>VZTN01004286.1:17326-33330 GCA_013400515.1 Erpornis zantholeuca | reverse complement strand
TTTTTTTTTTTTTTTTTTTAATATCATAGGTAAGAGAAGGGTAGAACTGCTTGGTGCAAAAGAAAGAGGGAGAAGCAAATTCTGGTCCCCCTGATTTCACCAGAGCTGGGGCTTCCCAGCATTGCTGTCCCCTATTTCCTAAAGGTGCCTGGATTCTATTTCCTCTTCCTGATAGGGAGAAGGAACCAAATACTGGAAGGATATTCCAACACAATTGCTGATTATAAATTTTTAGCCCTGAATCAAATTTTGTCCTTTACTGGAATCTAAGATATAATTAATTGGAAAGTATCAAAGCAGTACTCGATAAAAAAGGTGAAGGATGTCATTTCTTAATGAACGGGGAGGAGGAGAGAAAACAAAATATATCAATCAATTTTAACTGATTTATTGACTACACACAGGGTGAAAATTACAACTAAGGTGTTGAAGAAAGGAAGGAAAAGGGGGGCTGAAGAGAAGGAAAGCAGACTCATACCAAAAATATGTTTCCTCTCTATCTTTATTATCCATTTTTGCTTTCTCTTAGTATAGAATTTTTCAGTAACACTTTTCCCCTATGACTCATGATAGCCAGTTTTGCTTTTTCAGGCATTCTTCTTATTTATGATTACACCTCAACATTTCCTTTGCCCTGCCCGTCCTACCGAAGACAGCACATACTCAAAAAGTGATAGAAAAGCCAGGCGCATTTTCTGTCTTGCATGATCAAAACCACCACATATGTGTGCAGGTGTGCACGCAGGGAGTGTGTCCACACACTCACAGAGAGGCAGGAGTGCTTGTCCCTCCAGCTGTCCCAGGGCTGGATGTTCCTGGTCCAGCATCTGAGCCCTCCTTTTCCATGATCCCCTGTCCCCTGCCAAGCTCCTCCCACTGAAAAATTGCTTTTGCATATGGCAATCCTGCTTCAAATGTCCAGGCAATTTCTTCTCCTGTGGTCCCATAAATCCAGATTCTGCATTATTTTTCTGCTAGTTTTTTTTGTTTGTTTTGTTTTGTTTTGTTTTGTTTTGTTTTGTTCTGTTTCGTTTTGTTTGTTTTGTTGTTTTTTTTTTTTTCAGTGCAAGCCTTCCAAGACTATGACGCACCTTCAACCCCTCTGTGTGGGTGTGCTTCAATTATATCAACATAAGGGCAGAAAAGTTGGCTCTGTGGCCTTTGAAACACAGGTTTTTAATGGGGTTTTGCAAAGAGGTGACAGTAGGAGCTTCTGCCTGCTTGAAATAAGTCAATGGACCATGTCTCTTCTCTTGAAGGTGATGCCTAAAAATTTTTGCTTTTTATGTATTTTTCATATATTTGTGGCTTTGTGGACCATTAATAGGTGTTTATACAGGTCCTGGTAGTTTTCCTACCCTTTCTCTTAGATTTTAGAGTAATAAGTTAATCTCCTAACACATTCCTGAAGATAATGTTTAGTCTTATTTTCAAGTAGAACACATACAAGGAGACATAAAAAGAAGTGGGGCAAAGAAGCCCTGGATCAAATCCAGTGGTGGGCACTACCTTGGGGAATAATTACCTAAACAACTGCTCTTCTAACTGAACAATGTTTGTTAGATATGATAATTTGTTAAATTTATAACAATTTAGAAACATAATTAATGTTAAATTTATAACAATTATAGAAATCTTCCCCTTTTCATTCTGTTGCAAGGGTGTTTGTCTTTGGATATCAGGCAACAAAGGGACACATTTAGGTGAGCTTGGCACCTCCAGCTGCCTTGGAGCACCCTCAGGAATATCCATTTATGTTATTATATGATATTTCTGTCTATTTGTCACTAGCAGGTCCCTGTTACTATATTTTCCATTGCGATGCATATTAACACCCTGTAGTAAGTGCATTTATCCTGAACCTGCTTTCCTGTCACCTCACTAACCTGCGCTGTTCACAGATCTGGATCGTGCAAATACTAATTGGACTCAGCCAGATGTATGGGGTAGAATCAGTAAATCACAATATTTGTGGATTTCTGCTTGTGAAAGCTCTCACTGAGTATGACCAGACTCACAGTGCCAAGTTATTTATAATCAGGAATTAAGCCCAGCCATAGCCAGCCCCTCTGATTGCTGAGGACCTGCTAGAAAGCAAGGAACTTTATTTTCTGCCAAATTTCTGTGCTCTTGGCACAACAGCTGGTTAGAACACTTGGTGGTTCTAACACTTCTTGCCTGATAGGAAGGCACTGAGAAGGAACACACAGCAAAGTCACAAGGTGTGACACCCCTGTGGGTGTCTAAAGGCTTTCTCCATCTTTCCCTCCCTCTTCTATGCCCACAGAAGCTAAAATACCTGATAAATTCTGTACATTCTGCCAAAGGGATTATATGGAATGCATATGAACTAAAGAAGAAAAACTACTCCTTCCCCTCAAAATACAAGAGCTGTTTCTTTTACAAGGAGAATCTTCTGTCTCTGTACCTATGCACAAATATCCCCTTGAATTTTTTGTGTCAGTACTTCTTATGAAATGTCATAAATTCCTGTTCACAGTCTGAGTTGTCACATGCAGCAGATAAAGCAAAATCTTGTGCCATTTAAACATGTTTTCTTGTTTCTTTCCCTCCTTTCAGCTTTAAGACCTCTGGAGGGGCCTGGAAAGGAATGCTCTCCTCTTTGAGGCTTTAACCACTGTTCTTACATGTAAAAGAAAGAAGAAACTTTGGGGTAGGGAAGGAGCTGAGGATTAAGTGAGGATTTATTTCTAAATCAGTGCCCCACATAGGAGGGCAGTGTAATATCTGATAAGGTGCTGAGCTGAACATCATGTCAACATGCAGTTTTGCAGGCATTGGAAAATGTCAGTTCACTCTCAAAGAAAATTCCTAGAGATTCTTCTCTAGGCCACAGTGATATTAAAGAAGATAATAATTTAATTTAAAGCCAGCACTTCCTTCAAAATCCTTTCAAGTCGATGGAACAATTTCCACTGATCACAGGAGAAAAAACTTGACTGGATCTTGATTTTCACAGAGTTGTTATAGAAATTGACATTATAAGGAGATATATTTGGAAGCAGATAAACTTTTTTTTTAAATTACTTTGTGTGCATATGCTATTTTTAAATGACTGAAGAACTTTTAGGGTGGATGAAAAGAAGGAGAAAAATGCAGATATTCTATAAAATCCAAACTTTTCTTCAACTAACTTAATGCAGTGGCAGATTAGTTATTTAAATTGAAGGTTTATGGTAAATTCAATGCTATAACATAAAGGGATGATTATTTAAGAAGAAGATGCCCATAAGTATTGTTTGTTACCATAAGCATCTGATTGTACTACTTTGTAGAAAACAAGTGTCTTCATAGATTTGAAAAGATGTCCACAAAGAGTCCAGGCTTGATCTCAAAAAAACCCCATTTAATCCAATTATGAAGAAAATCAACAAAAAATCCGTGTTTGGAAGTGGTTACCGAAACAAATTTCTTTTTCATTTTGGGAAAGCAACTGTTGTGCTGTTTCAGCACACTGGTGCCATAAATAACTTTTAAGAATAAATCTCGCCCAATTTTTTAGGGTTTTGTAATCCATGCATTCAGGGATTCAGAGCCAGAGAGAGCATTAACTCATCCAGCCAGTCCTACAGAACAAACCCCAGGGAATTCCATGCAGTTCCTATTACACAGAGTCCAACAGCACACACTGTGTCCTTAAGCCTTCCTCTGGGACAGCATCCTGGCTTGCCTGGATGACTCCAGGAGATGGAGAACATGCCCTTTTCCTGATCAGTTCATGCTGTGATTAATTCTCTGCTGTGTTTAGTACATATATCTTATTTTTGATTTCAATGTGTGTATGTGTGCCTTAAATTGGCAGCTCTCAGTTTTCACTCTCTGGAAGGTAATACATCCCCAAAATGTATGTGGTTTTAGAAAGAGATGACCGTGGTCTCTGCAGAACCACCAATAAATCACAACTCCAAAAACCAGCAAGGTTTATAATGAGTGGCGAGGGATTTGTTCTTTTGTCTCTGCATTACTTTCTGTGGCTGATCCTTCATCTAAAATCATGGTCAGTTCCAACCATTGTCTTTTTCAACTCTAGGATTCAGAGTGCTGGAGAAGAGCTTTGATTCCATTACTATTGGTATTATTATTTACTATTTGTGTACTGTAGCCAAGAGATCCCTGCTTCACAAGGCATTCATTTCACGTGGACAAAAATTTTATTATTAAAAATGAGTAATGCTGACAGACTGCAAGAACACATGAATTTGAATTTGCTACTAAACAGAAGGGAAAAAAAAAAAGAAAAATTGAAAACAGACAAAACCAAAACTCCAAACAGCCCCTAAGATTTTGTCCAGGAGGGTCACAGGAAAACTGAGTTGTACTTATTTCAAAATTAATTTCCTTCATTGAATCACGAGTTCTCTTTTCATAGAATTACACATCAGGAAAGGACCCTTGTCGATACATGGTGGAGGAAAGTTATGGAGCAATCCCAGCACGAGCAGCCACAATTTTTTGGTGCAAGGATTTGTGATCCCACTAGGGAGAGCTCATGCACTGTGTTTTTTCCTCGCAGCATACAACTGTTGCAGCACGGTCCTGTCTTTCCCCTGCTTCACACCACCCCTCAGGATTATAAGGCCTGAAACATGTGCTGATAATATTTTTAAAAATGCAGAATGCAGCAGGAAGTAGTCATCATGATTTTCCGTACACCTTTCTTCTTGTAATTAGGTTTTCCACGTCCTTTCTGAGGTGCAAGGTTGGGTATAAAACTGAAACAGGAGACTGAGTCTGGTGCATATATTTTGGGGTTTTTTTTCCATAGGTCGTGAAGTACATCCCCACTCACCCCTGTTCCTTGCTCATATTGGGAATCAATCTTTCTGCATCTTAGTTTCTTGTCTATAAAATTGGGATAATGACACTTTTTTGCACCTGCCTTCACTATCTGGCAGCCTTCAAAGCAGGGGCCAGATGTGCCCTTACTTTGAGCCCCTTGTTCTTACTGTGTCCTGAACAAGACATAACCTGAAGACATATCCCCAGCACAAACAGGAAATAATAACGATAGTTCGGGAAAGATATTTGTTCTTTAGAGTAAAGTTGGGCATGAGGGGAGAGAAAGGGGTCATTTTCTAAGCTTGGAAAGTTGTCTTGCATTAAAGCAGACTTTCCAGCTGGGAGCTGACGCTGGCAGTTCAGACACAAGTGCTTCCACATCAAGCTGTTATTCCACAAACAGCTGCAGGGATCCTAAAAAGCGCCAGAGGCTGCTATGACCAAATTACAAAGGAAAAGACACCATGCAAATCCATTGTAGGAGAAGCAGGTCTCCCACCTTCCCCCATGGATTCCTATCTCCCCTCCCTTGCCCTGCTCAGTGTCTGGCAGCAAGGGTCAGAGTCAGCATCCTTCTCACTAACAGAAGCTAAGACACCCTCAGAAACCTGAGAAACCCCTGCAATTATGAATCAAATAGTGAACTAAGTGGTGCTTTCAGTGAGGAGAAAAGGAAAAGAACCAGTGTAGCACATCTAGGGAAATTATTCTTTCGTCAAAGTGGAATGTTACATATTTGGAATATTGCATACTCCTCCTGATTTCTTGCTGTGGAAAATATGGAGCCTTCCAGTGCCTTTTTCAACACTTCATTGTGTCTTCCTAACAACAAATCTGGAGATGCACTCATAACTCTACTGGATAATAAAGCCTCATTTAAATCATGTGCCATCAATTACTGCCAGCACCTAATAAACAGCTGTAGGCCCTTTGTCTTGCTTACTAAATGTCTTTTATGGTATACCTTTCCTTCCAAGGACACACATTTCTGCATGAGATAAGGGTGACAGCCCACCTTAACACACTTACCCAGAAGAATTCTCGCTCAGACTTTCAGGTGCTGCTCTACATTTGTGCTTCCTTTGCTCCCATTTCTTTAACACACTGCATTTTTGTCTTGTGATCCGAACTTCAAGAAGGAGGGGGACAGGAAACATCTTTTTTAAGGCCTCATCTATGTACTGTATAAGAAGTGGCTTCTTTTTGTATAAAGATATCTAAAAGACAAAGCGTCTCCTCAAAAGCAAACAGAGAAAACAAATTCCCAAAATTTTACAGACTGAAGCAAAGCATCCTGTAGGTATTGAGTAAAAAGAATAGGAAATAAGTAGAAAAGGGTGACAGGCAGAACAGAAGAGTTTACATATGTTTTTATTATGTTTGGGAGGTACTTCTGTTAAAGAGGAAAAGGAAAAATATCTGTTAAATATAAAAGGAAGGGGGATTCCCCAAAGTCTAAAAGTGGTAATGGCTTGCAGCAGAGATGGAACACAGAAGTCTGGCTAGCACATCCAAGATTATAAGTGAGCTTGTTCCCATCACATCTCAGGGAACAGCATCCACCTTGTGTTGAAAAAGGAGCAGCCAAGAGGGAGAAAGCCTTTCCTCGCAGGTCTCCTGTTAGTGGAAGGAAATGACTTAAAAAAATCAGATTTACTGATGGATGAAGAAACAGAAGTCTGCTTTAGAGCAATCCACATGTATAAAAGGACTATACACTTTAAAATACCTCATATGATCTGAGAGGGGAGTTCCCATAACCCCAAGCCCTGGGAAGGCTGTTCTGAGTAGGAGAGTGGCTGAGGAGGAGGAGGAGCAGTCTGGGGAGGGCATGGAGGGGACAAGGCTCACAGCACTGGGGCAATGCTGCCTTGATCTGGGTTTTTTTGTCCTGCAGGACTGGTGACATTGCCCCAGAGCCTGACTATAGTCCTCTGCTCATAAGTCCTGCTCTGGGAGGGAAGAAAAATCCATCTGACCATGCAGGTAACTCAGGAGCACTGGAAGATTGCTACAGATGTTTCAGCCATCGAGTACCAGATATTACTCTAACTTGTTGCTGGGCTTGCTTTCCCTTTAAGAAAACATTTTAATAATATTTTGACAATTTCCCTGGTCCTGTCCTCCCTTTCCCTTTTTTTTCCTTTTCCCTTTGTCTTTCCCTTTCCCTTTTTTCCTTCCTTTTCCTTTTCCTTTTCCTTTTCCTTTTCCTTTTCCTTTTCCTTTTCCTTTTCCTTTTCCTTTTCCTTTTCCTTTTCCTTTTCCTTTCCTTTTCCTTTTCCTTTTCTTTTTCCTTTTTTCTTTTCCTTTTCCTCTCCCCCTTTCCCTTTCTTTTTCCCCCTTTTCCTCCTTTCTCCGTTTTCCTTTCCCTCTTCCCCTTCATCTTCCTTTTCCTTTTTTCCCCTTCTCCCCTTTTCTCCTTTTCTCTTTTTCTCCTTTCCTCCTTCTTTTTCTTTTTCTTTTCCTTTTCCTTTTCCTTTTCCTTTTCCTTTTCCTTTTCCTTTTCCTTTTCCTTTTCCTTTTCCTTTTCCTTTTCCTTTTCCTTTTCCTTTTCCTTTTCCTTTTCCTTTTCCTTTTCCTTTTCCTTTTCCTTTTCCTTTTCCTTTTCTTTTTCCTTTTTTCTTTTCCTTTTCCTCTCCCCCTTTCCCTTTCTTTTTCCCCCTTTTCCTCCTTTCTCCGTTTTCCTTTCCCTCTTCCCCTTCATCTTCCTTTTCCTTTTTCTTTTCCTTTTCCTCTCCCCCTTTCCCTTTCTTTTTCCCCCTTTTCCTCCTTTCTCCGTTTTCCTTTCCCTCTTCCCCTTCATCTTCCTTTTCCTTTTTCTTTTCCTTTTCCTCTCCCCCTTTCCCTTTCTTTTTCCCCCTTTTCCTCCTTTCTCCGTTTTCCTTTCCCTCTTCCCCTTCATCTTCCTTTTCCTTTTTCTTTTTTTCTTCCTTTTCTTTTTTCTCTCCCCAGGTGAAGGATATTATTTTCCTGAACCTTTGTAGCTCAAGCTTTCCCAAGAAAAGGGGAGTGCATTCTCGAGGCACTCACTTTGTCAATGACCTACTGAGGATTTGACCTGTGACCTTTTGGTTCCTGATCAAGCCCTGAAAAAGAGATTGCACACTGAGGGAGAGAGAGTGCATATCCTTACTAAGGAAAGCAGATTGCTGAGATCTGCCTCTGAAAAAAAAAAAAAAATAAGGCTTTTTAATAATTTGGAAGTGAAGATGTCTGTATCTGTCACCCACCTCAGTTTTAGCTGAGTCAGTCTTGTGCAGAGATAAGTCTATCTGCCCTGGCATACAAAACAATGTCTGCTTTAATGTCCTGGCCATGGATTGCACTGCAATTCCAGCAGTGCTGTGGCAGGATCAGAACAGACGTCATAGGTATTATCTCAGGAGGAAGTTTTCAAAAGCAGCTATCAGGTGTGCTCTATTGATCAACAGACCTAAGATCCCAACCTATTAGGAAACCCTTGTATCTCAAAACTCCTACCGCTTAAGATCTTGGGAAACTCTTCTCCCAGTGTGTGGGTCAGCCCTGTGGCAGGGAGAGCTTGCAGGTGCTGTTTCTACCCCCAGGAAAAAAAGGAGTTGCTTGAGTGTCTCAGCTGATGAAGGTGATATTTGCTGTGGATTTGGAGAGGAATAAAATCAGGCTTTCTGGCTGATAACCTTTATTTTGATTTTTTTTTTTTTCTAATAGGAATTGTGGGAACTTTAGTTAAATAGAACTAATTTTCTCCATTTCAGAAGAAAGTAATGCTGGTAAGTGTCAATTTCCTCACATTTTTCGATCCAGATGACTTTCTTTCATGGTGAAATCCAACTCTGTTCTCTTTTAATCTTGAGTAAAATCTGGCTGTCAAAATGTTGTCCATGAGGCACTTCCAGCACCAGATGACGTCTCATGGTGAGCTACTTTCACATAACCATGTAAATCATGTAAACTTCCAGTAAACAGCAGGAAATGAGTAGCAGAGGCAAAGAGGGGAACATCTCTGATGTTCCCTGACTTGAAGAGGAAGTTCTTGGGTGCAAATTTCTCTTTTAACATGCTCGAACTCGAGTGGAAATTAAAAGCAGTATTTGCATATAAACCTCATATCTGAGAGGCAAGGTGAACCTCCAGGTTGTGGGGAAATGGGGCCTGCACTGAATCTCTGGTAGAGACCATGTCCTCTGTGCGAAAAAGGGACATCTTCACGGACCTCATGAAGCTGGGGAAAATCATGGAGACTTCCCCTTTCACTTCTCTCACTTTGTGAAGAAACACTCCTCCTGAGGAGCTGTGGTGAGGCACTCAGAAAACATGCACTGCCTTATGAGATTATGATCTTAAAGTCATCACAAATTTACTCAACAAGCTCAGATACAGCTTTCGGTCTCATTGCATATTCCTTGAAATCCACGAATGATTGCACAAGCTCTTATACTGCTACTAATTACTTTTACGGAGTTGATTTGCAGAATTCTGATTTTGTGAACAGTCAGATCCAAAGAATGTAAATTCTTCCTATGAGTGTCTGTGTAACTCCACTGTATTCAAATTACAGATAATAAATCACTATTTTTTGCTCAATATGGACATTGTAACTAGTAAATGTGAGTGCTTTAGAAAAAAAAAAGGTAAAATACCTGTTCTACAAATACACAATGGCAATAAAATGAATGAGCTTCAAGAATTTTCTCCAGACTGTAAGCACTGCTCCACAATGCAGTAGAATGGGAATTGAAAGGAAAAAAAAAAAAAAGGCTCAGGAGCTGCAGGCCTAGATTTGAGAACAGAGTTTGGAAGAAGGAGAAGATATTTGATCAGAATAATGATCTCTGAAGAAAAGCAATGGAACTAAAGCTGGCAAAACCAAGTAAAGAGCTGACAGAGATTAACTCAGCCACCGTTTCACGCCGATGATGAGCAGCGCTGGGGCCTGCTTTCAGTGATTTCACAGGTGCTGCCTTTGCTTCCCACAGAAGCCTGGGATCCCCATCCCTGCTTGTCACAAAGTTTGTCTCCAAAGAGAGCTATTAACTCCACACATCTGCGGAGGGGAGGCTGCCCACGATTCAATGTGGGCCGTGGGAATGCTCTTCCTGCCGTCTGCCAGCAGCGGGGTCTTGGTTTGGCCTCCACTTTCAAAGCCTTTCAGTGGCCTGCTTCGCCATAATCCCCACAAAATAACGCAGGCCAAGGTAGAGCAATTAATTTTAATTGGTAACTCGGCCTGTTGGCTTCAAAGGGAATTTGGAGACTGAGCTAAAATTTGAGAAGTACGAGTGTAAATATCACCGCTTCTTAAAAGGAAAAAAGAAGAGCAAAAGACTGAGTAGAAATGTTCCTGCTGGGTGAGCTCTGAAAAATCATTGTGCCTTAATTTCCCTGATCAGTAACGGGGTAATAATACTTCCAAATCCCTTGGCAGTGCTGGAATATTTGCAAATAATTGTTTAGCAAAGGTGCAAAAAAAATCAAGGTGTTTTCATACCACTTCTTTTAAAACTTGTTCACAGTGTCAGGCAGGAGAGTGTTCAGCATTGTCATGCGGGACTGGCTCTAAGTTCTCCAAAAGCATTCTTTGAGAACTTGCAGATAGACTTAAAATTTTGACTTCTTCCAGGGCCTGCATCTAAATCAGATTATGGTATATTCCCAGCAGGCATAAAGTACTAAATGGCTTTACATTTCTGCCCTTTCCCAAGGAGAATGTATGTATTTCATAACAGGAATCTGTGCAAAAGGGGAAAGGCTCCAAGCAGAGAAAAACATGA
Organism: Erpornis zantholeuca; assembly: GCA_013400515.1. Lineage (NCBI taxonomy): Eukaryota > Metazoa > Chordata > Aves > Passeriformes > Timaliidae > Erpornis > Erpornis zantholeuca. The sequence continues at coordinate 22,777 of VZTN01004286.1, read as the reverse complement.
TTGGGTTTGGAAATATTGGTGTTGAGGACTTTTTGTGAAGAAACTTCTCAAGCTTTTCTTAATCCCTGTCAGAGAATAGTTCAGATTTCTCTATATTTCCAAATACTCACCTTGGTTCATTTGCTGTCTTTTTGGGATTTTCTAGGCACTAACTAGAGCAGTGTTTCAATATTTTCATGGCTGTCATTTCCCAGATCATTGTGCCATGGTTTACAAAGCCCTTTGGCATTTTTGTCTTCAGCCTGGGCTCTGTAGAAAAGCAGAATCTGTTGATGTATTACTTGAAATAAATGTTTTAATGCTTTCCAATATCAGCTGTATCAAAGATGTTTACACAACTTCCCACCCCGAGCCCCCATCCCCAGTGGAGATATCTGAAAAAGGACACCTTTAAAAAGAAACAAATAGGGTGCCAAAACTGAAACAAGGAGCCCCTAAGAGAACCCCATCACAGTTTTGAATGTGGGATCTTGGAATTTGGCCCAAGTTTTCTCACACATTGAGTGAATTCAGTTGGCAAACACTATGAGTGAAGATAACTGATATTTCATGTGATACAGATTTTTGGTATTGTCGTGGGTGGGGAAGCAGATATTGTTTCTGAATGAATCTTTATGCCAAACAAGCTAAATACTTCTTTAGAAGAAAATTCATAGGTAAAAATATGTTTTAGGGTCACATTAATTTAAAATCTAGGACTTTTTAAATTTAATGCCCCTATTCCTAGGGAAAAACTTCCTCTGCAGACTGGTATATTGTGTGAATGTTGATTAACTGCATACATGGATTTTAGAAATATGAATCTTGGAGTTTAAATCTGCACAGCATCAGGTCCCTTGGCCTGTTTTGGCAATAAACACTTACACATATGATTCACTGCTTCTCTTCAAAGCTTGAACACTGAACAGGCTATGCAGACGTGACCAAGGGAAAGAAAATCAGAGAAATTCAGAAGGGAAATGTCAGGTCTCTGGTCATAAGGTATGTCTATGACAGGAATAAAATGAGAAGCCAAAACACCTTTGTTCAGATCAGTGATCACCAGTCCTATGAGGTATTAATCTTTGTCTTGGCTGCTGAGATCTGGTCTCAAGATGAAGACATGCGGGATCAAAACTTTTGAGCATTTGGTAATAATCTAAAGTGAGAAACTATTGCCCCCCCAGGGCCTGACTGAAAAATGAACACGCAACCTTGAAATGTAATGATCAGCCAACGAGCAGCATCAAATAAATCATATCAAGTAAGGCATTGTGATGCCTTATTGTGATATAATTAGGGATTTTCCACCATGTAAACTTGATGGTAGATTTAATTGCAAAAGATCTATCACTGTGGAAAGAAAATATTAGATCGGTTCTGTTATAGAAAAGAGAGGTGGCTTTCCATTCAAATAGTTATCTGCTATCCATAACCTCTCTTTTTGCCTTTGTTCCCACATCTGTGGATTAGTGGTTTTGGATATTTCCCTTTATTCAAGCATGGAGCCTTCCAGACCAGAAATATTTTCACTGGGTTATTGCTCTGTTTGGTCTATTTGATACCATTTGAGTTTTAGAGTTATGTTATTGCTTATTTAATACTAAGAACCTATCATAAAATAAAGCTGATATATGTGAAATTTGCAGGTGCTAAATTTTATCTCAGGTGTTTTTGGTTGTTCCAATACTTACTAATTTCTACAGAGCTAAATGCACCTTTTTTTCCTCATTATTTATTCTTGACATTAGGAGTTCCCTTGAGTAACATCTAATAAAAGTGTGTGAAAAGAAATCTGCTGACAAAAGAATATATTCATATGGTTAGAGGATTTTTCAATCAAGGATATGATCAATCATTTGCAGCACCAAGGTTTTGAATGTGGGATCTTGGAATTTGGCCCAAGTTTTCTCACACATTGAGTGAATTCAGTTGGCAAACACTGTGAGTGATGTTTCATGTGATATGGATTTTTGGTATTGCCGTGGGTGGGGAAGCAGATATTGTTTCTGAATGAATCTTCATGCCAAACAAGTTAAAAAACTTCTTTAGAAGAAAATCCATAAGTGAAAATATGTTTTAATGTCCATTTGCATTAAAACTTAGGACTTTTAAAATTTCTTTCAAACTTTACTGCACAATTAGTTAAGAACAGGGTAGAGAAGAAAGACAAAACACTCTAAGGTAATCCCAAACAAAAATTATTTACGGTTAATTTAAAAATAATGAGTTACCAGCTTCTGATCCTGCCACTCTCTCTCTCTCCCCCCCGCACTGAAACCAAATGTATGCAATGTGAGACAGTGTCAAGTAAAAGAAAAATATTGTCACGGTTCTCTGATTGCTTATTTTTCCTCTCAGCATCAGCTGTGAAGCTTAGATGGTTTTGTAGGTGGCATTGTTGATCCTGACTTACTTGGAGAGAGGAGCAGTGTGTAATTGTGCTGCTTTGAATAGAGAAATTATCTCTGTGATCGTTTCTTTCTCTGCAGCTGTTTACCTGAGTTTTTCTAGGGATGGGAAGGATGAGGGCTAAATCTCCCTTCCCCACCTCCTCTGTTTAATTTCCTCCACTGTTACAAGCACGTTTTGCCCGTGGACAGGAAGAAATCTCTGCTGCTCACAGTGCATATACTGTGAGCTCATACTTGTTTAGTGCTTCCTAATTAACTCCAAAGAAATTGCTTTGCCATTTCTGGCCATTATTGCCAGAGTGTTCCAGTCAAATGTTGGCACTTGTCATATTGTCATGGTTTTCTACTTCTCTGGAGCTTTCAGATCGCAGGGTTGAAACTGAGTCTTCTTACCCACTGTTCTTTAAATTCCACCCTCTGGAGACAGGTGAATAAGTGAGAGCCATCTTCTTTGTTGTTGTTTTGTTTTAATTAAGGCTTGTTTTATCTTTAAGTAACAAAACAAAGTTTCCTACTTTTTTATGGAAAAGGAAAAAATAAAAAAAGCAAGGACCTTTAACATGACTGCATCCTCTGCCTTCAGAAGTTAAGGAAACACTAAGACTTCAAGCCACATTACAAAATCATGCTTGTTTCAAGGTATTTTAGGAAACATCCAACCTAATACACAATATCCGAGCACTTGGTGGGTTGAAATGGAGGTAGGGTATTATTTTTTCCAATTAACCCCAGGACAGAATAAATGCGAGGTGTTTATAAACTTGAGACAAAATGTTGTTTTTTAGATGAAGAGCAAAATAAGGGAAGGTAGAATGGAAACTCCAAAGCGTTCTTATGTTTTAGTTTATAGACTTTAACCAAACATTACTTACCACTATCTATTTGGACCATACTAGAGAGTGATAAAAGTCTTTGAATTTCTGTGTAGCTCCTGGCATTCACGTGGGAACTCACAATAGGTCTTTATCAAATTTTAAAAGGTTGATTTTGTCTCCAGGAATGTGGTCATGGACAGTTGCTAGGCAAGAGGGAGGGATGGTTGTTAGCATTAAAAAAAAAGAGATTTTTCCCCTTTTGTGTGTTGACACACAAAGTTACAAGCACATCACAGGAGGCTGAAGGGGAATCTCCGCTGTATGTCACATGCAGTCCTGAAATGAACCATACCTGTGCTGTGGGATGAGCTCAGTGCACCAGAAAAGCAGTCAAATTACCACAACTCATTTCCCTCATTCTTTTCTTCCTATTATTTTTTTTTTCAGAAGACAGCTTTCTCTTACTTTTTTATTTGGTGACTCAGAGCTTTAGCGGATGTAGCTGATATTGTGGCATGTTAATGTATGTATTCTGGATTTCCCTTTGACCAAGACACAATTTATTCTGCTTTAAGCACATTCCTGACATAACTACAATACGATTCCTGCATCTTCCCAATGTCCTGAAATCTTTACTTCTAGCCCCAGATCACAACGTAAATAAACAGGCTCAATAAACTCCCTGTCACTCATAAACATCATCTTCCTGCTCCAAAGCCATAACTTGCCCAACAGTTTTCATTTGGATCACAAACACACAAATAGTTCAGCAGCAGTCCATTAAATACCATGGTAACCTGCTGCTTTTAATTATCCTCCTCTGTGCCGTAACAGCTGCGAAGCACAGGGTGACAAGCCAAATGTAATTTGAATACTGTGGCGTGCTCCAGATGTGGCAGCGATTTGCCAGGTGTTTGTTTTTAATGTATAACTTGAGATCTTACCCTGTTAGCTTGTCTTTTGCCACAGGAAAATCACTAAAAGCACAAATACCTTTGTATAGCCATGACTGGGATCCTTTCGATTTTGGTGATGGGGGGCAGCTTTTTTGCATCTCCTTCAGGTCTAAATATTAAGTAAGGACACTATTGCTACTATTTTGAACCATGGCCACACCACAGAAGACATGATCCAAAAGCAACTGAAGTGCAGGCAAAAGTTTATGGCGTTGCTGTTTTTGATTGCCTGTGGGGTGCAGATTTAGCCTTTAGGGCAGCTGCACATCACATTCCCATATTGTACACTTGCACTCAGAGTTTTGGAACTTTCCCCACAATTTACTGTCATGAACAATAATCAGCTTTGGATGTTTGTTTTTTTTTTTTTTGTTTGTTTTTTATTTTTTTAGTTTATCTGGGATTTCAAAACTCTCTTTTTTGAAGGCAATAAAAGCAATTGGTCGGGCTTGTCGTGTAATAATGTGCTTTCTTCCACCTGAACTGGGAACTCCCTATAAATCTCGTGCATGTCCTTCAAAATATTCTATGAAAAGAGGAAATCTGTTGTCTTAGACCTCACGATGATGAGGAATAAGAAGCAACTAGGCCATTGCGTTTTGCTGATCTTTTCCTTTTGTGCATAAAATAGCAGATTTTTCACGATGTTGGCAGAAAATGGCCTTCTCATGAGCACATTGTTGAAATGGGAAGAGTGATCGTTCATGGCAGGTATTGATAGGGCCAAGCAGCCTATGTGAGGATTACCAAAAGCCAGGCCTCAGCATGCCTAAAAGAATCTGTATTGTGGTGCATGCATCCATAAGATAAAGTGCTGGCTATCTTTTTTTCTTAGAAACCCATTTTACATACAAATATAAAATTTCATTTCCTCACTGATGTTTAATCTTCTCAAAGAAATGAAATGCTGACCTTAAGGGCCTTGTGAGCACCAAAGAGCAGCTACAGCCATGCATGGACACCCAAAACTGGTAGAGGGAATTCAAGATGGGGCTTAGAGGATTTCACAGCCATCTTTTCTACACAGTAGGATGGATGCTGAATAATTCTCAAAAGTCGTTTCCTGTGTATGCAGCTATTTCCAAACAAAAGGTACTCCATGGCCTAAAACAGGTGACTCAGGCCCGGAGAATCCTTATTCCAGCCAAATGGGAACAAAGCTATAACTCCTCCTTTTTGAGCCAAACTTGAGGTGGTCTTTACTTCCCTACCTTTGCTCTTGGTGTTCCAGCATGGGATGTGTCAGAATTTAAGTGGTTTTTTTTTTTTTTTTCAGGCCTGGAAAAA
>VZTN01004286.1:4692-17318 GCA_013400515.1 Erpornis zantholeuca | reverse complement strand
TTTTTTTACTAACAGGCCTAGAAAACATGAGGCCTTCAGCTTGTTACATTTCTGTTTGATGGCTCATCACGGCAACCCTGCTCACGCAGCCCTGAGGAATTAGCACATTTGACTCCAAAAATGTGGCTCAGGGAACAGCCCAGGAGAACCTGTGCTCACAGCTGTCACTGGAGAGAAAAGAGAAGAAGGAGTTTGGCTGAAAATGAGCTCGAACCAGCTCCAGGATAAGCGAATCCTGTGGCATGGCTCAGGAGCCACACGGCTTCCTAGCACTGCTCTCAAGAGACAGCTTCCAAAAGAGAGCAAAGCAAACGCTTTCCCTGGTTTTCCATGGAGTAAATGTCTGGATTCTGGGAATGGCAGAAAAACTCCAGTGCTGCTGAAGTTTTCCAGTTTGGGGCAGAAGCGGATTCAGGATAACGTGTTTCCTGAGAAATGGTCTGCGCTTCTCAACATGTCTTTAATATGAGAGTTATTCCTGCTTGCCGGTGAGCTTTACTATTCCCCCAAATTTGCTTTGACAGTGTTTATTAACATTTTGAACCTCATATTGTTTCCATTACTTTATTATTTTAAGCTGAAGGTCTAAGCTTGGACAATGTAATTCTCAAGTTTTATATTCCCGTATATTCCATTTTCTTCCACAGGTCAAAGACACAGCTTAGTCTGTCAAGACTAACAGGCAGTGCCCATTAGCTTTCTTACTGACAATCAGAAATTCTGAGTATTTTGGAAAACAAGTTCATTTTTTGGACATTCAGTCTAATCTATTGCTTTAAAATCTGAAGGTAATGCTAATTAAAAAAAAAAAAAAACAGGGGAAATTATCGTCTTCAACTGCTAGAGGATTTTTCATGTAATTCTAAAATATATTTATTTTGGAAGTGAAAATGAAAAAAGCAAATCAGAAACATCCTAATTTAACTATCAGCATGCCATGAAAGAGAAAATTTGAAAATCTGCTCTCTAAATGCTGATACAGCAGAACTTTATAGATTCGGTTACTGATTTAACAAGAAGAGGATCTGCATGGGTTGTGCTCAAGGGTCAAATTTGATCATCTGTGCCTTGTTTATTTTTAATTGGGGGATTAGTTAACGGGATCCTTCGTATCTTTCTTCGGTGTTTCCATCCCTGATGTTTTATTTTGTGAATGGTCACACTGTTAGGATAATTATGCCCTCTGAGGAAGTAGCACGACTTAATTACCTGAGTAAACTGAAGGTCTTTCACTACTGCTCATCACTGTCCAAGTGAAGTGATTCTAGCCACTTGTGGGAGCCACTTCTGAAAGGCACCACTGAAGAGGACTTCTGGCCCTTTTTTTGTCATATATTTAACCTTGCACTTGTGTGTCACAGGCCTAGACAGAAAAATGCGGAAAGTTGTCCCTCAGACTCCTTTTCTTCAATCTCGACAAACCTGAGGTCCACAGCTGGCCTTCACAGAACATTCATGCCAGCCCTTAAATGGCAAACACTCTAATAACAGCATATTGGGCTGGATCTAGTTTTGGAAAACGAAAAAAAAAAGTAAAAATTCAGACACCTCAATAAACTACAGACTAGAAGACAAACTATGGAGACTGAGACTAGGAAGACAAAGCAGTAATTGAAATTTCTGGTGTGTAGCAACGTTTTTACAAGCTTCCAACTTCAAGGAACACTTAATTATTCTAGGGTTATGATTACTGGATGAAAAAGCACTGAATCACTACATTTCTTTGAGGTTTTTTTACATATAGTTCACCTGGAATCTTATCACAGGAGAGAATCATGGAAATGTATATCAAAATCCTTGTTTCTAGAAGGACATGGAAATTGTCACGCACCATGAAAATACAGGGAAAACCAAGGTTTTGCAGCAGATGGCTAATTTTGTCCCTGCTGGGATTTGATAAATGCATTCATCTGGACAAACAGCTGGCATAAATAATTAGGGCCAAAACCACTGATAGGGTACACAGAGCTGCTCTGCAGAGAGTCTGAAGAACACCTTCGAAAGGGGGAATACCTTAATACTTCATTTTTTTTTGGTTTCAATTTCCTTCTTCAGACACAGGAGATCTACAAGTATTTCTGAAAAGTAATAGGCACAGTTTCTGTTTCATTCACAGGCTCAAGCAGACAAAGCTTAATTTTTGGACATGGACTCAGCTTAGAGTCTCAAACCAACAGCACTAATTCAAATTAGCCAAGAATAAGGTCATTATTCTTCTATTTTGCATAGACACAACTTTTGGTAATTCACAGTTGCACCACCTGGAAAACACATTGACATAAATTTGCCTTGTTTTGAGCTATCCTCCTCAGTTAAGTGTGGGTTAATACGGTACTTTGCTGTACATTAAAGAAAAAACAAGGGAAAATAAAAAGAAAGAAAACCTCTGGGTGTGCACAAAAAGTAGTCTTGTAGAAGTTAAAAATCTCTAAGAAGGCTACACCTAAGACTGTCCTTAATTTCAAGCTGTGCAAAGATGCAAAATTACTCAATTCCAGTCGCTTTTCTGGTAGTGTAGAGAAACTGTGTGGGGGCGAGCTGTTCTCTTTATCCCACCTTGGCCATTGCTGCTCTCCTTGGGAGCAAACATGAAATATTCAGATCTAGTGGCTGCCAGTGCTATTGCCTGCACTTCTGCAGCCAAAGGCCACCTTCCTTCCTGTTCAAAACCTTACTCACTGGTGGAATTACGCGAGCACAGCGTAATAAGAGAGATTTAATTATGCTGCTCCTTTTGGGTAGGGCTTCCCCCGTCTCCAGCCAGAGGAGATATTTTTTACAAGATGCCTTGTTTGTAGTTTTTGTGCCAGCAGAGTCACAAGTCCTTTCTTGGAGCACTGCTGAGTGCAGTTTACTGATGGCTTTGTACGATTCCAGTGGTTTATTAGCAGTTTAAGGACTGAGGTGAAAACTTAATGACTTAATATTAAATGACGAGATATAAAGATTTTCTGCAAGTTTTACGTGCTCCTTCCTGGTGGCAGGCTTTGTTTCATTGCCATGGCTTCTTTCAGAAATCTTTGTAACCAGCATGTTGTTCAGGGGATGCACCTACCAAAGCCAGACCAGGTTTTGTCTGGATGATTATGTGGAAACAGATCCTGCTAAAGCCACCCACAAGATACAATTAGCCCAGCTGACTTTCAGTCTCATTTTCTGTCTGTCCCCAGAATTCAGAGCCGAACCCACACATATGTGGAACTAATGCATTACTCTGATATTTTGACCAAATGAATGTAATTTAAAAACATTAATATTAGCCAGAGAACAAGAGACCAAGGAAATCTTGTCAAGAAAAAAAATCACTTTTGCCTTGTCAAAATTTGTTTAATTTGTTTAATTTTAGATTAGTGACTGCTTTCCAGCTTGTGTTTTCTCTTTGAATTGAATTGAATCAGCTTGCATGCATCTGACTATCCCAGGAGCTTAGATGTTTGTGCTTAGATGAACAGTGTAGTGTGCAGAAAGACCCTAGATATTATCAGATGTAAATCTGCAAGCTCTGTTGAAAATATTTCTTCTTTTCTTCGTCTCTAACACAAAATTAACATAAAAATGACTGAAATCCGTGCAAAGAATGTTTGGACATGCAAATCAGTAGAGCACTGTACACTCCATCATCAACAATTTGTTTCAAAGAACTTTGGAGACTTGGTTTTTATATTATGTAGTAAATATTTATCCACTATTCTACTAAGTTACAAAAGGAAAAGAAAATCTACCTTTTTATTGCAATAACCATGGTGATATTCAGAATAATGATTCAGCAAGGGACGTAGCAACCTTATATTCTTCAAACAGATTCTGTATATTTTTCAGATTCTATTGCTGTATTAAATTATTGAATGTAAACATTCAATGGCCAGGATAGGAAAGGACAAGAAACCCCAAATAATCTTTCCTTTAGTCAGACTGTACTCCATATTAGGCCACCTTTCCTGATAGGTTATTTTTGAGGAAACTGCAAGCTGCCATAAGAGTCTGAAACCACAGTGGCCTTTCCTCTGTTGTCTGTTTTCCTTCCTCCTTTATGAATTCAGCAATAACAGGGATAACAGAACAGGCATCTTTCCTTACCATACCCTTGTGAAATAAGGTGGAGCTGTCATCACCATCTGACAAGGAGGGACAAACCCCAGGGGTAATTCTGACATAATAGTGCAGAACATATTTCTCTGCTTAGTGTCTTACCTTCCAAAATAAGGGCCACTCTCCCACTGCAGTGTTGGTAAGACGTGATTAACTGTGTTGGAAATTTCTTAAGGTGGCTGAGAGTAAACAGAGAAGATGTTTCCTGAATCCACATCAGTCACAACTACATCCCCATTACTCAGCTTTACAGAGGGAGGTCTTCCCTATTGTGGAGATTTAAAGGGGTTTTTTTGAGGTAAGCACGTTTTTTCTCCCTTCAGGTCAAGAGCTTAAAAACTATTTTTATTCCTTTAAAAATGATTTTTATTTCTATCATATTGTGACTTTTTTTTTTTTTTTTTTTTTTTTTTTTTTTTTTTTACTTCTAGCTATCCTAAGAAAGCCTTGTGTTCAATGCCATGCTTTTCCTGGTGGTTCTATATTGCCTGACCAACCCCTTTCCATATCCATCCCCACTGCAATAAATGCTATAAAAGACAAACTGTGAGATAAAACAGGGATGGGAAACCTGCTTTAGACGTGACCACTGTGTCTTTAATCAGGTGAATAGTCTATTTTTCTCACCAGTGCATGAACCAGTGAAGTTCTGGATGAAAAAGGTGTTACTTTGAGCAGGGACTGTTTGGGTAGGAACGTGCTGAACACACCTCTTGGTCAAGCTCTAGGGGTTGGATGGACAAGGAAATTTCTAGCTCAGTGTTTTCAAGTGTGAGGCAGTCCTGGGCACACTAAGCAGACCTTTAGGAGCCAGGAGATTTTATGCCTCCTGTCCTCAGTGTGAGGCTGCAGCTGGGCAAGAAATTTAAGAAAATCAGGTTTGGATTTGTGGCCCTAAAATATCAGTCATGGGCCTGGAACACAGACGTTCACCACGAGCACCCAGTCCAGGAAAAGCAAGGTCTTGGTAGCAGAGACATGTGTGGACAGCCCCGAGCTCCTGTGAGCCATGTGTTGGAGGGGTGCCAGGTGGCTGTGTTGCCATGACTTTATTTTCGGTCTAACAAACCCGGCCTGTGAGCACAAGGCTTCTTAGGCCAAGCACAGCACCCTGTCAGCACAGGTCTCCACCTTCCCAGTAACATCCAGCCTCCTCTAAGAAAAAAACTGAGCTGGATCTGCAGCTGGATCTTATTCACCTTCGTGGGCACATGTCTAAATGGCTTCTCAGAAACCACAGAGCAGTTGCTGGAACAGTAGAGATTTATTCTCACTCTTCAGACGAAGAAAGTGCTCTGAAAGAGATGAAGAAAATGGAAGGCAAACAACTTCCTAGTCTTAATCCCACACCTTAATCACTCTTTTAGCCTCTACAGTTGTAGTTTAAGTTTTTCTAACCTGCAGAGGGGACAGAGGAAAATACTGTTTCTGCAAATTCCCGTTTAAGCCTTATTTCTTTTTCAGGGATATAATCATGCTCTTAGAAGCTGACAAAACCACACTTTATATTAAAACTGTATTACGTTGAAATGATCTTGGTACTCCAGTCAGCCCTTGAGCAAGATCTTCTGATCCATATTTAAGATCAGACAAGGGCAGTGTCAGGTGAGAACAATGTTCAGCTAGATCCAAAGGCTTCAGTCACAGTGAACTTTGTTAACAAAAATAATTACACCAGCTTGTGTCCTGTATCTCAGAAAACTTACTCTCCTACCAGTTTGCTCTGTCAATAATCAGACCAAATAAGCTCATGTGGCAATTCTTCATCCTTGTTATATTTCCAAATACACGTAACATATTTGTTACATGCACTTCTCAGAGGTCAACGATTTATTCAGCATTTACCTCATGTCATTTTTCCAGTTTAACATCAGTACCCCATAATAATGATGTGCAAGCACAATTTTACAAGGCTTTCATGGGACACCACAAATAATATAATGGGATGAATCAAGCAAGTGATGACAATTAGTTAAGTAACGCAAGAATATCTGCTGTAACTTGCACTTCAAGCAAAATAGGAGGTGGGAAAGGCCAGTAATATTAGGTCATCTCATGGGACAAGAGTATGTAATACACTAATTGTGAAGTATTTCCTATAGATGTTACACAAATTCAGCTGAGGAGCATCTCATTGTGTGGAAAACTGCTGCCTTTGGAAGTTCTCTGCCTCCTGTTAAGCCACCTTTGCTCATGTGATGTAATAGTCTATTCTCAGGAACTAAATGCATATTCTTTTTCCTTGAGGTAGGGAGATGAGTAACTTTCCATGAATCAAGCTAATGAGAACATTTCCCTGAGGGAAAGCATTGTCCATTTACAGAAGGTTTATTTAAAAAAGGGAAAAAAAATGGGTTACATTTGCCTGTAGCAATTCAACAGACAGCTCCTTCTTCCAGGTTGATAGTGGCCTAAACTATCAACATGAACAGGGAGATGTGCTGGATTTAAACACAGACTCATGAGCAGTTCTTATTATTGAAAATGTAATTGTCAGTACGCACAGAAATCTTGGACAGATGTAGGTCAGGGATTTCATGTCAAGTCTAGAGAGGAGTACAATTTTCTATAACGCTCACTCCCAGGATTCCTTCTTAAACCCAAAATATGTTACTTTCTACATTTTTCTCTTTGCCACTCACCTGAGCACCACAGAGAGAAACCAGAATCCCAAACACACACACCTTATCTGAAAGGCAAGATGATTATGTCCATGCTTTTTAGAATACTTACCTGGTGTTTTTATGGGGATTTTTTTTGTTGTTTTATTTTTTTCTTTAATATTTTCTCTCTTCTTCAGTCTGATGAAGCAAATATGCTTGGCCTGACTGCTAGTGACACCTCCCTGTGTGTTACCTTAGTCCCCAGGAAAGGCAGCAGCGTGCTCAAGTGTTACCAACAGGTGACAGACACAAAGGCAAAAATGACTCAGGAGTTTTGCCCGAGTGGAGAAGCGAGCAGAAACCTGCAGGTACCACTGCTCCCACACCAGCACCTCGCCACCAAAACCATCTGTGGGTGTGCTCCATGCCCCTGCCTCCTGAACCTAAAGACCAGCCCTATATGTGCTCCTCTCACCCCCAGATTTCCCGCAGCCCAAAGCACGCTCTTGGCTGGCCAGCGTGACAAATCGAACGAACGTGACTAAGCTAACAAAATTTGGTTGGTTTCCCAGGGGAGGTGGGTTCGTTTCCCAGCGCAGGCTCCATGCCTTGGGTGGGGACAGCCCCTGGCTGCGTGTGCCCTCGGTGGGTCTCCAGCAGCCGAGGTCACAGGCGCTCGCACGCCCGCGGGGCTGCGTGCAGCCACACGCTCTCCTCCGACCACGCAGGAGCTCCCATCCCATGGCAACGGGGCACAAACAGGAGTGTCCTGGGTGCCTGCTTGCAGGCTGTGGCTGGCAGTTGCCATGGTGCCTGGCAGGCAGGTGAGAGAAGCCCTCCTGAGGGGCACTGCCAGCAGCTGGCTGCTCCTACCCGGCCTGGCACGCAAAGTTCCCTTTTCCCACCCTCTGCCCCGAGAGCAAAGGAGAGGTTGAATGGACACACTCAGGTGTGTGTTTGGCCACGTGGCAGCCGCATCCTGCAGAGGCAGGTGCCAAAGGAAGGTGGTGATGCCTTAAATTGGCTACCTAGAAACAGAGACCAGACAGGAATAAAGGAAAAAAAAGGTGGTATTTATTCAAAAGGCCTTCAGGTGCACACTTTGGGGTCCAGAGGTCCTGCCTCAGTGGATCCCAAAATGGATGTCCTGGTCACGAGTCCTTCACACTTTTATAACAAAATAAATTCACCAAACAGAACCCAGCCAATGATGTGATTTCCCTCAGCTTGCCCCCCTCTTCCCAAGATGAAGGTTTACAGTTCTTGTTTCTAGGTCTCCTTGAAGGGCAAGTTAGAGGTTTTGTTATGTCTATCTAAGCACAGAGAACAATATATAACAAGCTACAGGAAACTTCAGAGTTACACTAGCAGCACAGGATTGGAAAAATATAAAAGTTAGAACCTAAGGCATCAGTGGCTTTTTTGTTGGTCTGCGTTTTGGATGCTCTCCGCTGCCGGCTGAGCATGCACCTTCTGCCCGGAGGACAATGGCAGCACTGTTCCTCCCTGTCCCTGCCTGGGCCCCCGCTGGAACCAGGGGTTCCAACCCCTGTCCTCTGCCCTGGAGATTCTCTTTCTTTCGCTCGTCATGTTGGAAAGAATGCAGCAAGAGATCTTCTTCTGCTGTTTCAGGAGTTGTTTATTTTTCTTATCAAGACCTCGGAGGCAGAGGCAGCATCCTCCGAGGACACCAGGGCAGAAAGGGGAATGGCAGCTAAAAAGCAGCTGCCTTTTGAACAACCATTCAAGAAATAATATGTATTTTATTTTGTTTCCAACACCACTAAACCCTCCTCTTATTGATATGTCTTTTCAATACTAACTTTTTTCCACCAACCACCACACCACAGGAACTGGTGTCAGAGGAGAGAGGAAGAGAATGAGGAAAGAGGAGAAGAAAGACGAAAGAAGGAAAAACCACACCCAAAAATCTCCATCTTGTCCCTATGTAATACATAGAGCAAGATCCTAAAAACTACAACCCAACTCTCTGTGGTACACCAAACAAAAATCTCTTCACCTCTCTGGTGCATTCAGGTTTTCCCAAAAGTGGAGGGAGCTTCTCCAAAAGCCTAGGTCGCTGGCTAGGCCACTTTTGAGGAGCTCTGGGGATATAAAGAAACCACCAGAGGAGCAGGAGAAGCTTTCAGGCTTCCCTGGACTCTGACACTCCAACGTGGTGGAAATCCTTCTGCACAGATAACAAATGCTTGCCTTCCTCATGTCTCCTGCCAGGGCTTCTGAGAAAGCCTTGGCATTCCCACATTACTCAGAAACATAGTGTGGTCCCCATGTCAAAATTAGATGCTCTTAGGATTATGCTTTCTACTAGTAGGTGTTGAAAAAAGCACCAGAGGCAGCTTGTTTGCAAACCTGGGGTTTTGCTTTGTTCTGGGTTTTAAGGACAGGACTGACACTGAAAGCCATCCTGTCCCAACACGCAGATAAATTCCTTTCAAAGTGAATAATCAGTATCACTAACCCCACTGAATTTCCATGGTGATGCCCACCACGGGGGTGTGAGTAACCCATCTTATTTCAACACTACCCAACAATCACAAATCTGCCAAGGTACAGATTGTATTCCCCCTCTGAAGATCTTCTCACTACCTCTCCTTTTTTATGTGCAGTTCTTCTCATTTTAGATGGCCCTTGACTATTTTTGGGAGAAGGAATGAGAGAATTTTGGATACCTCTCTGAATTTTTTGAATCAGTCTGGCAAGTTTATGGGAAAAGCATTCTCCTTCTGACTGAAGTAGAATTAACCATAGCAACAGGATATCTCAAAATGTTTTTGTTCATCTCAATTCAGGAAGGAGCAAAACACTTCAGATTAACCCAGACAATTTGCTTGACTTGAAACAAAATTATTCATTTTATATTTGAATTTGTAGAACTTTTGATCCACTTGCGCTTCTTTAAGAAGTATAAAAGAGTATAAAAACAATGCCTTTCTATTAAAGGAAATTTTCCTGCAGAAAAGTGTCCCAAGTTTAATTTTATAGATTAAAGTGTTTTAAACTGTACAAAAATTGATCCAACTGTAAAAGCACATTTGGTGTTTTCAGCATATCTCAGCGTACATAGAAAATAAATTAAATAGTATTTCTACCTCTATATCCCCTGGATTACTTAAGAGGTCAAGAGGTAATGAGAACAATTTTCTGGCTGTGTTTTAGGGTCTAACCTGTAGCAAACTTTTCCTGAGGTGCCAGTGCTCTTGTCTCAACAGCATTCCATTTGAGTAAACTTATTCCAGGTTTACACCACCACACTTTGAAGAGTGTAAGGCCTCAAAATCAATGTCTGCTTTGTGTTCCTGTGACAATTGTTTACAGTTGCCAAAACCACAATCCTTTTCCACAATACAGATAAAAACTGGACATGCAGGGTTAAGATTAGGTGCCGTTGCCTCTCCCTTTGGCTCTTGTAAACAGCAAGCATTTGGAAGAAAAAGGAGGAATCGGGAATCTAGGAATCAGGAAAAGAGATAACGTCCTTAGTGGGGGAAGACTTACAAAACCTGGATTTCCAGTGTGATAGCAAGCAGCCTTCTGAATCAACAGTGTCAAAAATCACTGCGTTTCACAAAGGGAAAAGGGCATTTGCTAGAAAGTCTTTCCAGAACATCAGGTTGTCCTGTGAAGTTGTACTGTCCAAACACATCCGTGATCTTCTGCCCAGAAACACTGACCAGGTGCTCTCCTAGTGAGGTCAGTGATGCCAGAATGATTTTTTCACTTTTTCTTTTATACCCCTCTTACATACTCTTTTACTGTTTTATGTATTCTCAGTGCTTTTAGCCCCACACTTGTACCTTCCCAAGGCTGATAACTCAGCTCAGCCCCACGGCACCGTTAAACCAGGAGAGCAAACATCCTGGGAGCCCCAGACACCAAGGGCCTCTCCAGAACACATTTTGTAACCTAAGCCAGGCCCAGCCAGGGGGAAGGTTCCTCACAACGAGGGCTTCACTCCAGCCTCTCACTGGGGAATCTTTGATAAATATGTTCGTTTTGCAAGGCCTATAATTGTGTGTATTTCAGTGTGATGGGGTGCGTGCATTTCAGGGCATTCCACCTGGACCAAGTGCTGTATCCCAGGACCCTGAAATAAACACTGAGGTAAAAACTCCTTTTCCCCATAAACCGTGTTTTGGTTTTAATTTTAAGACCAGGGAAAGGCATCATCAGAGGAGCTTCCCAATGACCAGATCCTCATCTCCACATGCTGGCAAGGCCAGAACTGCCCTTCCTGGGGATGTGGTGACGCTGGGGTGACAGGGATGGTGCCGCGCTCTGGCGCGCCAATAACCAGAGGCTCAGCACACCCTGCTCCGCACACACAGCTCCCCACCAAGGGGTTCCAGCCAGCAGGACTGGCTTGTCAAGGGGGGACAAACCCACTGCTGACTAGAGGTTTACTCGTGGCACTCCGTTGTACAAGCTGCAGGTAAATTGCTGAAGTTATGCAAGGAGATTTTTCGGAGCCGTGGAACCAACTGTGTTCCGTGTCAATTCGCTTTCATCCCCGCTCACCAAAGGCAGAGTGAGCTGTCATTATTTCCAGCACAGGGCAGAGGTGAGAAGAGTGCCTTGGACAGAACTAACAAAGAGGAAAATGCAGCTTCCTTTGTTATTTTTTTTGTTTTGTTTTGTTTGGGTTTTTTGTTAGGTAGTCACACCACAAAGCACTGTGTGAGTCTTGTGTTTTCCAGGCAATACCATCTCAAAACACAAAACCTACTGATTTTGTGGAAAACACAAGTCGAGGCACAACAGAATTTTTGAGCTACTCTTTAAAATAAAATTTGTTAATCAGCAGTGTCAAGGTATATTTAAACTAGTAGAAATGGAAAAGAAACAGATTGATGCTTTCTGCTGTTTTAAATCTTTAGGATTCTTAAAGTCACCGTGTCATCAAACTTCCCATCCTTTTATAATTAAAAACTAAATTTGATTAGAAATTTTAAGGTATTCACTCAGAATATATTCACTCCTTTTTTTTTTTCAAGAGAACCATTTCCTGTTGGCAGGATGGTTTGAAGCTCTAAGTTGCAGAATATTAAAGCAAATGTGGCCTCCCCTGTTTAATTCACCAGGAACTCAGTTTGTGAAAACTTTCTTATTTGGCTGCCTTTAATGCCTCTTTCGGTGCATTCCTAATTATTGGGTCAAATAGCTGCTGTTATCATATAGATGGCTCCAAAATTTTGATAGAAACTAGAACAACTTAAAACATTTTTCCAAACACACTGAATATAACTGTGAAGGGGTTCTCTGTGCTGTGAACTTCCTGGCTTTTGTGGGGTTAATTTTTTTAAAATTACTTTTAATCTGTTGCATTTTTATCTTTCCTTTACTGTATTGTTATGTTAGCCTTTAAAAGCTGGTGGTGAAACTTCAACAGTTTTTAACAAAAGACAAAGAAGAAAAAAAGAAAAAAAAGAACAAAAAATTTGCACTGGTTCCAGATGACCAGAAGGCAAAAAATTGTTGGTGGTCCTTTCACTTTGGTCCTACAAGGAAACAAGAAGAGTTTTTATTTCTATTTAAGTGCTTAGAAGGGGGGATTAGTCTATCAAATACAATCTCATAGCAGAGTTTTGGAAGGTGTTGAAAGGAAATGACATTTCTATTAGCATTTGGGGACTACTAAAAACATGGATCATCACAGTAATGTCTAAAATACTTGTTTCAGAACTTCTAGATGTTTATTACTCACCCAAAGTACCACACCATAACAACAAAATGAGCATTTTTCTTCACAGAAATTTAGGTACTGTGGACTGTGCAGCACAGGAAAGCCAGACTTTCTCAGCAGTAGTTCTGTTTCTGTTTGGGCTTGAAATATTTTTGGGAGGGGAGGGAGGGAGGAAGGGAAGGAAGGAAGGGAGGAAGGAAGGGAGGGAGGAAGGAAGGAAGGGAGGGAGG
>VZTN01004285.1:125537-139002 GCA_013400515.1 Erpornis zantholeuca | reverse complement strand
TGGGATGGGGATGGGGATGGGATGGGGATGGGATGGGGATGGAAATGGGGATGGGGACGGGGATGGGGAGCAGGGCTGTGCTGCAGCCTGGGGAGATGTTTTTGCAACTCCTGGAGCAGTTTGGGGTTCTGGGCCCCGAGCACTCCCGAAATCCCAGAGGGGTTTGGGTGGGAAGGCATCCCGGAGGGATTTTGGATGTTTGCACAGCGCCTGCCACCAGGGCAGCCACATCCTTGGGTGGATTCCGGATTCCTGGATTTGAAGCACCTTCCCTGTCCCCTTCCCAGAGCCCCAGGAGCCCAATCCCTCTCCAGCCACCCCCCAGGAGCAGCCTGGCTGTGCTGGGCCACCCCACACCATAGCGAGCACAGCCAGCCCCATCCCGGCCACCCAGAGCCCTTCCCGAAATCCCACTGCCACAGCCCCGCTCCCCACAGTTCCTGCTGGGAGCCCATCCCATCCATCCACCATCCATCCATCCATCCATCATCTATCCATCATCCATCCATCCATCCATCATCTATCCATCATCTATCCATCATCCATCCATCCATCCATCATCTATCCATCATCTATCCATCATCCATCCATCCATCCATCATCTATCCATCATCTATCCATCATCCATCCATCCATCCATCATCTATCCATCATCTATCCATCATCCATCCATCCATCCATCATCTATCCATCATCTATCCATCATCCATCCATCCATCCATCATCTATCCATCATCTATCCATCATCCATCCATCCATCCATCATCTATCCATCATCTATCCATCATCCATCCATCCATCCATCATCTATCCATCATCTATCCATCATCCATCCATCCATCCATCATCTATCCATCATCTATCCATCATCCATCCATCCATCCATCATCTATCCATCATCTATCCATCATCCATCCATCCATCCATCATCTATCCATCATCTATCCATCATCCATCCATCCATCCATCTATCCATCCATCCATCACCACCTCTTCCAAGGCAGCTCCCACCTGGGCCTGACCTGGAACAGGGCAGGCTGCTCCTAATGAGGGCTTCAGCTAATTAGCTAATGAGCTGTAATCCATGGCTCCAAGGGCTGTGGGAGAGGGAATTCCCTGTGGAGCTTGTCTGGAACCCCAGGAGCTGGGCACTCGCACATTCCATCCACAGGGACGGAAAACAGCTGGGCAGGAGTTGGGAAGAGCTGTTGGAGTGTTGGCTGCTGATGGTGGCCAGGGCCTGACCCCAGTGCAGTGACCCCCCCGGGGACAGGGCACGGTCGCCATCCCTGGGGGATCCCTGAGCCATGGAATGTGGCACATGGAGAGCCTGGATCCAGCCTGGGCACGTGTCTGCACTCAGAGCATTCTAGAACAAACCATCCCTTGGGAATCCATTGCTGCCACTCTGGGAATCACAGAAGGGTTTGGGTTGGGAAGGACCTTAAAGGTGCCATTCCTGCTTTTCCCTGTCTAGGAGAGGCCCTGACACAGCTCTCCTGTTCTTAGTTAGGAGTTAGGAGTTCCACCTCTGCGTTCAGGCAGGCAAGGGCTTTGCAGCTCTCCTGACATCCTTTCCCTGCCGGGCCAGAACTTCATCCTGGCCCATAAAACATTCCCGAGGGACTCAGCCGTTCCCTCTGCTGCAGCCCCTGGGCTCGGGCACACGAATTTATCCATCCTGCAGAGCTGACAGCCGCTCCTCAAACACACCCAGCGCAGCTCCCGCTCTCCAGGGATGGGACAGGTCCGGCACGAGGCAATCCCAGCCCTGAGCAGAGCTGAAGCACGGGCTCGTGGAAGGTCTAAGCACCGTCAGGTATTTATAACTCTGCTCCTCATTACCCATGGATGAGCCTAAAAGGGTTTTCAGCTCCGCAGAGGGGCTCTGCGTGTGGATGAATCATGGAAAAAGGAGCGAAGTCCTGTTCCCTCAGGGAAGCCGACACCCGCTGGAGAGCGGCGCCGCGAGTGCCTTTCCTTGTAGGGCTGGCGTGAGGCGTTCCTTCATCCATAATGCAGATTATTCCTGCCCTAAATAGATCCCCGCTCCTCTGGAGCCGCTGAGCTCAGCCCCGGAGCCCGGCGGGGTCGGGAGCCGCCGCATCCAGAGCTGGATGCGGGATTGGGATGCTCCAGCCCGGTTTGGGGTGCTGGGTCCCAGGGTGGCTTCTCCGGGAGGTGGAATGGGGGTCCTGGGCCCTCTGAGGGTCCCACTGGACACCTTTCGAGGCACGGGGTGGGACAGAGGTGAGGGAGACTCTTGGGGATCCCATCCTCTCCCGTCCCCTGCATCCCCACCTCGTCCACCCCCGGGATGTGGCTGCGGGGTTTAAGGACTATTTTTTGCCATCGTATCCCAGGCTGGATTGGGTTGGAAGGGACCCCAAAGCTCATCTCGTCCCGCCCCCGCCCTGGGCAGGGAAGGGAATCTTCCAGCCACGCCTGAAAGCAATTTAATGGGGCTTTTTGTGCACCTTAATTGGCTTTCCGTGCCCCTTTAATTGGGCTTTTTCTGCCCCTTAACCTGGGCTTTCTGTGCACCTCTAATGGTGTTTTCTGGGCCCCTTTAATCGGGCATTTTCTGCACCCAAACGGGGAGGAAAAGCACCCAAAGCGAGGCCTGATGAAAGCCGCAGGAATTGTGTTCAGCCGGGGCTGAACCCCGAGGCTCTGGCACAGCTCCCAAGTGCTCTGTGCCGGGAGCAGCAGCCGCGCTCTGCACAATTTTCCCTCTCCGGCGCTTCCCGGAGGATTCAGGGCACGGAGGGTGGAGATTCACACCCCCCCGAGGAGGTTCAGGCCAGGGAAGTGTGCAGCTCCCAGCCCTGGAGGGGATGGGGACAGGAGCCAGGCCTTGGGAAGCCTCGGTGAAAGGTTGGGTTTCCATCTGTGCCAAGGAAGGGTTTGTTCCTCCCCTCTACCCCGGGAGGAGGTAATTATTCAATTGTTTCATGATTTAAATATGAAACGAATTAGCCAATTATTTAATTAAATTGTATTATTAATTAGTTAATAGTTTAAAATATTTCTGCTTCAAAGCACCTCTTGGGACAGGTTTGGGAAAGGCTCCTCTTGTGCGGAGGGAGCTGAGAAGATCCCAATCCCATCGTTCCAAATGTCCTGTTCCTGTTCATCCCAAAGGCTGGCATTAACCAGGTGATGGATGAGCACACTGTGCTCTGCCTTGGGAATGTGGGCAGGGAATGCTTGGATAATTACCTGCCGTGAGAGAAGACCCTCCTGAGCTCTGCTGTAAATGAGCTGAGGGACTGGAATCGTTCTCTCTTTAATTAAACTCCTGCCACCTCCCATATTTCACTGCTCCGTTAGCAGGAGCCTCTCCAAGGCTCCTCTGGAATCTGTGGAAGAGGAAATTCCCATGTGGAGCTTGTCTGGAATCCACAGCTCCAAGGGCTGTGGAAAAGGGAATTCCCTGTGGAGCTTGTCTGGAATCCATGGCTCCAAGGGCTGTGGGAGAGGGAATTCCCTGTGGAGCTTGTCTGGAATCCACAGCTCCAAGGCCTGTGGAAAAGGGAATTCCCTGTGGAGCTTGTGAGGAATTTACAGCTCCAAGGGCTGTGGGAGAGGGAATTCCCTGTGGAGCATCCCCTGCCAGGACGTGCTGGGTGTGGCCATGTGATACTCCAGTGTCTTTCTTTCCAAACACTGGGAATTGCTGGGTTCAGCTTCCCCAGGGAGCTGTGCAAGGTGATCCCTTCCAGCCTGGCTGTGCCATCCCAGCAGGGAAATGATTCCTCAGTTCCAGAGGCCGAGGGAAGCCTGGTTTTCCAAAGGGAATGAACCCAGGTGCCTGGGATTTCCTTCACTCCATTTTCTCCCACCTCAGCATCCTTTTCCAGAGGAAGGAAACTGCTGATGGTTCCCTCTCCTTTCTCCTCCTCCTCCTCTTAAAATATTTCCTGAGATGCCAAGAAATTCAGGACAGAACCTGACCGAAAAGGGAAGGAAGATTGTTCCAGGTGCTGTTCTCAGTCCCCAGAGGGATTTAGAGGTCAGCCCCACCAAAACCTAAAATGAGCAGTGGAAAATCCAGCCACACACATTCCGTAGAATCCTAAAACCTTGGGATGGGTTGGGTTGGAAGGACCTTAAACCTCATCCCATCCATGGGCAGGGACACTTCCACTATCGCAGGCTGCTCCAAGCCCTATCCAACCTGGCCTGGGACACTGCCAGGGATCCAGGGGCAGAAAACCTGGAGTTTTTCTGTGCAATAAACACTCGTGTTAGGGATCAGCCCTTCCAGTGCCACCAAACCCTTCAGGTGGCTGGAGAAAAACAGGGTAAAACAGAAACCTGGCAGAACCCCGCTGTCCGAAGGGGCTCTGGCACCACTAACAGGGATTTTTAATGAGGCTTTTTCCTGACGGGAAAGCGAATAAAAAGCTGCTTTTGTTCTCCCTCGTTGTCCCACCGCGCTGGAGGAGCAGCTGACCAGGGAGGCAGCTATTTCTGGGCTGTAATTAAACCCTGGGAGAGTGGGAGGCACAAAAGCAGCACCATCTGCCACCCTCGCGGCACAGAAATAGAGCAGGAGCCGCCGCCCTTTGTCCTTCCCACACACCCCGGGGCCCACAGGGATTTCTGGAGCAGCTCCGGGGGTGAGGATGGCCCAGCCTGGAGTGTTCCAGGCCAGGTTGGATGGTTTGGAGTGAGCTGGGATAGTGGGAGTGATGCCTTAAATGTCTCCCTGGAAACAGAGAGCAGGCAGGAATAAAGGAATCAAGGAGGGATTGGTTGGAAAGGCCTTCAGAGGTACACTCTGGGCTCCAGAGGCTCCTGCCTCAGTGCATCCCAACATGGACAAGGACAGCTCCCGAGTTCTTCCCACTTGGATCTCAGCATCAATTCCCCAAGCAGAAGCCAGGCAAGGATGGAATTTGCCCAAGCTTGCCCCCCTGTCCCCAAGATTGTGGTTTGCAATTCTTGTTTCTGGGTGTCCTTGGAGAGCAAGTTACAGAGGTTTTGTTCTGTCTATCTTAGCACAGAGAACAGCACTGAACGAGCTACAGAAAACTTCAGAGCTACACTGGCAGTGCAGGATTGGAAAAATATAAAAGTTCAAACCTAAGGCATCAGGAGGTGTCCCTGCCCGTGGGGCTGGGAGGAGTGTGAGCTCCCTACAGCCAAAGAGGGGCTCTGAAATCCCTGCTCTGGTCACAGCCTGAGAAATTCCGTGCTCAGCACATTGGAGAGGTTATTCTGGGCACAATCAGATGAAATCCATCCATATTCCCCACTACAGCAAATCTATATTTGGCCAACTACAATGCTGCAAAATTGACTCAAATCCCAGCATTTTGGGGTTTTTTTTGGGGGGGTGTTTGATCTGCTGGCTCTGCTTCCCTCCCCTCCCACAGCCAGGATGGCTGTGGATCCTTGTTCCAATGGGAAAGGACTTCAAGGAAAATTTGAATTGCTCTGAATTGCAGCAAGATGGGGCTGAGAGGAATGAGGGATTTTTTTTTACAAACAAACCCTGGGTCTGCTGGCAGAGAAAATCAGCACCGAGAGATAAAAGAAACACTGGGAAGGATTCCACTGATGGAAGAATGGGAAAAGATGTTTGCCTTTGCAAACAAACTGTGAGTCTGCTGATAAATGGAATTGGATATCGAAAGATGAAAGAAACAATGGGGAAAAACCACTGATTCCATAAAGAATTAAGAATTAAAGGGAGGATTATACATTAGAGGGGAATCTTAGATGTTAAGTGTTCCAGGAAGTCTGTACCTCTCCAGTACCTCAGGGAATGGGGAAAGAGAGAGGGAAATGAGGAAATTGGGATAAAGAGGAGGCTGCACCCTCCAAAAATTTGAGAGACCCCAGGGGAATGCCCCATGGCCTCTCCCTTTATTCAAATAAAGTAAAGGCACTCCTCTGTCTCCTTTTTGGCCATAAACCTCTGGTGTTTGTGGATCAATTTTCCTGACAGGGCGATGCTCTGGAATAAGGAAGCTGGGATGGGATTGCACCATGACCTGGGCACTGCTCCCGGGATTTCTGTTTTCCCATTAAAAATCCACACTTCAGAGTGGTTTCCAGCAGAGGATCCACCCCCAAATGCCCTCCGAGACCAGAGCAGCTTCCAAGGGGAAGCCTTTGGGGCAAAGGGACTGGAGAGGCCCTTGGAGAGGGGAGGGGACTGTGCCACCCCCAGCACCTCTGGGATCCCCAGGGAATGGGGCTGGGATCCACAGGGAATGGGGCTGGGATCACCCATGGATTGGGGCTGGGATCACCAGGGAATGAATGGGGCTGGGATCACCAGGGAATGAATGGGGCTGGGATCTGGATCAGCCTTCCATGGAGGCTGTGCTTGAGGGCAGAGGAGGCACAGGCTCCACTCCCCACAAAATTCCTTTAGAGAGGTGCTGGAAGGTCCCGAAGGATTTGGGACAGCGGAGCTGGGGTTGAGGTTCATCCCATGGATATTCCCACCCCGAGACACAGACCCCACATGGCAGGGATGTCCCAAAGACACCAAAGCTCCCACAGGAGCCCCTGCCAGGCCTTTGGGATGATCCTGACCCCCTCGGCATTCCCGTCCCTGCCACTCATCCGCTGCCACCCCAGAGCTGCTGCCCGGGGATAAGGATCCAGGAATAGCCTGGCAGCGAGGCATGTGATGCCCACACATCGCTGGAGAGCTGCTCTGGGGCAGCTCAGATAAGGGAGCTGCCAGGAAAGGCAGGAGGCATGGAGCCTGCTGGAATTCCATGGAATAATGAAGGAGGAATTAACCTTCAGCGTGGGATACCCCAGAGCCAAGGCACTCCTTAGGAGCGAGGCACTTCCAGGGGAGATCCCCTCTGGATGATGCTTTCTGCCCCCCTGGGTGCCAGCAGGGTGCTCTGGGGATGGGGTGACACTCCCCGGGCTCGGTTTGGTGCCTCCCGCAGAGAGCAAAATGATTTTCAGATTTCAAATAAAACCTGGGAATTCAGGGCCAGAAGAAAGGGATCAGCTGGGGTTAGATGTGGCTTCCATCCCCAGCCAGGTCCTGACGAGACAAGAGGGCCTCGGTGGGGCCACATCCAGCTGGAGCCAACACAGACTGACAGGCAAACGTGGTTTTGAGAGAACAGAAACTGCTCTTTCTCCTAGAAAATCTGGGATCCCAGACTGGTTTTGTTTGAAGAGACCTTTGAGATCATCCCAACCCACCCCTGCCATGGCAGGGACACCTCCCACTGTCCCAGGCTGCTCCCAGCCCCAGTGTCCAGCCTGGCCTTGGGCACTGCCAGGGATCCAGGGGCAGCCACAGCTGCTCTGGGCACCCTGTGCCAGGGCCTGCCCACCCTCCCAGCCAGGAATTCCTTCCCAATATCCCACCCATCCCTGCCCTCTGGGATCCCTTTCAGACCATCAACCCTCGTCCTGTTGCCAGGAGAAATAAGGAGGAGAACAAACATCCCTTCCCAGGCTCAGGGCTCATGGCTGGGATTAGAGCTCCCCTCGGTGGGATGCAGGGAGGGCACAGCCCGGAGTCACCTGGCCTGGGATGATGCCAGGATGATTTTTGCCTTTTCTTTCACACCCCTCTCACACTCTTTTACAGTTTGATGTGTTCTCAGTGCTTTTAGCCCCACACTTGTACCTCCCCAAGGCTGAGAGCTCAGCTCAGCCCCATAGGGGAGCAGTGAGGAGTATCCGGGCTCATCCCGAATCCAGGATGTCCCTGCCCCCACGGGGCTGAAGTGGCGTCATTTGATGTCCCTCGGAGGTCACTTCATGGCCACTTCCCCAGGGGCCTCTCCCCTTCTCCCTCCCCTCCCTCGGGGCCTCCAAGTGATTCCTCCTGGGATGAGACCAATTAAAGGTTTTGTTTCCTTTCTGGCAGAGCCCTGCCTGTTTCCCAGGGAGAGGGACAGCAAGGGGGGAAATGGGATCATGGAATGGTGGGAGAGTGAGGGAAGGGGGAATGGGGCCGGGAGAACAAAGTCCCTGCACAGAGGGGCCCGAGGGATGGAGGGTGGGGACCTGTGGGACCCCGAGGGCAGAGCTTCCCCAGCACTGGGGATCCAACAGTGGAGAGAGCCCAGAGGAGCCATGGAGCTGCTCTAGGGCTGGAACCCCTCTGGAGCCAGGCTGGGAGAGCTGGGAATGTTCCCCTGGAGAAGGGAAGGATCCGGGGAGAGCTCAGAGCACCTGGCAGGGCCTAAAGGAGCTCCAGGAGAGCTGGAGAGGGACTGGGGCCAAGGGATGGAGGGACAGGACACAGGGAATGGCTTCCCAGTGCCAGAGGGCAGGGATGGGTGGGAGATTGGGAATTGGGAATTCCTGGCTGGGAGGGTGGGGAGGGACTGGGATAGAATTCCCAGAGCAGCTGTGGCTGCCCCTGGATCCCTGGCAGTGCCCAAGGCCAGGCTGGAGCAGCCTGGGACAGTGGGGATGGGATGGGATGGGATGGGACGAGAAGGGGATGGGGTGGGCTTTAGGGTCCCTCCAACCCACACCAGTCTGGGATTCCCTGATTCTCTCCTGCAACTTTCCTGATGCTTTCCTCTAAGGAAAACCCACAAAATATCTGAGGAAGAACCCGCGAGTGCCTGGCTGCAGCCGGGGCCACCCCTGTCTCTAAAAGCATCTCCTGTTCTCACATCCCCAAGATTCCCAAAACTCCCCAAACTTTTCCACACAATGCCCGGGAGACGATCAGATTAGAGCGGGAGAAAATATTTTCTCCGGCGAACAAATATTGAAATTTGTTTGAAAGGCGCCGTTTCCACCACGATGCCATTTGAGTTAATTACTTTACTGTAAATGTACCTCTTAAATAATTGCTAAACCTCAAGAAATGCTTTCAATAATTGACGGAGTTTTCCGAGGGAAAAATGGTGTTATTAAATCCAAATTAAATGCACATTGGAGACACTTCAGTAGAGTGCTGCCGGAGCAGAGCTGCTCGTGCTGCACCAGGAATAACTTCGGGAATTAAGGGCAGGAAGACATCGCTCTGCCTCCATCCACCCGCACCTCCTTCCCAGTGAGCATTCCGGTGGATATCCCAGAGCTCCGGGAGCAGTCTCGGGGGGTTAATCCCAGCCCGGTGGGATGAGGAGGGGCTGGGCTGGGTTTTAGGCGTCGGCTCCGCTCGGAACCGGGTGGAAATTTGGGACAGCGCGGTGTCACCCCCAAGGGAAAGCTGCTCGGGGGCTCAGGAGGGAACTGCCAGGGAAATCGGGAGTGCTCAGGGCCAGCCCCGTGCCCCCTCCCGGCTGGGCTCCGAGGTTCCCGGAGCAGTTTGGAAAACCTTTAGGCTGCAGCTCAGCTCACCTGGAGCAAAGGGCGATTCCTCCCTGCCGCCGTCCCGCGTTTCCCGGAGATCTCCTCCTCTGCCCTGGGCATTCGGGACCAGGATTTCGCTCCGCTCCCAGGAAATCCCTGGAGCCACCCCCAGCCCTCTCCAAAGCAGCCGCAATCAAACTCCGCGCGCTGTCGGATATGGAATTCCAGGCAAAGCCCGGCCAGCAGCACTAGAGGGAGGCATTTCCCCACATTCCCGGCATCCAGAGCCGCTGGAAAACGCCAGACCCCAGCAGCAGAAAGGGTGCCCGTGCCATCAAACTCTCTTAATCAGCGGCAATTAATGAGCTCGCTGCAATCAGCTGCCATCAGCTGCCCGTGCCAGAGCGCGGATAATGAACTCATTCCAGCTGAATCCATTATTTCGGGTACAGGAAGTGGCGCTGCTCCCAGAGCTGCGCTTCCCGTGCTTATTCCAAGGGGGAGAAGGAGTTCCGAGCCGGACCCAGAGCCCGGAGAGGTCAAACTCTCCTTCTGCCCCTCCCCAGGGGCAGCACCCCATAAATAAACACAGGATTTTATGGGATACAGCTGGACTTAAGAGCTGCAGGGACGCACTTCGGGCGTTAATCACAGGCGTTAATTATGTCACTGCGAGATAGCGAGCGGTGATAACGACTTGGGCCTTGCCCTGGACACTTCTGACGGGGAGGAAAAATGGATTTTAGGGCTTCTTCCCGCGGGCTGGGAGAAAATCCTAAAATTCTGTAGCCCCGGGAGGGGAAATGTCCATCGGCTCGGCCCGACCGCGGCCTGGGGCGGTGCTCCAGAGAACAGGGATAAAGCTGGGAAAGAGCTGAAAAAGGGAGATCTCGATTAATTACAGACATTTATGGTCGAGGGGAAGCGGGTGATGAGCTCTGCACGGAGGGGGGATGGAGGCGGGGAAGTGCTGGGGTGCCGTGGCTGTGTCCCACATCCCACATCCCTTATCCCTTATCCTGCGTCCTGTATCCTGCATCCTACATCCCATATCCCGTGTCCCATGTACTGTATCCTACATCCCATATGCCACATCCCGCATCCCATATCCCGCATCCCATCTCCCACAATCCATATCCCATACCGACATCCCATATCTCACATTCCATATCCCATACCCTACCTCCCATATTCCATATCCCACATCCCACATCCCATACCCTGCATCTAATATCCTGTGTCCCTTATCCTGCTTCCCATATTCCACATCCCATATCCCATATCCCCCATCCCATATTCCATATCCCCCATCCCATATCCCGCATCCCACATCCCATATTCCATATCCCCCATCCCAAATCCCATATCCAATATCCAATATCCAATATCCCATATCCCACATCCCACATCCAATATCCCAAATCCCCCATCCCCAATCCCATATCCCAAATCCCCTATCCCCCATCCCCAATCCCCCATCCCATATCCCATATCCCATATCCCCATTCCCCAATCCCCCATCCCCAATCCCCCATCCCCAATCCNGGCTCGGCCCCGCGCCCCTCCCTCTGCAGCCCGCGCCGTCCTTCGGGATCGGCCTCATGGGGATCCATGGGCGAGAGGAATGGCCTTGCAGGGCTCCACAACTTCCAGAACGCTTTTCCCTCCCGCGCTGGGCGGGAGATGTTCCCTGTCCTGGCAGCTCCATGGAATCCCGGCTGGATCACACCTCTGGAGCGGCACTGGGAGGGCACAGAGGGAGGAGGAGGAAACTGGGAGCTGCTGGGCACAGAGCTGGGCACGAGCTCATGGATGTGGCCATGGAAGTGCCTGGGCAGGGGAGTGAGGTGGGGAAGAGCAGCCAGCACCTAAGGAATATCCAACGGGAGCGGGTCCGTGGAGTCTGCTACTGACCCTGGACACTGCTGGGGGAAAGAACAGCTCCCGGAGAGGGCAGAGAGGTGACACCGAAGTGAAGGCTTTGGGCACGGCAGGGGAGTGAGCCCAGGGTGCCCAGGAGAGCGGGGGATATCCCGGGATGAGGGCAGCATTCCATGGGAAGTGCCAGCTCCGACCCCAGGCATGCCAGCCCAGCGCTGGGCATCGCTCCCATCCCCAAGGAAGGAATTACAGATCCAGCTCTCCCAGCACTGGGCACGCAGAATTCCCTGGATCTGCCACCCTGGACAGGACAGTGGACAGCAGGTGCCCACCACAAAGGGGTGTGAGGGGGGAAACTCTAGAGATCCCAGGAATCAGCAAATTCATGGATCTGCAGGGATCGGCGAATTCATGGACCCACTGAAATCAGTAAATTCATGGACCTGCAGCAAACAGCAAATTCACAGGGATGGATGGGATTTCGGGAAGGAATTCCTGGCTGGGAGGGTGGGCAGGCCCTGGCACAGATTCCCAGAGCAGCTGTGGCTGCCCCTGGATCCCTGGCAGTGCCCAAGGCCAGGCTGGAGCAGCTCTGGGGCAGTGGGAGGTGTCCCTGCCCGTGCAGGGGTGGGATGGGATCCTCCACATCCCTCCCACCCCAAACCAGTCTGGGATCTGATGATCCTTCCTCTATCCAGGCTCCCTCTCTCCGAGGAAGCAACACCTCTGGAGCTCTCCACAAAAATAATAAAAAATAACAACACAAACCCTGGCTCTTCCCAGCCCCTCCAAAAAACCTCTAAAAAATCTCCAGAGCCGCCCAAACACCCTGCTATGGATTCAGGGAGCCCAGGACTCATTCCTGCCGGGAATATCCTTTCAAATCTCGGTGCCACGCACCCTGCCCTGCGGGAGAGCTCCAGGGGAGGGCCTGGATGCAGCCGCTTCCCTTCGGGGAGGAGGATTCCCACAATCGCCACTGCCGGAGCTCGGCAGCAGCACACGGACACACACCCAGGGGCGGCAGGAATTCCGAGGGAGCTCGGGGGCTGCTGGAATTTACAGGACTCATCAGATTTTTAATTATTACTTTTGAAATGGATTTTTTTTTCTTTTTTCCCAGCAGAATAATAGCTGGGTGGGATAGAAATCCTGCTGGTTTTCTGTCGCTCTTCCTGACAAAAGCCAAGCAGATTTCCCAGGAAAAGCCTCCAAGCTGCCCAGCTCGGCCCCCAAATCCTGGAGCATCCACGGATTTGTGTCCCAGGCACAAAATGTGCAGGGAGAGGGAAACAACACCTAAAAAACCCCAAATAACTTTCCCTGCTCCTTCCATATGGAAAAGTGTTGGGATGTAAAACCCTTCCCGAGATCACTGATGTATTTCTGATGGAATATTTGCTTCAGATGCAACAGATTCAGGCAAAAAAAAAACCCCAAGGTCACATTAAAAATCCAAACAAATCCAAAGTTATTTTCCGGATTTTCAAGGCTTTGGAGTATCAGGAGTTCTGTTAAAAACTGAAATTTAAAAAAAAATGACTGAAAGCTTAGAGTTTTAGTGCTAGACTGGGAGCTGTGCTCCCAAAATCCATCCCAGAGTAAGGAGATGGTTGGCCCTGGAAGTCCTGGATGTCCAAGATCCTGGGCTCCCACCTGAACCCAGGTTCAGTTTGGGAAAATCCCTCTGGAATTTGCTGCCCCGGGGATGGGTGTTAATGGTCCTCCCTGGAGAGGCAGGAGCTCCTCCATCTCCCAAGGGAGCTCATTCCTGGCTTTCCAGTGCTGTTTTATCATGGATGTTTTATCAAAAAATTGTCAGCGCTGAGTGGGAGCAAATTAAAAAAAGAAAAAAGAAAAGAAAAAAGAAAAAAAGATGAAATCCAAATATTTAAGGCAATTAAAAAAGAAATTAGAAATCTAAAGCAAAGTTGCCCAGCCCTGTGCAGCTCTGGGGCTGTGGCCTGCTTTTCCTCATTCCTGTGGCAATTCCTTCCTTCCAGCCCCAAAAGAACCCACAGGGGTGTGACCCCCTGCCCCAGCCGCCCCTGACCCCTCCTCATGCCTCCCTCGGAGCCCCCCGACCCCTGGAATCACCGAGCCCCTCCCGGGCACGGCCTTCCCACGGGATCCTCCCTCCAAAGCAGCTTTGGAACAATTTCGCGCCGGGGGCAGCTCCTAATCCCAGCTCAGGGAGGCGCAGCCGGGGCCGGGGCCCGATTGGGGTCGGGTCCGGGCTCTGGGGACCCGGGTCCGGTCCCGGTTTTGGGGTGGGTTCCGGGCTCTGGGGACCCGGGTCCGGTCCCGTTTTTGGGGTCGGTTCCGAGCT
>VZTN01004285.1:70034-101371 GCA_013400515.1 Erpornis zantholeuca | reverse complement strand
AAATAAATATATAATATATTTGTATTTCCAGTGGTCCCTGTGTTCATTCCCTGTTCTTCTCAGGGAGTCTGTGCCCCCCAATTTCCTGGGGTGTTGGGTGCCCACACACCCTTTTGTATATTAAATATCTCTGATCAAAGTGGGGTCCATTGGAACCCCTGGAATCTCCCCAGGGCTGTTTATCCTGGTGCATCCCCACACTTCCATCTCCATCCCTGCAGCCCCTCAGGGCCCCAGCACGAGGGATTAAGGTGGGTTTGTGGTGAGGTTTTTTTGGTGCTTTGGGGTGTTTCCCGTGCTCCTGCACACGGGATCAGGGAAGGGCTGATCCCACCCTGGCACGAGGTTATTTTCCTGGCAGAGCAGGTGCCACCACCTCCTGATGCCCTTCGCCACCTCCTCCCAAGCCCCCTAAAGGAGCCCTCAAAGACCAAAATGGTTCAAGTTCAACTGGATTTGGGCAAAACTCTCTCTTTGGACTTCAGGTGTTGCTCTGAATTAACAATCCCAATGAAGTTTCTGTAATTAATCCCTTGAAGGTTTGAGAAGGAGCTCTGCTCCCTCATTCAGGTCCATTTTAGCTGTTTTTTCAGGACTGGGTGGGAGGTGCTGCCTGTAAAAATCTGGAGATTCACAGAATATTCCCAGCTGGAAAGGTCCCACAAGGATCACGGATGGAGTCCAACACTTAATGGCCCACATGGCTTCTGTATGAGCCATGTGGGGATCACATGCACCCAAAATTCCCAATAAAATCTCAACATTTGCAGAGGGAAAAGGAGGGAAATGCACATCCCTTCTTCCCAGCATCCATTTCTGATGGAACCCCCATCCCACAGCCCCTTCCCAGTGCTGACCTGGCCTGATGTCTCCAGGGGTGGCCGAGCTGCTCCTCTTCCCTCCAGGCACTCCCTGGCCCTCAGGAATGTCCCAGAGGGATCCAGGAAGTGCAGATTAACCCAAGTCTGCTTTCAATTTCTGGTGAAGGGTGGAAAAATGACCTCCAAGCAGCGGCACCAAGGGATGGCTCCTCAAAGCCTCCTTATCCACGGAGAGAGAGCAGAGAGGGATCCCTGGGGGCACGGAGGGATCTGGGGGCAGGGAGTCACCACCAGGTCACCACGTCCCCATCCCACAGCCCTGGA
The DNA here is from genome assembly GCA_013400515.1 of Erpornis zantholeuca. NCBI lineage: Eukaryota > Metazoa > Chordata > Aves > Passeriformes > Timaliidae > Erpornis > Erpornis zantholeuca. The sequence goes on along the minus strand of VZTN01004285.1, from coordinate 100,226 downwards.
GGAATTCCCTGGGCAGGGAAGCACCTCCCGTGGGAAGCAGCCTGAGAGCAGGGTGTGAAAGGGCGAAGGGGAGGCTCTGCCAGGGAGGAATTTGGAACCAGAAGCTGATGTTCTGCTGGGGTTCACCCCCCGAGCCCCCCACGCTGCCCCAGGCAGGAACCATCCCGGCTCTGCTCAGGGAATCCAGGCTCAGATCAACAAAGCCCTCGAGGAAACCTTTCCCTTCCTGAAGCAACCCTCCCGGGGGATCCTGCTCCTTCCTCGGCATCGCTGAAGGGCCCTGCTGAGCTGGGACCCTGCTTCCCAACACTCCTGCTCCAGCACCGAGCTGGGATTGCGGCTGTGCCAATGCCTGAGACCTGGAAAGTCGGGAAAGGTTCGGGGTTTGGCTTTTAGGGGCGCTGGGAAGCACCGAGTTCTTCCATGTGTGTGTAAACAGAGATGTGTGCACTTAGGGAGAGATAATCCATAGAGATCAGAGACAATTGAGAGGCTGATGAGAGGTAATGGATAGATCGATGAGAGATAATTGATAGATTGATGATAGGAAATGGATGGATCATCAGCTGTCTATCAATTGTGCATCAATTGATCGATGGACAATTGACAGATGGATAATCTGCTCTCACTCTGTGGGATTTTCCTCCCACCTCGAGAAGCAATTCCCTGAATTCACAGTGGACTTTCAAACCCACATCCCAGTTTAATAAGAGAGAAAAGGCTCCTGTTTCCGGAATTCCCATTTTGCCATGGGATCAGGTCCTGCCCCCTCAGCGCAGCACCACAACCAGGGGGCTTTGGTGTCTCTCTGCCCCACCCGGACAAACACCAGCGGGAATTCCTCGGAGCTGAGCGGCCAGACTGCCCCGATCCAGCGGGAACCTCCGGACACGGGCAGGGGCACGAGTGGTGCTCATGGCACGGCCGGGTGGTGCCCTGGGAATGCCCTGGGAATGGGGTGACCGTGCTCAGCGACGCAAACATCCTGAATACAAACACAAACACATGTCCGCATCCCGGAGGACAAAGCGCGGCGGCTCTCGGACAGAACCGGAGTCACCGAGCCGCCAGCGATCCCGCCGGGAATCCGCCAGCCCCAGATCCGCCGGGAACACCCAGCCCTGGGGAACGGGGCTGGAAACAAGGCCGGGTTAAAGGCAGAACACCCCGAGCGGAGGGGCCCCGGCCCTTCCCTTCCCTCCCCGGCCGCAGGGTAAACACGGAGCGCCGCCGGCTGCGCGCTGCTGACAGCGTTATTTCCAGAGGTAGCACGGCTTAATCAAACCTTAAACTCGAGCACCGCCGCGCCGAGCTGCGCCGTAAACCCCCAAAATTATATAACACACATGTTTTTATGCTTTGCCAATTACAGCTGGAATAGGGACTGTTTGTTTCAGCCCCTCTCAAAATGAGGCGAGGATGGGAAAACAACCTATTTTCCTTATTAGGTTCAGGAGTCAAAGGACTCAGCCAGGAGCCGCAGGCTTCAAGAGCATAGAAGATTAAGACATATATTGGATTCATGATGGAGGGCACAAAGTTCATTTTCAAAATAAAACAGAATTTTATTCATATTCCTTTTAAAATTCAGATTGCCATTTGCCAGCTGACCTGTGACATGGCAGCAGTGTATTACATTTTCAATGAGCAGCCTGTCTGGAGCTGGCAGGAGGGGAAACTGCTTCCTGGTGGAGTTTTTTCACCGCCCTTAAATAGTAAGAATTTGTCGGGATTGTTGTCAGTAATGGGAGACGGTGCAAACAGGGACAGGGCAGCATATTTATTTTTAATAAGGCGACATGCAGAATAGCAAAGTCCCTGGCATTATGCACCGAATAGGGCTGAAAAAACAGAAAAAAAAAGGAGAAAGCAGAGCTCGGTTGCAATTTGTATGTGGAAATCAGGGGTGGAAATACTTGGCAGATACATTGAAAATCAAAACAAAAGCAGAGCAGGGGGAAAAAAAAATCCGCATCTATATTAAAAACTGAAATGCAAACGCAGTCGGCAGCGAGTTTGCGGAGAGCGCGAGTCAAGCCAAGGGTTTCTCTAGCGAGGAGCGAGATTTATGGAGCTCGCCATCTGTCAAAATTAGATTACAAAAGGCACATATGCAAAGATGCACCACGCCTGATTTTCATATATATTAAACCCCGCAACTCCTGCGGAAAATGAGGCTCCGCACGCGGCGGCGCCCGAAAGCTCCCGCGGCCAACTTCGGGGCTGGGCTGGGCTGGAGATGGTGTGGGGACGGAGGGGACGGAGGGGATGGTGGCCTGCAGGGGATGGTGGGGATGGTGTCCTGCAGGGGATGGTGTCCTGCAGGGGATGGTGGCCTGCAGGGGACGGAGGGGATGGTGTCCTGCAGGGGATGGTGGCCTGCAGGGGACGGAGGGGATGGTGGCCTGCAGGGGATGGTGGCCTGCAGGGGATGGTGTCCTGCAGGGGATGGTGTCCTGCAGGGGATGGAGGGGATGGCCTGCAGGGGATGGTGTCATGGAGGGGATGGCCTGCAGAGGATGGAGATCCAGCCCCGTGCAGCTCCACAGAGCACCCAAACTGCAGCACTTGGCTGGAAGGAGCTCACGTGGAGGGAGGGACAGCATCAGTGGGAAGGGGATGGGGAGCACTCCCAGCCCAGCCAGGTGGAGATGTTCCCTTGGGGTCTGAGCAAACGCAGAGAACAATGACACAGAACCCTTTTCCAACCCTCATGGCAGGCTCCAAGCCCCCATTTCTGGGGTGCCACAGCAGGATTCCCAGTCCCTCCCAGTCCCACACCGATTATTTGTGTACGAGGTGCCTTTTGTCCCCGCAATCAAAGCCCGAGTACAAACCACGCCGCTCTCCTGATAACTTAATCAAGGACTCTCTGCTCCAATCTACCTGTAGATAAAACCCAGGGTGTATTTCAACACGGAGAAACAAATCCACTTAGGGCAGGTGAATTAGCTAATCATCATCTCAGCACCAGCGCGGCTCGTGCTCGGGGATGCTGCTGAATATCAATGGTGCCCGCGCCGGAGCGCAGCCCGGCCCTGCCCCAGCTCTCTCATGTGAGCCATGTTAACCCACGCGGGGGAAATCCTCTCCTGCCGACAACCGAGGAGCAGGAGAGGCAATTTTGTCGGCAATCTATTTTACTTTGGGAACAGCTGAGCTCGGAGGCGGAGCGCTCCGGAGAGAGCCGGGATTCGGGCAGGGCAGGGGCGCTGGGCTCTGCTCCCAAGGTGTTTGCCGACCTGGCCTCGGTGTCCGAGCTGTGCTGGGATGCTCAGCAGGGGTTTTTCCATCGGGGGTGACACACAGCTGGGACATTTCTCATTGATTTCACCCCACTATGTATTTTTACCTGACCCATGGGGGTTTAATTGGCCACAACGTCACCTCACGGCTGCCCGTGAGCTCCAGCTAACAGGTAGAAACACTGAGTAATAAATACGCCAAAAATATAAAAGGAAAAAAAAACCCCACTTCTCTCTTTCTGCAGGATCATTGCATTTCAGATCCTAATATCTTTTAATCCTCGATGGTTCTCATTTCGCATTTCATCTCAAGTTAGAACAGAAAACATTTCGAAACGCCAAGCTGCAAAGCCCTGCTTTAACTTCCTACCCTAATTTATGAATCCGCCTGCTGGAAGGTGCCGGGGCCGGCTGGGTATTAATGTAATAATTAATATTAACAGTGTTGCACCACCGCTCGACGCCATGGCCACTTTTTGCATTAATCATAAGAAGAAATCCAGGCTGCTCGGGCCATTCCCAGCATTTCAATGGATAACGCTGAGCAGGAAGGGCCCCGGGCTCTGCAAACACCCCCAGCCGTGGGCGAGCGCCGAGTTTGATGCCAGCACCTCCTGGGAGCAGCCACACCTTGGGAAAGTGGAGGAGAGGAACCCAAAGCAGAGAGAGGAGCCCGGAGCAGCCATAAGGAGTGAGCGAGGAGCGGAGCCGCCACTCGCTCAGAGCTTCCTCCCAAACCCCGCTCCTCGTTGGGCATAAAATACAGGCTCCTTAATTGGTGTGTGCTTCTCCAACATGTTTTTAATGAAAAGGCGGCACATAACTCTCAGTTTGTTGGCTGGCAGAGCCCAATTTACAAAAGTGGGAGTGCGAGATAAGAACAGAGTACATCTGCAGCGCAGGCTGTGCAATGAATCACGCCGTGCCAGAGTTGAGCAGAATATAATTGAGTCCAACATCTCTGAGCACTTTCACCATAATTAATGATAATCTGTAACAGAGGAATCTGAGATTCCAGTTCAGAGAACTGTTTAATTAGGCCAAGTAATGAAAGCAGCAGCAGTACAAGAATATGGCCTGCCTCATGATTAATGATTCATGCTAGCGAACACAAAAGTGCCGCGCCGTTAACTCCAGCGGGGCTGCGGCGCCCTGGCATTTACAGAGCGGGGAGCTGCGGCACCGCCGGGCTCGGGATGGAGCTGGCCCTGCCCCAGCCATCCCCCGGTAAACAAGGATGCAGAGGGAACAGCCTCCCCCGGCCGCCTTTTGTTGCGGGGGGCTGGCACAGGAACGCGGGCTCTGCCTGGGTGTCAGCATTAGGGAAGGTCTCCCTGCTCAATAATTAATGTCCTCGCTGCTAAAGTTGGTCCCACAGCGCTGCTTTCCCTTTGTGCTGGGCTGAGGCAGGCAGCCCCGCTGGGAGGAGGTGCTCTGGGTGCAGCACATCCACACACACACACACAGATTCCTGCACTCGGCTCGCAGGGAGCAGAAACAGCTCCGTTCTCAAGGTACCAAGGGTAAAAAGGAAAGGGAAAAAGAAAAAAGATGAAGAGTGGTAAGTTTTTTGCAGGCTTCCACTTTTGCTGGGTCAGGGTGCAAAATGTAGAGCAATTTGACACGGAATTGCCCTGGAAGTGTAAGGGACATGACAAAAGAAGTGATAAGACTGCCTGGGGCTTTAACTTACAAGCCAGCAAATTATATGGGTTTTATGTGACTATTTACTGCTCCTTTCAATGAAACAAGGAGCCCTACTTATCCTGGGCCCTGCAGAAGCCCCGCTACATATGCAAGGTGTGAGATAAGAACATTTTCCAGAGGGCCATGTTCCCTAATGTCTCCATTCCCCCCCAGATTAGGGCTCCTCGGGTGCCTCTTCAGCGCTGCCACGGCTCAGCACCCACGGTGACAAATGCCCGTGCAGGGACATTATCTGCTCTCTGCCATAATGGCCCAGCATTTCCACCATCCTCCCCCCTGCCCTGCACCCCCAGCTTCCCCTCTCCTCCCGCCTGGCACACACAGGCTCCTCCAGCTCCGTCCTCAGCCTGAGCTCAGCACATTGGGGCTCCAGGGGAGGCCTTGAAAGAGGCTCTGAGACTGCTGGGGGGAAAGGAGATGGGAATCACAATGGCCTCAGCTGGAAGGGACCCACAGGATCATGGATCCAACCCCTGGCCCTGCACAGACACCCCAAATTCCCACCCTGGGCATCCCTGGCAGTGCTGCCCAAATGCTCCTGGAGCTCTGGCAGCCTCGGGGCTGTGCCCATTCCCTGGGGAGCCTGGGCAGTGCCCAGCACCCTCTGGGGCAAGAACCTTTCCCTGATCTCCTCCCGAGCCTGCCCTGGCACAGCTTCACACCAGCAGTGAGAAAACAGTGACCGCTACAAAATTTCATCACCAACTTCCCTGCAAAAGAAAAGGAAAGGAAAAAAAAGGTTTCCTTTCTTCAAAGGAAACCCCACCTCAAATGAGAGGAGAACAGAGGTGCTTAAATTACAACATCAAATAACGAGCACGGCGACTTGTGAACCTTTAACAGACATTTTAAAGAGCTCATAAACTTCTGGGTGAGATTGCAGAGGCTCTGAAGCTGTCAAACACCCCCCAGGTTGTTCTGCAAAGACACACAGGGAACCTCAGAGCAGGGAGCTTCTTATCTGTGGGAGGGGAACTGTGGGAAACTCCCGAGGGAGGAAGGGTGAGGAGGAGGAGGAGGAGGAGGAAGAGGCTGTGATTGAGGACAGCAGCGTGGCCAGGTCCCTAATTTTGTGTAACTAATCCCTGGTGTCCTTTGAAGGTGTTACTGCCACAACAGAGCAGGGAAATTCCATAGATGTTAAACGAAAGTTACATTTTCCAAAGGACATCTGAGGAGGTTTCACTGAGCAGAAATCTGCAGGTACAGCCAGGGCCAGCCCAACCTGGAAAAGCTCCTGAGACGTCAAGCAGAGCAGCTCTGGATGCCAGAGGAGCAATGAAGGGGCTTGGGGCAGCTCCCACATTCCAGAAGTGCTTCCCACAGACCCAGAGGGGGCCTGGGGACAGCCAGGAAGGGCCCCAGGGTGGGGACATTGCCAGGAGGCACCAGGAAAGGTCCCACCCGAAATGCAGAAGTCACAGTCACGGCTCAGCCTTGCCCTGTGTCACACAGGTCGCTCAGGGCAGCTCCCACATTCCTGCCTGGAGCACAAGGGGAGGTTTTGGGAATCTCTCTCTTTTCCTGACAGGGAATTCAGCCCATGTTTGTAGGAGGCTCCTGCTTCCCCACTGCTAATCAGAGCAGGGATCAGCATCACAGGGGATCAGAAATGAAGCAGCAGCAGCATCCCAGAACGTTCAAAGCTGCCACAATCTACCCTGCTCTAGAACTTCCCTTTCATTTCATTAGCAAGTGATTTCAATATGCAAATTAGAGGGGGGTTTGCCCCCACGTGAAAGATCTCAGCAAGTCTGAGTTTATCAGCACCGATCCCTGCGCTCTGTGCCAGTTTGCCATGGACATTCCTGCGGGTGAAGCTCAGCTGCCAGAGGGTTCAGGCAGGAAACACTGAGAGATGATCTTGCTGCAGGGAGATTTCTCAGCTAAAGTTAGCATCCCTAATTTTTTCCCATCATCAGCCCAAGAAAAATTAGCACAGTGACGTCTGGCCCTGCTGAGGAAATAAACAGAGGAGGAAGTGTTGGGATCAGCCAGTGCTTTCCATGCCCTCGTGCCAAACACTGACTTATTTTAGGGTTCTCCAGAAGGCTCAAGCATAGCTCGAGGCTGAGGCCACTGGGAGATGGGCACAGGGAACCTGGCAGGGCCCTCGGTGACAATTCCAAACATGGCCAAGGGCTCTTTCTTGGAAATTGCTGTAAAAGTTATGCAGAGGGGAAAAAACTCCAATTCACAAAACCTCCAGGATGGAAATGTTTTCCCAAAGCCCCAGAACAAGGGGAAGGAGGGAATGAGATCCTTCTCTCTGTAAATACCAGCAAGGGCTGCTCCAGAAATGGGAATTACAGCAGGGCCAGGCACGGAAATGCTGAGAGGACCTTGAGGCTGCATCCTGAATCCTGGGGCAGCCCCGAGCCCCTCGGGACAAGGGAGACCCTGAGGGGTGCCCAGAACAGAGCTGGGAAGGGGCTGGGAATTCCTGAGGGAGCTGGGAAAGGAGCTCAGCCTGGAGAAAAGGAGGATCCAGAAGGATCTTTTCCCTCTCTGGAATTCCCTGACAGGAGGGGGCAGCCAGGGGGGGTCAGGCTCTGCTGGCAGGGAACAGGGACAGGAGGAGAGGGAACAGCCCCAGGCTGGGCCAGGGGAGGCTCAGGGTGGACAGCAGGAATTCCTTCCTGGAAAGGGCTGCCCAGGGAATGGTGGAGTGCCCATCCCCAGANGCTGGGCCAGGGGAGGCTCAGGGTGGACAGCAGGAATTCCTTCCTGGAAAGGGCTGCCCAGGGAATGGTGGAGTGCCCATCTCCAGAGGATTTCCATGCCCTGTGGATGTGGCACTTGGGGACAATGTGGGGCAGTGGTGGCTGAGGGAACTGTTGGAACTCCATGGTCTCAGAGGCCTTTTCCAACCTGACCCATTCCATGGTTTTTTCTCCCCTGGCAATGCTTTTGATGCCAGGACGATTTTTTGCCTTTTCTTTCATACCCCTCTCACACACTCTTTTAAAGTTTTATGTACTTTTAGTGTTTTTACCCCACACACTTGTAACTTCCCAAGGCTGATCACTCAACTAAAACCTACCACACCATTAAACCAAGAAACCAAAGTCTAAAAGCCCCAGACACCAAGGGCCTCTCCAAAACATATTTTTGTAAACTAAGATGAGCCCATCCGAGAAGAAAGTTCCTCAGAAGGAAAAGTTCACTCCAGCCTCTCACTGGGGGATCTTTGATAGATGTCCTAATTAGCAAGGCCTAGAATTGTGTGTATTTCAGGGCATTCCACCAGGACCAAGTGCTGCAGCCAAAGATCCTTAAATAAATCCCGAGGTACAAACCCCTTTTCCCCATAAACCATGTTTTGGTTTGAATTTTAAGACCAGGGAAAGGCATCCCTCTGAAGGGCCCTCGGTGGGGTTTTCTCCTGCCTGTCCCACCTGAGCCTCGCCAGCAGCTCCAGGAACACCCAACTGCAGGAGTTTTGCACTTGGCCCAAACCAAGGGAGACCTTTGTGCCAGGATCCCGAGATTCCATCAGCACTGACAGAAATCCTGCTCCAGGGAGGGACAGCCCAGAGCAGCTCCTCCTCCTCCTCCTCCTGGCTGGGAGAGCAGCAGAGGCTGCAGATCCATCTGCAGGGAGCCAAACAAACTCCAGCAGTGCCTGGGACTGACTAATGCCACCCTCGGAACAGCTGGATTTATTGACTTTGCAGAATCAATAGCTATTTTTATTAATCATCTTTAGATAGCAGGATGCTCCTACTATATCTCTTTCAGTGACTAATACAATAAATTTCCCCTTTTGATGTTCCCTGACATTTGAGCAAATTAAATGGAGCATTAAATATGATCCTCTTTGGGACAAAAGTGGGCAGAATCATTTGTGACTACTTTATTAACTGTTCTGAGAGCACTGGCTGCACCTTCCAAAGTGCTGTTCAGCATGCCATGTTTATTATTATTTAAATTTTCCCCAGCTCTGCTATATTACTATGGATCAAACGGTTTTAGTTGGGGGAAATGGAAATATTTCCATATTTACTCTTATTTTGGATGTGGCACCAGCTGAAGGAGCAGGGTCCATCTTTTCTCGGTGCATTACAGGAAATATTTTGGGTATTTTTGCTCTTAAAGTGCACGATAACCCTCAAAAAATTCACATTCAAGCCATTTCGTTGTGAAACAGTTAAATTAATATTTTAAGGGGTGATTGCATAGGAATTCTTGGTTTATGGTGAAGAAGTGAGCCCAGATTTCAGCCAAAAGATCAATTAAATGCTGCAGCTTGGCAAACTGAACAGGGGCAACTCCCCAGGGCCAGGGTCCCTGAGCCCACCCAGATCCCAGGGAGGTCCCTGTGCTTCCCAGGGTGTTTTCCATGTTCAGCCACTGCCAGAGCATTTTACATCAGCCATTCCTGCGTTTGAATCTCCCAACGACAGCAAGAACCAAAGCGATCGAAAGGCCCCACTGGGATGTTCCCTTCATCCCCATCTCCCCGGGATGAGGGCTGGGAAGTCAATTCCTGAGCTCAGGGGTCGCTTCTGTCGATCGATCGTTTATCAGTTCTGGCACCAGACATGCCCCGGCCTGCCCGGATCACACCTCCATAGGAGATCAGCGCTGCCCAGCTCTCCCCAGGACAGAATTCCATCAGCTCCATCAGCGGGAGCCGCTCCGGGCAAACATTGGAGTTTCAGATTAAGGAGATAAGAACCAATTGACACAAAATAAGAAGCAGCCGGACGTGTACAGCCAGGCTGCGGGGGAAGGCAGGCAGGAGCTTGGATTGGAGCTGGAATACGAGAAGGAATCGCGGTCCCCCCCTCCCCTTCCCGGGCACCTCCCGTGCAGGAGCGATGCAGGTGAGTTAGCTCGGAGCTCAGCTCCTCATTAGCCCCGCAGAGGAGCTAATTAACCCAGGCTGAGCGCGCTGTGACACAGCTCTGCCTTTCCCAGCGCCCCGGAGGTGCAGAACGGGGCTGGAGGCCGATGGGTGCCCCTGCAAGTCTGGGGGGCTCAGGGCCCTGCTGGCCCCATCCCTGCATGCCCCTGCTCCCACCCCCTGAGCCTCGGGATTTGGGGAGCGCCTGGATGCAGTTCTGGGCAGAGATGTCCCACGGCAGGATCCCTGAGGCTGGAAAATCTCTCCCAGCCCATGGAGTCCCAGCTGTGCCCCATCCCCATCAGCACAGAGCTCTGAGTGCCACCTCCAGCAATTCCTTGGGCACCTCCAGGGATGGGCACTCCAACACCTCCCAGGGCTCTACATTCCAACGTTTAACAACCTTTTCCATGGGGAAATTCCTGCTGCTGCCCACCCTGAGCCTCCCCTGGCCCAGCCTGAGGCTGTTCCCTCTCCTCCTGTCCCTGGTTACAGCACAACTTCTCTCCACATTCCCCACCGATGAAACGTTATTGTAGGAAACAGGAAAAATAAACGTTTTGCCAAGATTTATTCCTCACTGGGAAAAAAAATATTGAGGGAAAAAAAAAACCACCCCAAGTTAATGAGAATTAGCTACGCAGGTTCCATAATTTTTTAATAAAAGCAGAGTTACTTTCCCTAAGTGTTTCCTTTTATTATTCCCTTCAGAATGTGATTTAAAATAAAATAATCAGATATTTAGATACTAAAATAATGCACTGAAACCTCTACTCTTTCTCAGTGCGGTTTCATCCCTCAGGACAGACCCTGAGCCAAGTGGTCCCAAGGATGCTCTGAACTGGTCCCTGCCCTGGTGAGAGGAGCAGTGGCCTCACCCTGCACCCTGAGAAGGGAACAAGGCCCTAGACACTCCAACATTTTTCATTTCTATGTAATTTTAGCATTGGGAAAGGAAAGAAAATGAGGAAGAACTCGGCTCTGCCTCTTGGAAGAGGATGGGGAGAAGGACCTGAGGCTCTTCCCAATATCAGCGAGTGCCTGAAATGAGCTTTGTGCAATAAGCCCAGCCATGTCACCAGGCTCCTCTCAGACGATCTAAAGATTAAAGGCTCTATTCCTGGAGGGTTCCCGTGGCATTTACTCAGGGATTTTGATCAAGCTTTATGTGATGGGCTACCTAACACACCTCTCCCAACCTTAAGAGCTAACAGGAATTTGGTATCTCTCAACATGGATTTCTTGCTGTACTGGGGGATATTTGGCAAACATCTCGAGACTGTAGCCAGGCACAGGCAGGAGGGAAGATGAAAGAAGGGGAGAAAAGTGGCCAAAGAGTCAGAGCAAACACTGAGATTTGGAGGCAAAGTCTGTGTGAACACAGAGCGAGTGGGGCTGCTAAATCCCCACGTTAACCAAGGGGGTGAATTTTCCACAGCCACATCCCCGGGGTGCCCCAGGCAGCCAGACCTGGGCACCAAAACAGCACCAGAGCCACTGCAGCGACTGACCTGCAGTGCCAGGGGAAGGGTGGCACATGGTGCAGCCTCAGGGGATCCAGGAATGTGCTTGGAGGTCTCAGTGCCGCAAAACTCCACAGAAATTCAGCAGGAAGTAGAGGTGCGACAAAGAGCTGAGGTTACCCAAACACCAAGGCTTGTTACAGCCTCATCCAGCCCTACAGAGAGCCCACAGCAGCCACAGAAACTCCTCTCCATGTCAGGATGATCAAAACCCAACCCAAAGCACAAAAGCACACCAGGGCATCCCTGCCATTGGCAGGAGATTGGAACAAGGAGCTCTAGGAGGTCCTTCCCAGTCCAAACCATTCTGTGCTTCTCCGAACCTCCCAAATCCCCCCAAAACCAACAAAGGAACCCCCAACACGAACCCCAAACCAAAGCAAACAACCCCAGAACAACAACAACCACCATTTGGCACCCAGCACGGGTGCATGAGGGAGGAAACCCAAAGGATGCTGAACAAAGAGCCAAGCAGCAGGAAGGAGCTTTCCTGGCAGTGCTGCTCCAGTGCAGGGAGCCACCCACGGCCCCTGTGTCACCAGAGGTGCTGGCTGCACGTAAATACACAGAATTTTGGCCCCTGTGTCACCAGAAGTGCCAAATACCCAGAATTTTTGGCTTCTCAGCTCAGCCATAAACCACAGGTGGGTGTGGATGGCCCTGGGCCACAATCTCCTCCCAAACAGGGCAACAACGCATCCCAGCACAGGGAGAAACATCCCAAAGGCCTAAAAACCACCACGGTTACAAACCCATCAAGAGAAACACAACAGAAACGTTTGCTGCCAGGGGAGGAGAGCGGAAGAAAGGCCCACACAGCTCCAGAGAGACTGAGGGACAAAGCTGACACCGAGCACAGGCTTTGCTAGGCCAGGCTGCAGATGGGCCTGCCCTGAAAACCATCGTCCTCAAACCATCATCTTAAAACTGATGCCTTCAATGGCTGCCTAGAAACAGAGAGCAGGCAGGAATAAAGGAATCAAGGAGGGATTGGTTGGAAAGGCCTTCAGAGGTACACTCTGGGCTCCAGAGGCTCCTGCCTCAGTGCATCCCAACATGGACAAGGACAGCTCCCGAGTTCTTCCCACTTGGATCTCAGCATCAATTCCCCAAGCAGGAGCCAGGCAAGGATGGAATTTGCCCAAGCTTGCCCCCCTGTCCCCAAGCTTGTGGTTTGCAGTTGTTGGGCCTAGGAGGGTCTGGGTGTCCTTGGAGAGCTGGAGAGGCTTTGTTGTGTGTGTGTGAGCATGAGAGAACAGCACTGAACGAGCTCCAGGGGACTGCAGAGTGACACTGGGCAGGGCAGGGCTGGGAACACAGAAAAGTTCAAAACTAAGGCATCACTGGAGCTGCTGCAGGAGGGCTGGCAGTGTGCCCAGCCCAGGAGAAGGGCTCTCCAGGAGGTGTTGACCATGTGAACACTGCTCTGCTGGGCTCAGGGCAGCTGCAGAAGGCCACACAAAGCCACGAGGGTTACCCCGAGGCAGGCAGGACAGAGTCCTTCCCTCCTCACCAGAGCCAGGGGCTGGCACCTTTGAACTCCCCCATTCCAAACCAGGGCAATCCCTGCAGGTCAGGAGCACCAAGTGCCCCCAGCACTTGCAGCACTGCTCCTGCAGTTACAGCTCCCAGCTGCAGCCACAGTCCTGGCAATCACTGACAGTGCCTGTAACACACAAAGCCCCACGGAAAGCCCTGGGCTGTGGCCCAAAGGCATCCATCAGCCACAGCCTCAGCAGGGTTTATCTCCCATTCCCAACAGCCTGGTTTTACTGGGGCTCTTTGGAAGGGTGAACAGGCCCTGGCTGAGCTGCTCTATCTCCAGGAAAGGCAACAGAGGAACTCTTACCTTCACAGTAGAGGAGTCGGAGCTGTGCTCGCCCAGCTGGGCTCCAGGGTGCAGGGATGGAACTGCTCCTGCTGCTGGGAAAGGGAGCAGCAGCACCTCAACCCCCAGCCACACACCTAAAATGGATGGGGAGGGATGGGAGGGGAAAATATCAGGGTTAGTCAGAGGGAATTCAGGGCAGGTGGAGGGTGAGGAGACAGAGAAATCTGTGCCACTTGTGGCTGGGAAATGCTCTGGGATCGTCCCAGCTGGAGAGGGGAGAAGGGGGAAAGGCTGCAGGGAGCAATTTGTTGGGTGCCAAGGGTTAGGGGAGAGCCCCTAGCAGAGAAAAAGAGAGGAGAAAGCGATGAAAAAGGATGGGAGAGAGCAGGGGAAGAGCTGGGCCACATCAAAGAGAAGCACCGGCCCTTGGGGACTCGTGTGAGGTTTTATTTAAGTCCCTGCTAAAAAGAAAAAAATCAATTAAATTAACAAAATGGTTTACATTAGAATTCATCAAAAACACCCTTCAAAGAACAAAAAAAACTTTAAGCAGGGTGATATTTTTGTAGCTCTGGCCGTTGTCCCCAACATGTTGCCCTGGTCCGGGAGGGCCCTGCTGGGGGGCAAGGATGAACCCCATCCCTGGGGAAACACTCCCTGCAGTCCATCCCAGACCCTCTGGAACCCCCAGGGAATATTATCCAGCCCTGGAATCACACCCAAGGGTTTGGATACACCTCCCAAGGCACAGGCACCTCCCTCCTGCCTCCTTTTTTTAGCCACCCCGGGGGAAATGGAAGCCTCCTTTTGTAAAATTCTAATCTATTGTTGCCATAAAAAGGTTTTTGCCTCAGAAATGTTCAGCTTCAGGACAGGCTTAAATGGAGAGACTTCTTCCCAAATGGTGTGTCCTCATGGAATGCCAGGATTTGGGTGGGAAGGGACCTTGAAGATCCTCTGGTTCCAGCAGTGTCCGTGCACGCTCTGGGTGGGGATGGGAGAGAGGAGAAACCCCACGGCTCTCATCAGTGAGAGCTCCTCGCTGCCTCTTTTATTAATGCAGGTGTTAAACGAGACCACACATTCCTGACAATTTACATTCCCCTGCCTGAGCTGCGTGGACAGGTGGACAGGGAACAGGGAATTAAACCAGAGGACAGCGTGCTCGAACATGCGACGGCGTTTGTGTCCATGTATGCCTAAAATAAAGGTCTGGCAGCTGGAAATACCCAGGCAGGAGAGTTTCCTCACATCCCAGGCTGGTATTTCATGGCAGCAATGTGAGAAAATAGATTTATTTTTTGCTTGATTTGGAAGAAAGTTGTCTATTTAAAAATCTGTGTGACTAGGGGGTGGCACAGCCTGTCCAAAGCTGTGATTGTCCCTCTGCCATCACCTTCCTCCAGTGAGTGCCTCTGGATTTGGGGAGCACCTGGATGCAGTTCTGGGCAGAGATGTCCCACAGCAGAATCCCAGCATCACTGGGGCTGGAAAATCCCTTCCAGCCCATGGAGTCCCAGCTGTGCCCCATCCCCACCTTGTCCCCAGCCCAGAGCTCTGAGTGCCACCTCCAGCAGTTCCTGGGACACCTCCAGGGATGGGCACTCCAACACCTCCCAGGGCTCTACATTCCAATGTTTAACAACCCTTTCCATGGGGAAATTCCTGCTGCTGTCCACCCTGAGCCTCCCCTGGCCCAGCCTGAGGCTGTTCCCTCTCCTCCTGTCCCTGTTCCCTGGAGCAGAGCCCAAATCCCCCCTGGCTGCCCCCTCCTGTCAGGGAATTCCAGAGAGGGAAAAGATCCTTCTGGATCCTCCTTTTCTCCAGGCTGAGCTCCTTTCCCAGCTCCCTCAGGAATTCCCCAGTCCCTTCCCAGCTCTGTTCCCTTCCCTGGACACCCCCAGCCCCTCAGGGTCTCTCCCACCGTGGTGACCCAGAGCTGGACACAGCCCTGGAGGTGACCAGGGGGCAATCAGTGCCCTTCATCCGGCAGGGTGAAGAGAGGGATCTGGGATCAGGAGGAGGATCTCGCATGAAGAGGCTGAGGAACAGCAGGAATCTTTTCCCGTGTCCACGAGCTGCAGTACCCAAACCCACAGGCTGACGAATCCCGCCCCCAAGGAACCTTTCCTCGGCATTCACCAGGAAGCGGCAGCCACCTCCGAACCCCTTAAATAATGCCGCTTTGAGCCTTCCCCCTCTCCCCCGGAGCCGCCGACGGAGGGAATTGCGGGAGCCCCTGGGTGGCTGCTCGGCACCGCAGCATTTGTCATTGCCACGGCAGCAGAGTTTAATTAAGTGTTGTGAGCAGCCTAGTGAGAAACACGCTTTAAATTAAACCTCTGCTCAGGCAGCCCCTGCTTCTCTCCCTGCGGAACGATCGGCGGGGCCCGGGCAGAGATCCCCGCTCCCGAGGGAGCCGCACCTCCCCGAGCCTCCAGCCCTGATTAAAGCACCTTTCATTATCCCTTCCTTTTAAACGAAGGCCGCAATTAACGCGCCCAGCGCTAAACATTTTATTTACTGTCCGTGCGTTGATGGATCACCGGGGGAATGCCGCACGGTTTGGGGTTTAACCACATCGCCCGGCAAATCCTCTCTGGGTGCATCCAGCCCTCGTTAGGGTAGCGGCATAAATTATTTTAACACCTCGGTGGTGAGCACTGGGCACAGGTGCATCAAGGTTTGCATTTTCCAAATGTTTTTACAATTTTTTTCTTTCTTTTTTAACACTTTTAGATTAGGGGAGGTGTTTAAATTAACGAGCGAGGAATAAGATGGGGGAAAAAAAAAAAAACCCAACCTAAAAAGGGTTTGGGGATTTTCCATGGGAGAGAAATACTTCACCTTGCCTGGTCTTTCCTGCTGCAAAATGATCTCCCTAAAAATCCCAGCCGTGAGGAGAAGGTGAGAAATGCCCTGGAGGCATTCAGGCACCTCTCCTGCCAACTGCAAACACAGACTCATCCCCTGGAAATTCACGCTGGGATTGAGGCTTCTGGAAATTCACGCTGGGATTGAGGCTTCTGCAAATTCACGCTGGGATTGAGGCTTCTGGGGATGAATCCCCGTCTCACTCACAGATATTGTGCCTGTAATGTGGCAGAGAAGGAAAGCATTCGAGCCCCTGGATACCATGGAAGGATGCTCCAAACACGTCCAGGGGGTGAGCCTGACCCCACCCCAGCTCACAGCCACCCCAGGCAGGGCTGCCCATGGATCCCCAGCCCTTCTGTGCTCAAACCTGCCCTTTCAGGGAAGGAAAACTGATGTTTTCCTTTCACGGCACACAATATTGTCAGAGATATTTTTATCACCCCCTATGATGCCTTTTTTTTTTTTGTGGAGGAGAAGTATAATTTCCCAGCAAAATAAAGTTTTTGTAGGGAAAATAAATATCTTTGGAATGATGCCAGTAAATAAATCAGGGGTGTTTTGTTATAATAATTCATGGAAATCTTGGGATTTGAAAATTAAAATAAGGATTTCAGCTTTTCCAGGCACGGAGGAAGAGATTCAGACTTGGATATCAGTGATCCAGAGCTGAGTTTCAGTCCCTTGTGCTCATCCTGGGCAGGATGAGAGATTTTGGGCTGGGGTGAGCCCACCCTGAACCCTCTGCCCTCGTCCCTGCTCTGCTCAGCCCCGGGTGTCTCCCAAAATGGGAAAATCCACTTAAATTGACACTCAGAGCCTCGACCCCGGAATGATTTTGGGGCTGCCCTGAGGTGGGGCAGCAGGAACTCCAACTTCTCCACCTGACACTTTTCCAGCTGTAAACAAAAATACTTCTGGTCACACATTTCCTGAATATTCCGAGTAATTTTGAGATAAATATCCAAGCTGTGGCTGCCCCTGGATCCCTGGCAGTGTCCAAGGCCAGGCTGGAACAGCCTGGGACATGCTGGGATGGGATATGGGATATGGGATGGGATGGGATGGGATATGGGATGGGATGGGATATGGGATGGGATGGGATCCATGGGATGGGATGGGATTGAGGGTCCTTTCCACCCCAAACCAGTCTGGGATTGATGTGTACAAAGGGTGATTTGGGTGTTTTCTGCCAGTTCCAGGCACATCCCAGGGATCCTCTCTCTCATCTCAGCCCCTGGAGCCTCAGGAACATTGGGGAGAGGAGAACAGTGCACTCATTTTATTGTTCCTCAGGGGCTGTGTGGGGTGGGGTTCGCCTGGCAGATAATGCCCACGGAAAGAGAGCAGAACACAGGGAATCAAAGTACTTGGAACAGTGGAGAGCCTCAGAGGAAGCAGCACAGGGGCAGCAATCCACCCTTGGGTCCTGCAGATAAATAAATAAAGAAATAATAAATAAAGAAATAATGAATAAAAAATAAAGAAACGAGAAATATCTAAATAAATAAATAAATAAGTGCCTCCGCTCTGCAGCGCCAGCCAAGCCAGCACTCGAGCAAAATGCTATTTTAAAAAGCACTGAAGCATTTTCTAACTTATCCCCAGGGATTCACACTTAAAAAATAATAATAAAAAAAAAAAAAAAAAGGAAATCACATAATTCGCTGGTTTCCTTCGGATGCTCGGAGCAAATCCCAGCTCTGTGGAGAGCACAGGGCCTGGAGGAGAGCCCTGAGCCCACCGGGATGGGCTCCCACCCTCTCCTCTCTCAGCAGCACAGGTGAGAGCCCCGGGGTGGGTTTGATATCGTGTGTGTGGTTTGGAGGGGAGAGCAGCTCGGGTAAATGGAGAAAATAAAAGTGAGCATTTGATTCTCTGAGCACTCGCACGAGGAGGGGAGGGGAGGGGAGGGCTTCTGCTGCTGCCCACTTTGTTTGGGCACTTACATCTGTATCTCCTCTTATTGTGGCTCTCTCAAGTGTTTGATAGACTAGGATGGAGGCATTAATTGAGTTCAAGTGTAGACACCTGAAGTATTTTTATTATTATTTTTAGTCCTCTCACCTTTTATTTCCATTAGCGCGGAGACGCGGGCGCGGTGGGGATTTCTGCCTGAAGGACACAAACAGAGCTGCTCGCAGTTATTCACACAAAACTCCTTTACCTGACCAAAAAAAAAAACCAACAAATCATCCCCGACCCACTTAAGCAGGAAAAAAAATCGAAAAACCAGAACAAGACCTCAGTGTTTTCCCAGATTTCTAAGTTTCCCCATAAAAACCAGGGCACGAGACCTCCCCATCCCCTCTGGGAGGACAAAGGGGGCAGCTCTCCTGAGTTTGAATGTTCCACACCTACAGGCAGACGTGCCAGGCAGAGAATTCCTCATTTGGTCGTTTCTCCCCAGCCCAAATCTCCCAAACCACATCACCCTGGGCGCTCCAAACACGAGGGAACGGAGAGATCCCGAACATCCAACAGCTCCGTGTGCTGCTCCCTGCACAGCAAAGCTGCACAGCCTCACCTGGGATGTGCCTCTGGAATGGGATCTCACATTCCCAGCTCCTCCCACCCTCACCCACGGGATCACCTCCAAAAACAGCTCCGTGCCAATCATCAGAGAACCCACCCTAAATAACCACACTAGCCCCCTGCTCTACACTCAGAAATAAGGAAAGAATTAGAGGATTTGATAGAAAATTGCTTTCCCAGCTCTTTTCCCAGGTCGGGGCCAGGTTGCAGAGCAGGAGTGGGAATTGGAGCACCACAAGTGAAGCTCAGGGGTGGAAACTGAAAAATCGCTGCAGTTCCTGCTGCACACGTTGCACCATCAGCCTGGGGTTCGAATGTGATCCATTAGGGGAGGATTGATGGCAAAATGCACAAACATATGGCGCGTGGGGAGAGAGAGGAAATTCCGGCGGAGTTCTGAGTGGCTGCGAGATTTCCAAGGAAAAAGAGACGAGGAGCACATTTTCCAGCCTAGCACCAAAGTGCTGCCCCTTGCATCGACTTCAGGGGTTCAGAGAGCAGGCAGGAGCCATTCCCAGAATCCAAACCAGAGAAGCCCCAGTTTGACTGCTCAGAGATTGGGAATCTGCGGCGCCAGAAGGAAAACTCCAGTGTGAATTCTACTCCTTAGCTGGCAAATGATACATTCTGCACCTAAACTTCTATTATTCAGAGTTAATAATTTCCCTCGGCCTCTGTTGTTCTGCAAGTTTAGGATTTAACCAAGAGGTTGTTCGGATTTTTCCTGAGATATTTTTAATCTCAGATGATGGGATGGGATGGGCTCTGAACCCTTTCCTGGGTCAAATAAGTGGCCAATTTAAGATTACATCAGCTTTTACCAAAAAATGCTGGATTGGCAGCTTTGTTGTGAGGTATTTTCAGCTACAGCTCCTGAATCAGGATTTCTTTGTAGAGACTTTTATCAAACAGAGATAAATAAAAGTGTTTGGGATGGGAGGGGGGAAAGGAGTAGAGCAGCAATAATTAGGGACAGATAATGGCCATTGTGAAGATGGGCTACACCTCAAGGGTAAAGATCTGGGAAAGACTTGGGAGTGGTTGAGCTTTCAGCCCAGATGGGCTCCCTCCGATTTGCACAGCTCCAGACAGAGATTCCCAGGTGGCTTTTCCAGCCCCTGAGCCCTGCACACCCAGGGATGCTCCACCACAGCGTGCAGGAGCCTCATGGGGGGCGAGAGGTGTCCCAGGGGAGGTGTGCAGGTGATGCCTTAGGGTTTGAACTTTTCTCTGTTCCCAGCCCTGCCCTGCCCAGTGTCACTCTGCAGTTCCCTGGAGCTCGTTCAGTGCTGTTCTCTCATGCTCACACACACACAACAAAGCCTCTCCAGCTCTCCAAGGACACCCAGACCCTCCTAGGCCCAACAAGAACTGCAAACCACAATCTTGGGGACAGGGGGGCAAGCTTGGGCAAATTCCATCCTTGCCTGGCTCCTGCTTGGGGAATTGATGCTGAGATCCAAGTGGGAAGAACTCGGGAGCTGTCCTTGTCCATGTTGGGATGCACTGAGGCAGGAGCCTCTGGAGCCCAGAGTGTACCTCTGAAGGCCTTTCCAACCAATCCCTCCTTGATTCCTTTATTCCTGTCTGGGCTCTGTTTCCAGGGAGCCATTGAAGGCATCACATGGTGCAGCAAACCTGGGGAATGTCAGCCTGGGCTCCAACCCCACAGCTCTTCCAGGTCCATCCGCGTTCCTCCTGCGCCTTCCTCTTGGCAGCGTCTGAGCCCCTCCGGAGTGGCTGCTCCCTATTGATTGATTGATTTATTTATTTACTTCTCTCATTCATCTGCCAGCACTATTAATTACTGCCTCTGTGGCCCAGTCCCCATTGCCAGCTCGATCATCCCTCTGCCCCTCCGTTCCCCGGGATGAGTTGTGCCACGGCACTCAGGAAGTGGCCAGCGCTCGCCCTCCACGCTGGCGTTGGGGAAATGCGAACTGACACCAGGACTTTGCTCGCCAGGAGAGGGGAGCACGAGGCCACTGTCAGAGAATGTGACTTGTCTTTAAAAACTCTTCAAGACTTCTCTAAGCCAAGCCTAGAAACACTAACCCTCGTTTTACTGTCATTGCTCCTCGATAAATGCATCCACTTCTCTGTTCCTGCTTTTGCAGTGACAGCCAACACTAAAATCTTTGCTTTATTTCCAAAACCCGCTTTTCCCCACAGACTCTGGAAACCTTCTTGCTTCTGCATTTCCCACCAGGCTGGGGAGGGACAGGCACATCCTCCCTTCTGTCCATCTGACAATCCCAACCCCGCCTGGGCTGGAGCTCCTGGAGCCGCGCGGAGCCGAGGGCGGCGGCAGAGCTGGGGTTAAGGCAGCAGCGCGGCCGTGCCCGTGAGCCTTAAACAAACTTCCAGCAGCATTTTCCTGGCGGCCGCCTGACATTTTTCTTTATGTTTCGTCAGTCATATCTGAGCGATCAGACAGCCGCCGCACGTGGTACACCCACCAGGATTATTATCTCGAGCAGAGGCCCAGAGCTCATTGTAGCAGGCATGTAATTCTTTACAATGTATGCCACGTTAAGTGTGTTGGGTTATCTATTCAACAGCTGACTGAGCCGGGCTCTCGGCTCTCCTCAACAACCATGTAAGAAGCGATGACAATTGTACTACTTCATAAGGGCTGCATGCAACTCTGACACACACTTCACAGCAACCAGTCATCTATATAAACCAATTTCAAGAGCAAAATTGCATGGTGCCTCCACTCTGTTATAAACACAATGATATCCACTCAGAGCTGATAAATGCGCCGCATTTCTCCCGAGCTTTAAGGGAGAAAAGCTTCCCTCCCCGGCTCCCGGCGGCGGGCGGGGACGGCAGGAAGGGGACACCGGCACGGGGACATTCCCCCTCCTCGGAGCCTGCATCTGATGAGCTGGGAGAGACAACAAGGTTAGGCCTAATTAAGGTTTTAAATACTTCTCGGCTCTGGAGCAATTTTCAAATTAATTACGGTATCTTTTCGTGGGATTAACGCAATGTAATCCTTGTTAGGGAGTAAAATATCTATAGCAACCGGCAAGCCCTTGAAAAAATACTTCAACACCAAGCACTCCAGCAAAGGGGGAGATTAAAGACTGTCCAACAAATTAAACCCGTTTTTCCTGGCTGTTATGGCTGGGTGAGAGGGTGTGTGGAACCAGCAGTGCTGGTTACAGAAGTGCTGGCGACACGTGAGGCTCTAATTTTGGGAATTCTGCAAATTCCCACCAGTTTGAGGTGGCAAACGTCATTTCTGGACTGCAAGCAACAACTCAGCCTCCTGCACTGAGCATGGAACCCCCCCAGTGTCACAGTGCAATGAAAAGATGAAATATGGCTACAGCGATCTTGATTTAATGAACCCTGTAATTGAATACCCAACCAAATAGACATCCTGATAAAACACAACAAAGAGCGTTGTTTTTTTAATTCAGATAAAGAATTGGATCAATCTCTGTTTGTTTGCATTGTTCAGCAGTGCTACAGGAGAGTTAAAAATGTGATCGAGAGCCATCCGTAGGCGATCCTGCCTTGCTGTGTGCTGTAGAATGATTTAAATATTATAAAAAACTAACAAAAACATTTTCAGATTAACATTTATGCATTGCTATCACAGCGCTGCCTTTTCTTTTAGTCCTGAGCGGTGAAAACACACCCCGAGGTTCATCCCAAACACGCGGTGCCGACTCCAAAGGCTGCTGAAGATGAGCCCCAGCCCAGGTTGTCCCTCGGGGCTGGGATGCTCTGGGACAAACTCCTGTCACTGTCCCTGGGGAAGGGTGACAGGGAGGGGAAATGGGCCCACAGGACCTCCTGGGGGTCACTAATGGGCTGCAAAGCCCCGGGACACAAAGGGCCAGGCAGGAAGGTGTGGATGGGCTGAGTGAGGCCAGGGGAGCCCACAGGGCCGGGAGCATCCCTGGGGAAACCCAAAATTCAGCAGGATCTTAAGCGACCAGCCCCAAGTTCTGAGGCTGCTGAGCTTTGAGGGGGGTTGGCCAGAGCCCCTCAGCTCCTGCCAACCCCAGCACCTCCATGGACCCCTCGGCCTGACCCCATCCCCAGAGCCTCTCCCCACAGAGCACAGCTGGAGGTTGGAGACACTGGGTTGTTTTCACACTGGGTTGGGTCTTGGAGGGAGCAGGACAGTGACAGTGGAGACAGGACAGTGACACACAGGGGCACAGTGACACACAGGGGCACAGGCCCAGGACAGTGGCACACAGGACCACGGGCACAGGACAGTGGCACACAGGACCACGGGCACAGGACAGTGGCACTGCAGACAGGACAGTGGCACACAGGACACGGGCACAGGCCGAGGTCCAGGTGGCTGCACAAACTCTCCCTCGGTCTCTTTGCTTCCCCAATCCTCTTTGCCGTGCCCCAATCCGAGCCCTCCCAAGTGTTTGTGCTCTTTGCTGTCTGCAAAATCCCTCCAAAATTCACCTTTCTGCACTGCTCGGAAAATAAACTTTCGTGGAAGGCTCGCACTGCCCTTCCTGAGAGTCCCAGCCCTGACTCATCCTTCCACCTCCGAATTTATTTCCTTAGCGCTGATCCACAGGGAAAGGCTCTGCAATCCCAAACTCTCCATGCAGTTACGGCTGAGGACAGGCACCGGCTCAGAACTGACTTTGCTTCCTAGATTGGTCTACGATCCTCATTTTACTCTAATTTAACCTTTCCTAGTTAATTTATATCGGTTCAGCTTGCCAGCCTGTACCTGCCAGAGTGATCATCTCCCATCAAGGGGCTGGGCGTGGACAGGGCTGCTCTCTGTCGGCTCCGTAACCAACACACCTAATTAAAGTCCTTAAAAACCTTTAATGTGACAAGACGAGACAGGAACGGCCAAGGAAAATAAGAGAGGATCTTTCAATCGCTTTAATCACGCTGACTTTCAGATCCCTACCAAAACACGGCGCGGGCTGAAACTTTGCGCGGCTTTCCCTTTTCCAGGAGGCTCCCGGTGCCCGTCCCGAATCCTTTTCCCCTCTCCCTTAATGAGCGCGGCTGCGACGGGGAGAGGGGAAAGAGAAGGTAAATACAGAAAGTGCTTGTAATAAACGATTAAATTGTCCTCCAGGCACGTTTTGCATATGAATATAAAAGTTGTGATTAATAGGTTATCTCGCGCGTTAACAAAGGCTCCGGCAAACACCGGCCAGCGTCGCGGGCCGTGCCAGCCCTTTCTGCTTTCAATGGAGCTGGAGCGAAGCGTTCGCCGCAGCCCCAAATTCCGGCCAACAAGGCCATCAAAGGCGGCCAGATTGCGGCTTTTGCACCCCGGGGGCTCCGTGCCCATTGTGAGCCTCAATGCCCCCACGGCGCCGCCGATTAAGAGCCATTTAAACGAAAAAAAAAGCGACGCGGAAAACAATGGCCCGGGCCAGGGGGAGCGGGCAGGGCTCGGCGCGGGGGGACAATGGTGCTGCCACAAAGGGGACATCTGGAGGGGAAGGGTCCCCAGGCCCGAGCCCTTCCCGGGCCGAACTCACCTCGGGAGCCAAGCGCCGGGAGCGGCACCGAGCGAGGGGCACGGGGGTGGCACCGGGGGTGGCACAGGGGGTGGCACCGGGGGCATCGCCGCGGCCATCGCCCCCCGGCTCGGGAGGGTCCCTGCGCCCCGGCTTTAACCCAGAGGGTGTTTGGATTTAGCTTTTCTTCAGGTCTTTTTCATCTCAAGTGCGAATGATGGGACGGGATGGGCTCTGAACGCTTTCCTGGGCCGAAGGAGTGGCAAAGTTAAGATTACTTCAGCAGAGCCGATCCCCAGCAGCCACTGAAGCACTCCTGAGGGAAGGAAGAGGGAACGTGATTTCGGCCACCAACAATCCACTGCCACAACAAACGCTTCGCATCCATCCCACCTCTTCCCGCTCGCAGATTTTTAATCCTCTCTTAAGCACTTTTAAAGTGCCCAATTTTTGTCTCATTTGAATTTAAATCAGCTTGTATGGAGAACTTGGAGAACTTGTTTTTTAAGCGAGCTTGTTTGGCAGGTACATTTTCCCAAGATCACCCAGCTTTAATTTTAAATTTCAAAAGCCTTGCGTTTAATCCCTTGAGCTGGCCTGGTACCTTGCACCATCTGTTCTGGGGTTTTGTTATAACCGAGAGCACCTGCAGAGTTTTGCAACATTTCAAGCCGTCTGTGGACTAAAATCAAAATAATTATAATTTTCATAAACCAAAGAGGGCGATTCAGACGCCTCAGCCCCGATTTTCCGCACGGAGCCTCTGCGCTGGGAGCGTTTCTCCTGCACCAGGGGTTTTGCTCCTGCTGCCATTGCTGCTCCAGGGGCAGCCAGGACATCCCTGGGCACCTGGAGCCGCTCCACGCCCGCACTGCTGCAGGCCCCGGGCGGGGAGAAGCTCCGCTCCTGCCGCCGCGGGTGGGACAGGCACGGCAGGAGCAGGGAATGGCCTTTTCCAGCGGCCACACTGCTCAGGGAGCCTGGGACAAGGGGTTAAGGCCATCCCTGCCCATCCCTGCCTGCTCCACCTTTCCCGGTCCAAAGGCATCTCCGGGTGCTCAGGAGAGGTTTTCTGCTACGCTGGGCGAAGTAAAAATCCTTTAAAGAGATGGCGTTTGCTTGGCCTTCGTTACGCAGAGCTCTCCATTACAGATAAACCCCTCCTCAGGGCACGCTGGGTGCTCATGGAGCGCGGATGTCTCGCCCTGAGGGTGGGGAGGGCACATCCCAAAGTGCCCAGGATGGATCCGCGGCGCTGCCTCCGACAGAGGCTGGGCAGGATCTTGGGGGAACGGAAGGGGAGCCCCAATTCCTGCTGGAAATGTCCCCCAGGCCCTCTGGTGCTGTCCCTGTCTGAGGCGAGGTGTGAGCTCCTCATCCTCACCTTCATCTCCCTTCTGAGGGGGGACAGCTCAGACTAAGCTGGGAGTCCTTAAGTGTTTGGTCCCTGCTAAGCAATGGATGGACAAGAAAAGATGGAAATGAGTTTTCACAGAATGATGGAATACCCTGAGTGGGACAGCCAGACATGGACCTCTCCTCCTGCAGGAGCAGCTGACCCAAAGCCCACGAGCAGCTCCTCCTCTTGCACTCACGCCTGGAGCCTGTTCCCCTCCTGCAGTTGGGTTTGTCCAGGCAGGAGGGGCTGGTCCTGCCGGAAAGGGTCATCCCTTGCCCTGATCCGGGACCCCCACCTTCCTATTTCCATGGAAATGAAATGTAATGAAATGCAATGAAATTATATCTATCTATCTATCTATCTATCTATCTATCTATCTATCTATCTAAATAAACTCCTGGCACTTGTGGCATGTCCTGCCCCTGTCCCAGGGAGCTGAGGCAGGAGGGATTCGCCCCCTCTGCAGTTTGGGGTTCCCAGCTGTGTCTCCTGGGGCAGCTCCGTGTTCCGAGCAGGAAGCCGTGGGCCCATCCCCACCTCCCCATCCCTGCTAAAAGCCACGAGGCTGTGCCTGCACCAGGAACAGTTTGCTGAGGCAGACGATGTGGGGATGGCAGTGACACCCAATTAAACCGAGTGGGTGCCTGGAAAGATGGATATTGCCAGGACAGGGAGAGCTCCCTCACATCCAGGGCTACCCGGGCTGCTGGGAGAAGGGCAGGAGTGGAAAATGCTTGAGCTGAGTGCCCTGGTGGCCACAGCATTCTGAGCAGGGCGTGAGGGGAGGCAAACCCTACAGAACCCTACAAAAACCCCACAAAACCCAACCCCTCACTGGAGACACCAACACCCCAAACTCTGCACAACTCCCCGGCAGGAGGGTGGGACCTTGGGCTCTGCTCCAGGGAACAGGGACAGGAGGAGAGGGAACAGCCTCAGGCTGGGCCAGGGGAGGCTCAGGGTGGACAGCAGCAGGAATTTCCCCATGGAAAGGGTTGTTAAACATTGGAATGTAGAGCCCTGGGAGGTGTTGGAGTGCCCATCCCTGGAGGTGCCCAAGGAATTGCTGGAGGTGGCACTCAGAGCTCTGTGCTGATGGGGATGGGGCACAGCTGGGACTCCATGGGCTGGGAGGGATTTTCCACCCTCAGTGATCCCGGGATTCTGTGGAAATTCCAGAAGGTTCTGGGGCTGAGGCAGCACAGGAAGGGACAGGGGGGTTGGGGTGGCAGCAATTGTCACCTGTGCTTGGCACACGGGGGTGGAGGGGACTGGAGATCACCTCAGCAGGGGTTCTGCAGGGCACAGGTGTATTATACATATATTATACACACATCATAGTATATATGTTGCTTTATATTCCATCAGTACTGGTTAGCTTCTAAATCCTGAAGAAAAATTAAATTCAGTAGAGCCCAAATGTTTTGCCCAAGAACACAGGGATACTTCAAATCTGGTAACAGCCATGCACTCGTGAGCCACAGGGGCAACACCTCACCTTTCCTTTCTGTGCTCCCAGAAAAGAAATTGGTATTTTCTTTATCTCCTTTATTTGTATTTTACATATTTCCTACGGATTCTTTATTTCCTTATTTCGCTTTTATCCCTTCATTCCTTCCTCTCTGAATACAAGAGAGAAATTTCAAAATTCAAAAGACTAAATTCTGGTTTTCTTTCTGGGATAACTCCCTATGCACCTCATGGTGCACAAAACTGGAATTTTAGTATTTTTTCAAATCAACAACCAAATACTGAAAAATAAAATATATATATATATATTAAAAAGAACAAATGATCTCGGTTTTATGACCACAACGTTGTGTTATCCCCCTTGCAGTTTCGTGATTTATTTCTGGCCACTCTGGGCTGTAGGAAAGGGAAGCAAATGGGATTAGGATATCAAATGTTGGGATGTTTCCTGCATTTATCTGCCTGGCGAGGGGCTGGAGCCGAGCAGGGGCTAATGGAAACCGTGCACCCCAAACCCAGCGCGGAGGCTTCAAAGGGAAATCCTCCTGCTACATGGATCCTATTTGTGCGGGGAAACCCAATTACCGCGGGGTTCTTGTACCTCCCTCCCGCCTTTTATGCTGCTTTTTGCTCCAAGTGCTTATTCCGATTTGATAACCCCGGCACAAATAAAGTGTCACCCCCGGCTCTTATCTCCCAACTCGCAGCTTTCCAATTCGTCTCGCTAAGTTCAGAACTTGACTCCTTATTAATTACCCCCACGGGGTCCTGCGGGGCCTGGGGCTGCAGCACCGGCTCTGCCCCCAGCGGGGATGGGGAAGGGCTTGGAAACCAAACCTCAGAGACACAACAAAACCTCAGCGGAACAAACCAAAACCTGACCAAAAAAAACCCCCACCTAACCAAAAGAGCCGCCAAAAAAACCCCAGGGCGAACACACCCAGAACGACAACAAAAATAAAAACAAACCAAGCCCAAAAACGCCACAAAACCAACTACAAAACCAACTACTGAATAAAAAACCCTTAGAAAAAGAAAGAACTCAAAACAACAAAAATAAAAACAAACCAAGCCCAAAAACACCACAAAACCAACTACCGAGGAAAAAAAAAAAAAACCCTTAGTAAAAAAAGAACTCAAACAGCAACAATAAAAACAAACCAAGCCCAAAAACTCTACAAAACCAACTGCCAAAAAAAGAAAACCACCAGAAAAAAAGAACTCAAAAACTCCAGAAAAAAGGAACTCAAAACAACAATAAAAACAAACCAAACCAAAAACCCAAACCAACCAAAAAAAAATCCCAGAGGAAAGAAATCCCCCAAATATTTCAGCCACGTGTCTTGACTACATTTGAACAGCAAATGGGAGGTGAAGAGCTCTCCCAGGCATCTCCAGATATTTCATTCCCAGCTGATTGCAGAGCCCAGCAGTTTCGGGTCCATCCCTTCCATCCCTCCCCCCTGGGCTCTGCACCCCAGGCATTTTCTCCCCGCGATTCCTGACGCTGGAAATTCCTCCTCATTCCCATGGCACATCCCAGTTCTCAGCCCCGAGGAGCTGCTGCAGTTTTTCCAGCTCTGGAGCCTGAACCCGGAGTGGCACAGGGAATGAAGGCGAGGGATGAGCTCGTGCTTTGGCTGTTCCCAGCTGGCTGCCCCTGCCTGTCCCGAAAAGGGCTGAAAAGGGGGATCCCAACCCCATATTCCCTGATAAGGTTACTCTGATCTCCCAAAATCCCACTTTAATATAGAAGCTTTGCTGGAATAACTGCAGAGTCCTATAAAATCTCCAAAACCTCTCTGCTGTTGGAAACCCCTCTGCTCAGGGATCCGCTGGACCTGGGAACACACACACCCCAGCGGGGCAGGGGAGGAGGGAGGCAAGCACCACTTCTGCGTGAATCAGACATTTACCCCGAGCTGTTCGCTAAAAAGTAATTGAGACAACGTAAAAACTGCCCCGAGTCCTCTCACGAGGGAGCCTGGCCCAGGATCCCGGTGATCATTCCTGGCATCCATTAATTAGGAGCCGCACTTGCACAGGGAGCAGGGAGAGAGGATAAATACTCAGCCACCGCCTCGTCTGAGCGACCCAGCCCCAATTCCAGAGCTGAACAAATAGAATCTGATCTGCAAAGTACATTATTCAATATTTTAGCCATTAACTGCTGCTAAAATAACTCAAGGCTCCAATTGGAGCTGTCTTTATTTGGATTATTTCCAGCGCGGTCGGAGAGCAGCGCTCGGCATCAATTAATGCCCAGTCCTCATCCTGAACTTTCAGCAGCAATTTGTGATGTCCAAAGCAGCCCTCCCTGGATGAGGGATGAACCCATCCCAGCCTGGGTGGAGGTGGCTGCTTTATTTTGGGCATTTCCTTATATTTTAATTAATGTCATCGAGAAGAATCTATTGCTTTTCTAAGCTGGTTTTTAATGAATTATCACACCCGCAGCCTGTGGCTTTCGAAAAAAATCTTTGCTGCCGAGTGCAGGAAGGTTTTGAAAGCTTAAAAAAAAAAAAATAGGAAAGGAGAAAGCAAAAGGAAGGTTTCACCCAGTCCTGACGCTCCCAAAGCCCCGAGTAGTTAATTTATGGAATCTCCTGTTAGTGAGTGAACAAAGGTAAAAATAACAGGCCAGTTATAAACTGGTGCTGTGATGACATCGTGAATTATTTAAAAAGGGCACCTCGAGTGTGACCAGCGAGCCATCAATCAGAGCAGACAGTGATGAGAAAAAGAGGTTTCAGTCACTTCCTCCCTGGCAGCAGCACAATCCCTCCCGCAGGTCCCGCGGCGCCGCTGACCCGGTGTCACCGCATTGTCACCTCATTGTCACCGGCCTTTGAAGGGCCCGAGCGCCTCCTCTCCGTATCGGAGGGCGAGGAGCAAATAAACCCCGGGCTGGGCTCTGCCTTCCCCGCGCACCTCAATTTGTCTGACAATGGGCAGGACACGGACGCACAAATCTCTTCAAGCGAACATGAATTTTTTATGGCCGCTCCAGTCCGGCGGCAAAGGACGAGCTCTAAATGGGAGCCCCCGGAGACGGAGCCCTGGGAAGGGTTTGGTGTGGGGTTCAGCCCTGCCCGAGCGCTCCTCGGGCCCCGCCGCGCTCCTGGAGCCGCCAGAGAGCCCCGTGCTGGGGCACATCCCACAGGGAACGGGAAACATCCCATAGGGAATGGGAAATCATCCCATAGGGAACGGGAACACATCCCATAGGGAATGGGAAATCATCCCATAGGGAACGGGAACACATCCCATAGGGAATGGGAA
>VZTN01004285.1:26736-50464 GCA_013400515.1 Erpornis zantholeuca | reverse complement strand
CTGCTCCATCCCCGTCCCTGCTCCATCCCCGTCCCTGCTCCATCCCCGTTCCTGTTCCATCCCCGTCCCTGCTCCATCCCTGTCCCTGCTCCATCCCCGTCCCTGCTCCATCCCCGTCCCTGCTCCATCCCCATCCCTGCTCCATCCCCGTCCCTGCTCCATCCCTGTCCCTGCTCCATCCCTGTCCCTGTTCCATCCCCCTCTCTCCTCCATCCCTGTCCCATCCCCACAGCTCCAGCCCCATCCGAGCAGGCAGTGCCCGCTCCAGCCCCACCCACAGCCGATATCCATCATTCCCCGATTCGCGGCTGCCCAGCAGGCACGGACCCAGCGGCAGAGCCCAGCCCAGGCGTGTGGGGCTGCTGGGCACCCTCAGCTTCACTCTCCCGGTGCCCTTTGTGGTGCCCGTTAAAAGGAATTTTTTAATCTGACCTTGTTCCACAGGAGGAATTAAAATTCCAAATGGAATCCTCCCCTCCCACCAACTCCAGGGTGAGTTTGTCCCGGCAGGGAGGCTCCTGCTCCGCTCCTCTCACAGCACAACCTCCTCGCTCGGTGGTAGAGCACCGAAAATAAACAGAGCTCCGAGTACAAATAAACGATTAATAAACATTGATTTTATGGATTTCTGTTCCTCTCCGAGCCGTGTGAGCAATATCTGCCACATGCAATTCAGGAAGGGAAGCTGTTTTAGTTGGGTTTTTTTAAGTAGTGTTTTCTAAATGATTCTTTTATTTGTAATTTATTATACATCTGAATTGGCCTGGAGACATCAGCTCAGCATCAGCTGCACAGGAGTTGTTTTAAAAGTCAATTTTCATTTACTCCTAGGAAAGGTAGAAGATTTTTTCACGTTTTTCTCTAACCAATTTTTTTAATATTTACCTTGATCTGACACAGAGATTTAGACAAAAATGCCCAATTTCGTCTCCAAAGAGGAATTATTTAGGAAACACCCAACATTTGCAAACAGGCAGCTCTCACTGAGCCTGCAACATAGAATTAGTCAGATTCGTGGCTATTAATTAATCTGATAAATTGGTGTCATATGGGGATGCCTAACATGGAATTGCATGGGAATACACTCAATCCACACACTCCATGCAAAAAAAAAATTAACTCACCTGATATTAAAAAAAAAAAAAAAAAAAGCTTAATGAGCAGAGAAGAACTGTGGAAAATTTTAGGTTTTGATTAAACAGACCCTACCCCCGGCTCAGAAAACACAATAAATATTTGCAGGTTTCAGGCACTTCCCAGCCGTTCCCACCCTGGTGGCAGCTCCAGAACCTCACGTGCAGCACAAAGAATAATTTAACACCCATTAATAAAGGAATTTTCAGAGGAGCTCGTGCTCAAATTATATCAATCTGCTACTGTTCCAAAATAAACGCATCAGGTGGCATTTAAATGCAGGTGGCTAACCATTTTATCAGTGCACATATTTAAGCTATTAGAAATATAATTAGAAAAATTAAATTAAACACACTTAATGCAGATTCTAATTCGAGCAACACTGTCCTTATCATTATGCCATTTTTATAGCAAATTATAAAGTATGTCTAAATTGTCCGGGTTTGTTGCTGACTGATAGCTGAACTCAGATAATTAAGTTGTTAACCAGGTACTTCAGTGGTCAACACGGTTATATATCTTTGTCTTATCACTCCCCCTCCTCCTGCGTGCGCCGAGCTCAGGGGAAGCAGATGAATGGCACTTGACACTACCCACCTCCGCAGCCGCCTGATTAGACACAGCCCCGTGCCACAGGTACACTCAATTATCTGCCTTTTCCCGAGATCCCGGCGCTTCCCGCCGCCGCCGCCAACTCTTTATTTGCCGCGGGTCCAGCAAGGAGGGGTCCCGGGAACTTCGCTGTCCCTGCGGGCAGAGCCCCCGGAGGGCTCCCTCCGACTCCGCCGGGCAGGGAAACCAGAAATCCTCACTGCGCCGGGAGTTAAAGTGTTAAAGGGCTCCTTGGTGTCCCTGCCCTGGCGCCAGAATGGTCCCGGGTGTCCCACCCTGCATCCCAAAGCCATCCGGGATCCCTGCAGAGCCAGAGCACCAAGGGATGCTTCCCCCACAGCTCCCAGCGATGCCTTAGGGTTTAACTTTTCTGTGTTCCCAGCCCTGCCCTGCCCAGTGTCACTCTGCAGTTCCCTGGAGCTCGTTCAGTGCTGTTCTCTCATGCTCACACACACACAACAAAGCCTCTCCAGCTCTCCAAGGACACCCAGACCCTCCTAGGCCCAACAACTGCAAACCACAATCTTGGGGACAGGGGGGCAAGCTTGGGCAAATTCCATCCTTGCCTGGCTTCTGCTTGGGGAATTGATGCTGAGATCCAAGTGGGAAGAACTCGGGAGCTGTCCTTGTCCATGTTGGGATGCACTGAGGCAGGAGCCTCTGGAGCCCAGAGTGTACCTCTGAAGGCCTTTCCAACCAATCCCTCCTTGATTCCTTTATCCCTGTCTGGGCTCTGTTTCCAGGGAGCCATTTCAGGCATCACCCACCTAATTAATATCACCCCAGAAATCCCAACACAACTCATTTCCGAATAAACAACAAAGTTTGTTAGATAGAAATGTGTTAGATAGAAATGTGCCAAGGAAAACCCAGACCACGATTCCCAGGGGAACCCTGTGGATACCCAGGTAACACCAACACCTCACAGCCCATGCTGAGGGTTGGGTTGGTGACAGAAATTATCTGTGATGTGTTTGAGATTAAAGAATTGGGGTACCCTGGGTGCTCTGGGCGCACCTCTGCAGCTGTGACTTTGTGTGTACAAGCTGTCCCCGAGTTTGTCGGCAACCACTTGGGTCTCAAGATCTCCTGGTGTCCCATTTCTGTCAGAATAACACAGAAAATGAAAGGAAAAACCTCCTGACTTTCAAATTTCCTTTAAGTATTCCAAATGAACTTTTGACAGGTGTCCTGGTCCCACTGGAAACAAGGCTGGCCTCCAGCCTGTTCGATCCTTCTTTGGACATAACCCCAGTGCAAACACCTGGAATGTTACAGAGAGAAGCAGCCCTGGCCATCACAGAGGTGGGCACCAACCAGAGCTTGGTTAATGACACAAAATAGACTTCTTTTTTCCCCCACCAGATTTTTGCAGTCATTTCTTCTCCCACTTAACCTGCACCCAGAGCAGCAGCACAGCAGCCTCGGAGTGGCCACGGCTCTAATGGAGTTCCACTCCAGTGCTCCCAAGTGATTGCAAACTAAAAATCCTCATTGCAAACTAAAGATCCTCATGGCAAACTAAAAATCCTCGTCACAAATAAAAGCTCCTCGTCACGAAGTAAAAATCTTCATTGCAAACTAAAACTCCTCATTGCAAACTAAAGATCTTTGTCACAAATTAAAGATCCTCGTTGCAAACTAAAGATCCTTCCCACAAACTAAAGATCTTTGTCAGAAACCAAAGATCCTCTTCCACAAACTAAAAATTCTCATCACAAACTAAAGGTCCTTGTCACATAATAAATCTACCCTGTTACAAATTAAAGATCCTCATCACAAACTAAAGATCCTCATCACAAACTAAAGATCCTCACCACAAACTAAAGATCCTTATTGCAAACTAAAGATCCTCATCACAAACTAAAGATCCTCATCACAAACTTAAGATCCTTATTGCAAACTAAAGATCCCCATCACAAACTAAAGCTCCCCGTTACAAACTAAAGATCCTCATCACAAACTAAAGCTCCTCACTTCAGGACAGGACCGTGTGGGGTTGTCCCATTTGCACATGAAGAGCAAACACACTGGGGTTATTTTTGCAGTGTCACCAATAAAGATCTCGACTTTCCAACTCGGTCACAAAAAATTCCATTTTGTTCGGGGGGAGTTGTTTTTTCCTCCTCCTGCTTCAATTTAGTGGAGAAAGAAAAAAATCCGCCCTGTTCTCCACATTTGTTAACAAATCCATTAGGGTCTGGTGGCTCTCTTTTAAACTTCTGAGCACAGGGAATATTTCAAAAGGCACCTCCTGAAAGGGAAAGGAGCCACTCTGCCTGGTGGGGGGCATCCCTGCTTCCCTGGAGAGCGTTCCAGGAGAGCAAACCACACACATCCACACAGGCTGGGCAGGCAGGATTAAAGGAAATCCTTCCACAATGCCTTTTCCTGCTTCTCCCCCTACGTGATCAGACTCCACTATTCTTTCCAACAAATATGTAATTATTAGCATATAAATTTAACACCTAGCCGTGCTATAACCACAATTCCTGTCTTTATTTCCTTTACTTACTTCATATGGAAAGTTATTTCTCTGGAATTATTGTTTTCTGGGGTTTTTATTGCAGAGTGTTATTTGTTCCTCAAATTATCATTAGCTTCCACACACCTGTCAATGCTGGTTTTTTGATCTCTTTGAAATAATATTCTAAGATTGAGGATAATTGTCCAAGTGATTTTTTATATATATATCTCTTACTGTATTTTAGCAAAATTGTTGTGTCCTGCCTAATTGTTAACCCTTGGGAACACAAATGGGTTTGAGCTAGAGTAGGTTTAGAGTAGAAACTGGGGGCAAATCCTTCCCAAGGAGGGTGGGGAGGCCCTGGAACAGGGTGGAATTCCCAGAGAAGCTGTGGATGCCCCTGGATCCCTGGAAGTGCCCAAGGCCAGGTTGGATGGGGCTTGGAGAAGCCTGGGACAGTGGGAGGTGTACCTGGGATGGATGATGGATGGATGGATGGATGGATGGATGGATGGATGGATGGATGGATGGATGGATGGATGGATGGATGGATGGATGGATGGATGGATGGATGGATGGATGGATGGATGGATGGATGGATGGATGGATGGATGGATGGATGGATGGATGGATGGATGGATGGATGGATGGATGGATGGATGGATGGATGGATGGATGGATGGATGGATGGATGGATGGATGGATGGATGGATGGATGGATGGATGGATGGATGGATGGATGGATGGATGGATGGATGGATGGATGGATGGATGGATGGATGGATGGATGGATGGATGGATGGATGGATGGATGGATGGATGGATGGATGGATGGATGGATGGATGGATGGATGGATGGATGGATGGATGGATGGATGGATGGATGGATGGATGGATGGATGGATGGATGGATGGATGGATGGATGGATGGATGGATGGATGGATGGATGGATGGATGGATGGATGGATGGATGGATGGATGGATGGATGGATGGATGGATGGATGGATGGATGGATGGATGGATGGATGGATGGATGGATGGATGGATGGATGGATGGATGGATGGATGGATGGATGGATGGATGGATGGATGGATGGATGGATGGATGAATGGATGGATGGATGGATGGATGATGGATGGATGGATGGATGGATGATGGATGAATGGATGGATGATGGATGGGTGGATGGATGGATGGATGGATGGATGGATGGATGGATGGATGGATGAATGATGGGTGAAGGGAGGGATGGATGGAGAACCCCCATGGCTGAACTCCCCAGCTGAACTGCACCAGGCACTGAGGGACAGCCTCAAGCTCCAGCAGCACATGGACACCACAGACACCTCAACATCTTTAATGGATCCTAGACTCCCAGACTGGCTTGGGCTGAAAGGGACCTTAAATCCCACCTCACCCAGTGCCACCCCTGCCATGGGCAGGGACACCTTCCACTGTCCCAGGCTGCTCCAAGCCCTGTCCAGCCTGGCCTTGGGCACTGCCAGGGAGCCAGGGGAATCCCATCCCAGCCCCTCCCCAGCCTCACAGGGAACAATTCCTCCCCAGTATCCCATGGAAATCTCTCCTCTTCCAGGCAGCACTAGCACAGGATCCTCTCTGAGCAGCGCAGTCCTGCCAATCCCCAGGTGGAAATTCCCCATTTCATTGAACACCACCTCAAGGGAAGCACCTGCACCCCAAACATCACATCCCACACACTCCACGCTCCCAAACTGAACCATTCCTTCACATTGTGTGACCTGGACGATGGCCAGGGCTGGCTCTAGAGACGGTCTTTAGCAAATTAATTACTTTCCATTATATCAAAATTAAAACAAAGCCCACGATCTCCACTAAGCGAAAACCTCTCCAAAAATCCAGTGTGAGGAACTTCTGCTCCCCCACCTAAAACATGTGGGTTGCTGATTATGATACACAGTCCAATTTTACTTAAAGTCTTATAAAATTGTCAGTATTTAAAGATTAATTATTTGAATTTTTATACCAGGAGAAAAATAAAAATTGGCAACATGGGGAGGCAGGGTGATTCCAGCATTATTTTCTAGCATTACTTGCTCAGCAATCACAGTTTATCCTGCACTCACTGCCCTAAAACACTGAGGGGAAATCTCCTTAACAATGGAAAAGGCTGGGCAACAGACACAGGCCAATATTGACTTTTCACTCCCCGAGTAATCTGCATTTTGCAACTGACTATATATATATAAAAAAAAAAAAGGAAAAAAGTTACTTTACCTAAAGTTTCAAGGAAAGGAGACAATGAGCAATGCTCGGGATTTTCTGTCAATCTGCCCTTTCAGGAAACAATTGTGTCGTGGAATCCAGAGGAGCAGCCTCTCTCTTTTCTGGGGGTAAAAGGCTCTGAGCTTTTATGGCTTTTAAGGTGCTGCACTTTGAGCAGGTCAGCTACGAAATGCTATCCTGATAAATCCTAAACATTAGCTGGGAAGAAATAAAAATAAAGAGCTCACGAAGACCCATCAATCTGACGGTTTGGGGAAGAGCAGATAATCCTAAAGGAAAGGGAGCAAGCGAAGGAAGGACAAGCTGGGGAAGCCGCGGGTTTGCAGCCACACCGATTTCCGTAATGCGCTCACGGCTGCCAATAAACAGAATTATTGCTGCTCGGGAGAACCGTGTGGTCTCTACTCTATCACTACAGAGGGCAGCAACAGACAACAGAGCTCTTTAGCATGACAGAGGCAATGTTTAACACTCCCAGTAAACAAGGGAGCCCGGAGAGGCCAGCCTGGGATCCGCGCTCCGGGAGCGCCTGTCCCGCATCCCAGACTCTTCGGGTTGGAGCAGGCAGGCTGGGAAAGCCTTCGGGAATGCTCAGCGAGCTGAGTCCATCTCCTGTCCATCCAGCAGGGCCAGGTATTAACAATTCCCAGCGAGGGAGCTGCACTAGAGCCGCGAGCTGCATGCCTCGGTGTTTGCTGGCCCCTCCGTGCCCTCGCACCCAGGTTCCAGCTCCTCGGAGAAGGACCAGTGCCGCCTTGAGTTCTTCAGTTTTCTGCATGTTTACATTTCTGTAACGAGCCTTCTACGTTTTTAATGTAAACGAACTGATGTTTTTTTAAACTGTTTCTTTTGTTTTGTGTTCTTTTTCTAAGGAGGAATAAAACTGATCAGACTGTTAATTTGACTGGTGTAGCTGGAGAAGAGGCAACCTCCACAAGCATTGTAAGAAATCTGTAAATACGAGGTCAAAAAATTAAAAGTACTTTTTTTTTCCTGCATAAAACGATCTGTCTCCGTGTCGTTCATCTCATGGGCAGCAGTGACAGACCAGCAGAAAGCCAAGGAGATGCAAGGGAGTCCTGTCCAGCCCGGAGACCGAGGCACAAGGCGACATTCCCTGCCAGGAATGGGGTCGGGGGGAAGTTTCCGGGCTGGATGTGTTTGAAGGACTTTCTGCAGGATTCCTGCGAGCAGCAAAGCCGAGCAGGGGGCGGGGGGAGGCACAGGCACAGCTCCGAGCACTGGGCACAGCCTCCTCCAGCTCCGGCTGCAGATGCAAAGGAGGGCAGCAAAGGTCTGGTGATCAAACGGGGGAGAAAATGACTGACAACGCGGAGCCGGTTCAAAGGAACTAATGGAATAATTAGTTCCAAAAAAGACTAAAAAGACTGAAGAATTCATGATGTCATAAAAAGCAGAGCTACTTAAATTGGATTAGAAAATAAAAATGACACGAACATTGTAAATATTCACAGATCACATCATTGACGTGTAATGTGCCGTTAAATGATGTCAAATTAAAGGGGAAATTACATGTGTAAGAACTAGGAAGAATAAAGGGAAGACATTTTAAAGATGCACAGTCCTTCAAGTGAAAATCCCTCTCGTATATCAGGGCTGATCACTGTGGGGATGGGGAAACTACGAGAGAAGAATAAAATAAAATATGGGAAAGAAAACAGAGGGTAAAAACATCTCAATTTAAGGCTGTGGTGAAAGGCTGTTAACTCCGGAGTGCTTCCCCTCGGCGTGGCTTTGCCAGGTGTTCCCAGCCACGGCCATGCCCAGACCAGGCTCAGTTGTTGCTTAAACCTGACTCAAATCGGTCCTAATTTATCACAACGAGCCAGCACTCAAGTGTGCTTCGAGACGGGAGAGCCCTGAGTGGGGCTGATGCCTTCAATGGCTCCCTGGAAACAGAGCCCAGACAGGAATAAAGGAATCAAGGGGGGATTGATTGGAAAGGCCTTCAGAGGTACACTCTGGGCTCCAGAGGCTCCTGCCTCAGTGCATCCCAACATGGACAAGGACAGCTCCCGAGTTCTTCCCACTTGGATCTCAGCATCAATTCCCCAAGCAGAAGCCAGGCAAGGATGGAATTTGCCCAAGCTTGCCCCCCTGTCCCCAAGATTGTGGTTTGCAGTTGTTGGGCCTAGGAGGGTGTGGGTGTCCTTGGAGAGCTGGAGAGGCTTTGTTGTGTGTGTGTGAGCATGAGAGAACAGCACTGAACGAGCTCCAGGGAACTGCAGAGTGACACTGGGCAGGGCAGGATTTGGGAAATATAAAAGTTAAACCCTAAGGCATCAGGGCCAAGGATGGGCTCAGAGGGTGCTTTGGGACTGTGGGGGTGGGGAGCGAGGCAGGGATGGCTCTTGGGAATCCACGACAGGAAAAAGCCTTTATGGATCCCCTTAATCGCACCCGGAGAGGCTCCCGGCCCCTCAGCCAGACTGAGATCTCATCTCAGCAGAGTTGTGGCAATTAATTTACCTCCAGCGTGCTCTTTCAAGTGAGCCGGGAGAGCGGGGCCTGCCGGCTTCTCCCCCTTCCCTCCGCCTGCCATCGGAATCTTCTGTTCCAAAGGTGGCATTTCAAACTCCCGAAAATACCTGCATAATAAAGGGTAAGAGCTCCTCTGCACACAGATATATGTACATATCTTTCCTTGCCTCGTGGGCCCTTCCGCCTCCAAACTCCGTGAGGTGTTAACGACACGCCGCCGTGATGGGGAACTCGAGATTATCGGCATTATCTCACCCACCCTGCTGATAAGATGGGCTGGTGCCGGCGCTGTTGCGATAGCAGGAGCTGACTCTGCGCCTCGGCAGCGCTGCCAGGCTGCCGGCGGCGTTTCCTCATCACTGGGGCCTTTTCCACAGGACATTTTTGTCCCCCGTAATTCGGAACGGTTTGGGTTGGAAAGGACCTTAAAGCCCTTCCCAATCCACCCCCTGCCATGGGCAAGGACAGCTTCCACTGTCCCAGGCTGCTCCAAGCCCTGTCCAGCCTGGCCTTGGGCACTGCCAGGGATCCAGGGGCAGCCACAATCCCTCTGGGCAGAGAGAGAGCATTTAGACCAAGCACGCATTCACCATTCTGTTGGAGGTGACCATAGATTTTGGGATGAATCCCGCAGGGATTGTCCCCACTGTCCAGCACATCCCGCAGATCACGGTGCTGCCATCACTGGGCACTGTCAGGAAGCCCCTGGCACACCCCAGGAGGGCTCATGATGGAATTACCCACGTTCTCCCCCAGTTCAGACATAAATGTCAACACCTGCCCCGCTTTAAAAATGCCAGGAGATCCTTAATGATCCCCACGTCAGCTTTGTCTGGGAGCCAAAAGAGGAATATTTACATCCCGGGGATTCACACACATAAACACTTGAAAATGCAGAAAAACATGCGTGAGAAAAAGAGCAACTTTTTCTTTTTTTTTTTTTTTTTTCTTCTCTGAGTTGAAATAGGAACACTTGAATTCTTCCCGGCTGGGGTGATCTCTGCCCACACCCAGGCCCTGGGCAGCTCCTGTCCCCCCCTGCAGCTCCCAGCTCAGCCCGGACCTCGTGGGGCTCTCCCCACCCAGGGCACGGAGCCTACGAGGGCAAGGAGAGTCTGGAGATGCGAGTGCATGGAGAACACCTGAACCCCCGAGCCTGCTTCAGAGCCCCCGTGAAACACCTTTGAGTTCCTCCCGAGAGCCTCTCAGTGCTGCCGATGCCCCAGAGCCCCCAGGTGCGAGGAAGCACGGGTAGGGAATCGATGCCAGGATGACTTTTTGCTTTTTCTTTCACACCCCTCTCACACTCTTTTACAGTTTGATGTGTTCTCAGTGCTTTTAGCCCCACACTTGTACCTCCCCAAGGCTGAGAACTCAGCTCAGCCCCACGGCACCGTTAAACCAGGAGAGCAAACATCCTGGGAGCCCCAGGCACCAAGGGCCTCTCCAGAACACATTTGGGAACCTCAGCCAGGCCCAGCCAGGGGGAAGGTTCCTCACAACGAGGGCTTCACTCCAGCCTCTCCCTGGGGGATCTTTGATAGATGTGCTAATTAGCAAGGCCTAGAATTGTGTGTATTTCAGTGTGAGGTGTGCATGCATTTTGGGGCATTCCACCTGGCCCAAGTGCTGCACCCAAGGATCCTGAAATAAATCCCGAGGTACAAACCCCTTTTCCCCATAAACTGTGTTTAGGTTTGAAGTTTAATACCAGGGAAGGGCAGCAGAAGGAGGCAGGAAGGCAAAGGAAGGGACAGCCCAGGACGTTTAACACTCCTGGATGTTGAAGCTGGCTCAGCCCTGCCCGGGGTGCCAGCAGCGCCCTGTGCCCGGGGCACACCGAGGGGACAATGTCTCCTTGGAATTCATGTAACCCCAACCCACAGCCAGCAGCAATTTCCCAAGTGGGGCTGTCTGAGCCCGGGGAGCAAACAAAAGTATTCCGAGGTCTTTATTTGTGCAATGGCATTTCCAGGCTGACTGCGGGGATCTTCACCCGCATTGTCTCTCTAACAATCTGAAAATTAAGCTGATAATTATCTCGGAGGAATTTTCCAGCCTTGATTGCTCCGTGAGGATCCGAGAATGTGTCACTCAGACCCCACCCGTCTTTTTTTTTTTTCCATTGACTTTTCACATGTCCTGACCGCACACACGGACCAGGTTCCCAAACCCAAAGGTGTCACCGGGGAGAACTTGGCAGCCACGACCCGAAACCTCTCAGACACGAGGAGCCCTGACCTAACAGGAGCTCTGTCAGGGCCGAGCATCCAATATATTACGAGTCCCCAGGAAAAATAGATCCCAGCTAAATAACTTGGGAAATATTCCACTTGTAATGGCATTGCAGAGTCAATCAATTTAAACCTAATAAAGACGACGACAGACAATGAATAGAAAGTTCAAGGACTTTTCACCCAGGGCTTTGCTACGGCTGGAAGTCAACCTGCTGGAGTCTGGGGGAGCCTGCAGACCCTGGCAGGCAGCTCCGGGGATCAGGGCCAGGAAACAAAGCCACCTCCCATTGCAGGATACAACGCTCTAAAAGCCCTGGAAAAGCAGTGGGAATTGGAACATTTTTGAAGGCAAGGGCAAATTTTCACCTTTTTTTCAGCCATAATTAATCTTTTCATCTCTGGGCTTCATCTGTGAGCTTTATCACAGAGCAGTCGCGGGCAGGAGTGTTTGCCTTGACTTTGTGCTTCCACTGGTACCGGGAGGTACCGGGAGGTTAATGCAGCTCGTTAGCTGAGCACCCATTCCGGGGTTTATTCCTTCCTTACACGTTTATTTCCCTAACTGCTGTTTGTTCTTCTACACAGGAGAAGGACCAGGGTAGGAGACACATTTGAAGGTGGGGTTGGTTTGTGATCCGCAGCCACAGAACAATTAAGGGCTTAAAAACAGGCGACAATTTGTTGCCCCGTCCCTGCCGAGAGCCACAAGCTCCCTGGGACCCCGGGAGCACAGACTCTCTGAGGAGATGCTGTTGCTCGCTGCCTTCGCTCCGAGCTGCAGATTGCAATTGGGATTCAGTGCAAGATGAGCCTTGGAAGCGCGAGGTGGAAAAGCCGCATCGCATCTCTGCCTGCCAGGTGCTAAGAGACTGGCTCGGGATTCAGCAGAGTCGCAGACTTCGTCCCCATTTCAGCCGCCGGGATTGAAAAGCGAGCTTTGGTGGAGCTCCAAGAGCGCACAGGGATGGGAGTGCAGGCTCCTGGGATGCCCAGAGGATGAGCTCAGGGCACGGCAGAGGCCAAAAGCTCCACGGGATGACACAGCAGAGCAAAGCTTGGGTGAGGAAAAGCAGGGCACGAGCGACCTTCTGTGTGGGAAAGGAAAGGTGGGAAAGGAAGGGGAAAAAAATCACATTTGAGAGGAAAGGAGGACAGCTCAAAGATTCTGAAGAGGCTGTACACAAGTGAAGATCGGAGGCCCATGAGGAGAGAGCAACCACTCTTGGAATTTTTAAGGTTGTAAAAGACATTTAAGATCACCAAGCCCAACTCTCATCCAGTGCTGGACCTTCTCTCACGCTGTCCACCACGGGCCAGAACGTCCTGGGACGCTCAGGTCAGAGAGGGGGGCTGAGGAAAAGGCCAGGGGCAATTATTGGTCTGACTGCACACCTGGAGAGTGGAAGGGGAAAAATGAAATAGATGGGGATTTGCAAAGCCTCACGGTGAGATGGCGAATTTGTGCATTGAGATTTGATCTGTATTAACCCTTTAACACCGAGCTGGACCCACCAAAGCACAGCTCCACGGAAGACAGAGCCCACCAGTCTCACCAGGAGGAGCAGCGACCTCTCCCAGCCACCCAGACTTCCAGAGTGATGCCTCGATGAGCCCACGATCACAGACACTGTCATGACAAATGAAGTGCTCCTCACAGAAGCACCAAATGAGCCCCACAGCCTTTGCATCCCACAGTGTCAGGGGAATTGCTGCTTTTGGGAACTCCACAGTTACCACACACACTGCCAACATCCCTTTCAACTGCACAACACCGTCACTGATATTCCCAGCGAGGGAAGCACAGCAGTGTCTGGCCTGGAGCACAGATATCCTCGTGCAGAGTGATCCAGCACAGTTTAATTAAAATGCACAAAGGGGTTTTGTTTATGGAAAGCAGCACAGAGGCCCAGGCCTGGAGGCAGGGCCTGCACTCAAGGCCTGGCCAGGAACTTGAGAGAGCAGAGCCTCTCCTGCTGCTCAACATCCAAAACTGAGGGTCTTCCTTTTCCTAGCATTCCTAACAGGGGCTAATTCCCAGACAAAATCCCCCCCAGAGGGGTAGATCCCACACCAGTGCAAACCATCACTGTACCAGTGTGCTTTAAATGAAAAACTAAAAAAACCCAAACAACCCAAACCTTAAAGTTCTCTTATTTTCAGCCATTTCCCAGGCTCTGCCCCCGAGGCACCGATGGGACACATCAACACCCAAACACTGATTTGCAGGGGGTGGAATGAGAGTTCCAAACCAAATCATTCCATGATCTGAGTGGGGAGGGAGGGATGAGAGCAACGAGTTTTATGTTATTGAAGGCAAAAGGATTCTCCTTCTGCTCTTTATAACACTACAGAATCATGGAACATCCTGAGCTGGAAGGGATCATCGATCCAACAAACAGGGATCACTCATCCAGCTCCTTCCCTGCATGGACACCCCAAATTCCCACCCTGGGCATCCCTGGCAGCACTGTCCAAATGCTCCTGGAGCTCTGGCAGCCTCGGGGCTGTGCCCATTCCCTGGGGAGCCTGGGCAGTGCCCGGCACCCTCTGGGGAAGAGCTTTTCCCTGATCTCCAAATTCCCAAATCCCTCTGGCCCAGCCCCAGCCGCTCCCTGGGAGCTGTCCCTGGTCCCAGAGCACAGATCAGAGCTGTCCCTGCGCTGCTCCTCATGAGGATGTTGAAGACCACCACGAGGTCTCCCCTCAGTCTCCTCCTTGCCATGCTGAATGTAAAAGATTTGGATTCTCTGAGCTCAAAACAGGCCCCTGGGTCCCCTCCATGCTGCAAACTCAGTCCCAGTATTTAATACCCACTCAGATCAAATCTTGCTACCTGGAGGAATAAATTTCACCAGAATTAAACCATTATCCTCTAAACCAGCTGCTAAGGAGCCCATATTCCTTTTAATTCTGGATTCTTTGTGCTAGATTGAAAGAGCAGACATTGGACAGAGCTTATTCACCATACTGGAGTGACTGGGAGCACTGGGAGCTCCAGGCTGCTGCTCCCTGAAGTTTATCTGGGAGCCAGCTCCAAACAAAGGCTGCAACAGGAGCCAG
Organism: Erpornis zantholeuca; assembly: GCA_013400515.1. Classification (NCBI taxonomy): domain Eukaryota; kingdom Metazoa; phylum Chordata; class Aves; order Passeriformes; family Timaliidae; genus Erpornis; species Erpornis zantholeuca. The sequence goes on along the minus strand of VZTN01004285.1, from coordinate 36,184 downwards.
CTGTTGACACTCTGCGTCACGAGCTGCATATTAAATGATTCATCAAATGCTGTGTCACAACCCAGATAAAGTCTTTAAAACACGGAGCCTTCCTCCTTTCCTTTTGTTTTTTAGCAGCAAGGAATATCTGGAAAAACCTACACTTGCTGGAACAGCCTCCCTGTCCAGAAACCACTCCCCGTTTAATGCAAATATTCCTCCCAAGTCGTTATTAGGAAAAACGCCAGTCACCAAATTTCAGTAAATAATACTGAAATAAACAGGCAAAATTATTTATCCAGCGCAAAAATTCGGTAAATAGGAGTGAAATAAACAGGCAAAAATTATTTATCCAGTGCAAAAATTCAGTAAATAGGACTGAAATAAACAGGCAAAAATTATTTATCCAGCGCAAAAATTCAGTAAATAGGACTGAAATAAACAGGCAAAAATTATTTATCTAGTGCAAAATTCGGTAAATAGGACTGAAATAAACAGGCAAAAATTATTTATCCAGTGCAAAATTCGGTAAATAGGACTGAAATAAACAGGCAAAAATTATTTATCCAGTGCAAAATTCGGTAAATAATACTGAAATAAACAGGCAAAAATTATTTATCTAGTGCAAAATTCGGTAAATAGGACCGAAATAAATTAATAAATAAATGAAATGCACCCAGAGCACTTTGGAAAATGAAATAATAGATGAGTAAATAATTTCCCTGGCCGCTGCGGAACCGCCACGTGTTATTGCAACCTGCCTTGTCCGCCCCGTGTAAAGCACTGTAAATTAGGATTTGAAATTATCACGTTAGATTAGGTTTTGTGCAGCTTAATATATTGTAATACAATACAATTGCTCAATGCCAATGAGCTGCTGCCCAGCTTTGGCGTGGGGCTGCCCTGGAGCAGCACATGCATCGCGGTGAGGCGTGGGTTATCAACGAACCAATCACTAAATGGAGCTAAACGGAGTTGGGAGCCAAGGTCCTGTCCGGGCACGGCGGGGACAGTGCCAGGAGTGCCTCAGAGAGCTCTGACACCCACACTGGGGCACCCTGAGCAGCTCCACACACTCCTGCTCAGGGAAGAGCTCCGTCCCCATGGACTCCCTACCTGGGAGCCCAGGGACGCCGCGAAGGCACAGATGTGGCTCCAGGTCCCGACTGCCAAACGCTCTTCCCAAAATCAGTAACGCAGAGCTGGTGGTGCCCCCACGGGGGGAGGTCTGGGCTCGTGGCATGTGGCCACTGCAGGACCAAGGGCGGGCGTGGGGGCGACACAAGAGAGAAAAACACCAAAATGAGTCCCCACACCTCTCAGATTCCTGGGATCGTTAGGGCTGGAAGGAGCCTCTGGATCACCCAATCCAAGGCAGGTGACACAAGGACACCTCCAGCTGGGGTTGGGATGTCCCCACGCCCTCCCCAGGCAGCTGCTCCAGGCTCTGCCCCCCTCACTGGGGCGGAATCCCTTGAGCTTTATTTCACGGCCATCACTCCTTGTCCTGTCGCTGGCCACCGCTGGGAAGAGTCTGGCACCATCCCCTGCCAGCCCCTGGAGTCATTTGCATGGATTGATGAGATCCCCTCTCAGCCTTCCCTCCTCTGGATCCAGCCACCCCTCATGCCGGTGACCCTGTGACCCACCCGACAGGCACAGCTTTCCCTCCTCATTTCCATCCACGAGGCACGAAAAACAAGAGTTGCTGGTAGATGTGCCAGGAGAATGCACTTCCTAAATAATACATTGGCTTGTAAATTGTCCACCCAACTGTAAATTCCAGAAGAAAAATTAAAATGTGTTTCTTCAGCCCTGCCGGCGCGGCGCTGGCTCCGCACGGCGGCATCCCCGCGTCCCCCAAAAGCACGGGCACCGGTGGGTTGGGTCCAGAGCAGGAAAAACCTGCTCCAAAGCAATTCATTATTAATGCCAGAATATTCTTGCTAAACAGTTCTGATTATTTCACAAGAAAGAGGTCAAGGTATTGGAGAAAGGGATTTAATCAAATAAACTCTCAATCTCTCTCCAAATAGCATTTTCATCTGGCTGCATGTAAATTCATCAGCTGACTTGCCTCCCGATGCCCAGGCGAGGTTAATCTGCTATGACTGTTAAAACTTCTCGGAGACGCCTTTGGAATATCGATTTACACCGGGATGAGCCCTGCCGCTCACCCCAAACTCTTTCCTCATCCTGTTCCTCAAAGTTTGGCCTGGCCCACGGCAGCTCTGCTGGCAGAGCCAGAGCTGAACCTCCCTCTTGGGCTGCGCTTCGGGGACCCCACAAAGAGCTCCTTGCTCCTGCTCAACCCTCCGGGTTCTGGTGGCCACAAACAGCTCATTCCCAGCTGCCCCACAGCCAATCCCCTGCTCTGGGCAGAGGGGGAATTCTGGATTTTCAGGGATATTTCCTACATCACCAAAGCCCTCGTGCTGGGAAACAAAGCAGTGTAGGCACAGACAGAGAGGAAATGGAATTTCTCTGGTGTTCTGAGTTCAATATTGCCCTGCTTTGCTTAAATAAGGAGCCGAGGAATTTATCCCAGCCGTATCCCAAGGTGAATTTCGTGGCAAACACTAATAATCCCTCCTGGCCACTCCGCACTTATTAGGCAAACCCTGCCTCCTAGCAGTGCAAATCTACGTGTGTTTTTAAAAAGGATCTTCGTGAACTTCGTGTTTAAACACAGGATTATGATATAGCTGTAAACTGCACTTTTGGTCAGAAATGGAGAACTGCAATTTTGGGGGTTGTTTAAAAAAAAAAAAAAAAAGAAATAAAAATTCCCAAATGCCTTTTGATCCAGAGCTAAAAAGGAAACTGAAATACAGCAGGCAGGCAGGCAGGATTATCCTCACCCCTATCTTTTGCTCTCTTCACACTAAGCCTGGCCACAGATTCCGCTTTTGGTGGAATATTCTGCAAGCGTCTTTGTGAAGCCGGGTCAGGTTTATGAGGAGGTGTTCCCGGGAGCCACGGCGTGGCTGGGAGCAGCTCCCGCAGCCTCCCACGGCCACGCGCGACCCACGCTGCCCAGCGCTCCGCAGGCAAGCCCGGGCACACCTCCCTCTGCTTTTATCGCTAATTTATCCGTGCCGCGCACACCCCCGCACCTGAACCCCCCACGCCCGAGCAGCTCCGCTCCCCGCCGCCTCCAGAAGTCTCAGACAACATCCCCTGCTCAAAATCCGGGGGGATTCCTGCGCTCCACCGTCTCCATCCCTCGACGAGGAGGCAGCAGCTGCGGAGGCTGCCTCCGCCGGGGAGCGAGTGTTGTGATGCTGCTGCTCCGTGCCCCCGGTGCTCCCCGCACCTCTCTGGAAGCTCAGACACCATTTTACATGAGGATGCTTTCTAAAAAGCCCGGTGTAACTGTCTAATTAAGAGCGGAGTGATTGGCTGGTTCATGGACTCTGTGACAGTTCTGACAAATACACATATTGGCACAGCCCTAACCTCACTTCACAGTTTGCAACACAAAGATGGTATTTCCAGAAATGTGCAGAACACTCTGATACAAAGCTTCACCTTGTCTAGTGCTATTCCATTTAATTTTTTATTAACTGCCTGAACATATGCCATTCTAGGAGAGGGTAATAGTTACAAAATGTCAGCAGAAACATTTAAACTGCTCAAATGTAAATGATTTTATAAATTTGTAATGAAAGGTAATTGTCATGTGGGAAAAGTAACAGAAAAACAGATATGTGTAAATGTAAAAGTGGCAAAAAATACATCTGACTGGTCGAAGGCAGGAAAACCTAAGTGTGTTTTAATGACCACTGTAAGGAGTATTTAAATAAAATTAGCTTCATGAGCAGAAAATGTGAATTCTATAATATTTTATTTTCTAACATTAGCAAAGTTCATAATAATGAAAAGACCTCATGGAACTTTAATGCGCCCAAATTCATTAAACAGTAGGACATTAAGATTCCTCGCCTCATTTTAAAAAAACAAATAAATCAAGTCAGATAACATAAATACAAAGCCGGCGCCGGCAGAGCCCGGCTTTAAAAGACCAATATTGGAGCGCGCTCGGTTTCTTTACTTTCCGCTAAAATGAGAAACAATTTGGTGATTAATCCCTTCAGCGATGCCGTGCTGGGTCAGTGCTCCCCGAGATGTCAGCCAGGAGAAGACTCGGGCGCAGAGGGGAGTTTTTATTTTTTCCCTCAGCCACCACACAGAGCAACCACCTCCCAGCCAGGTTTGCGGGCAACCATCTTTAAATGCTTGAGCTGCTCTGCGTGGCCATGACAAGATTTGCAATTCCCCACGTTTGTTTACACACCATCACCCCAAGTAGACGTCAGATGGAAGTGGCATGGTCGCGGCTGACCCCGGGGTAGTGGCTGTCTCTGCCGATCGCGCTCGCTGCTGCTCGGCGCTTGAACCCCGCCGCCCGCCCCGGCTGCGAGCACGCTGCGCCGCGCCGCAATAAAATTAGCAGAAGCTTGTCAGGGGATATTTTCTACTTTTACGCTGACAGACGCTGGGCAAACACGTTTCAGGGGGCAGAGGAGGCTCCCGCTCCGGTGGGCGCGAGGGCCCCATGCGTGGCACCCTGCCTCGCTTGCCCTGCCCGGATCGGGGGGGAAAAACACCAAAATTACCGCTGGGTTTTATTTTTATTGTTCCCCTACATCCGTCCCTGAGCAAGCCTGGACGCGCAGGGCGAGTTAGTGAGCCAGAAATGAATAGAATCCATCCCGTTCCGAAGGCAGGGGCTGGGGGGAGGAAGGGCCCTCCGCAGCCTGTGGAGGATGCACAGATTGCCTGGTACCTGCAGCCCACGTCAGAGCTCACCTGCCACCCCGCTGCCCCCGCCAGCCAGAGCCCAGTTAATTTTTTTTAAGGGTTTTTGCAAATAAACGAAAGAAAACGCTCGTTTGTTTCGGGAGCGGGAGCCCGGGGAGGCTAACGCGGTAAATAGGGGAAATTTACCATCCGTAATGGGAACATTTTTAAATAAAACCACCTAATATGTTTAGTAATCTACACCAATGTAATTTTATTAGCTATTCAGTGTGGTTCTTACATCAAACAGCCTCAGAAGCCCCAGGATCATTTTATATTCACTGGAAGACAGAAAGAAATCCAAAACCTAGTTAAATAAATTGTTCATTTATTCCTTTCCTTTTATGCACCAAGATCTACATGTGGTCATTAATTATAAAGAGACTATTATAGCACCATATTTTCATTCAATACGATGTCCTGGTATATATCAAAGAAGTCCCATAATTAAAACAGAAGGGCCACAATGACAATTAAAATTACAATCTATATGGGGAAAGAAAGTACAGTTCTGCAATTTTTCACCCTGTCACTGTCAGCACCGGGGGATATTCCAGTCACGTCTCTTGTAAAGCAGCCTAAATTCTTCTTCACCAATGCAACCTCAAAAGCATTATCAGCACCTAAGCAAAAGCCTATGCAAGTATAATTTAATACCAAGCCACAGTTTGCAAGTAATAGCGTATAAAGTGATATTTAAGTGGTGTTTTAAGCACACTTCTGATGGCTACAGCCGCCTTTTACTGGTAAATGCGTTTTCCTTTGAGTAGTGATTATGAGTCCTGGGTGAAGAGGTCCTGTGTGCAGGTCTGCCTGTAAGCCTTACTTCCAGCTGCCAATCTTTACTTCACAGTGAAGAAAAAGCCACATAGCACCTTGTTCTTACTCTTGTAGGCTGTCATCCCCTGAGCCTGATAACTGCAAAATCATTTCCACATAACACTTTTCTGCTTCTGCCTCTTAAACCTCGAGACCTACACATTGTGCGCGCACCCGCACCCCCGGCACTCGGCCCCCCAGAGCCGCCGCTGCTCCGGCCTCTCCCCCCAGCCCATTTTTAACACTTATCCCAGTAAATATCTGCATTAATGGAGTGCGGGGCCCCGCCGCAGCAATGTGTGTTTGCTACAATTTATTGTCTATAAAAGTCAGGAGCGGTGAGTTATTGCGGCTAAAACTGTGTTTTTCTTTATAATAACTCCGAACCGAGCACTCACATATGAAGCATGCAATGGAGACGGAGAAGGTTTTGTATAATAAAACGGTGACATGGTCATTTTTCCCAGTTTTGCATTACACAGGCACACTCATGCATGGTGCTTTTTAAATTCTTATTATATGGGAGGTCAGGGGGTCGAATGTCAGAAAGTACTGTTAATTTCACGGGGTTAGGGGAAAGTAAATTCACAGGGAATACAGATCACTTAGCACAGAAAAGCAGCTCCTCTGAAGTTTGGGCTTTACATTTGTTAACCACATCCTCCAGCTGACGAACCGTCGAGGCCGGGGTGACGCCGTGGGCCCTGCTGCTATGGCCCTGACACGCGGGGCCCGAGCACCGCGGCTCCAGGCAGCCGGAACCGTGCTGCCATTTGGGCTGGCTGCTGGAACCGCACCAGAAAGCAGCCCAGAGGGCTTAAAGTTCAAGCTGACAGGGAATGGAAAATATATATATCCCCGTCTCCGTTGGGCGGGAAGGGAGAATCTCCGGCAGCTTTCCCAGAGTCCTCTCAAAGCGCTTCCCGATAGATCGTCGGAGGCTGAAGGATGGGATGAGCTCCTGGAGCGTCCAGGTGGACTTTGGTTTGCCACGGGAGGCTCTGATGGTTCATCTTTTCTCTATCTTTTTGTTGTTGATGCATTAGGGTTTGGTTTTTGGGTTTTTTTTTTCCCCTCTCGGTGGCAAAATAAAATCGTGGAATGCAGAAGAAAATGGGGAGGATCTCGGTTTTACAAACAGCAGGGGAGTGGTGATGAAACACAGTGACAGAGCTGCTCTTTTGACAAGACAAATTCAGGAGCTACTTTTCTTTTATTTAAAATAAAAGCCATTTGCTTGACAAAATCCACCAGCTCACATGTAATTTGAAGTAATAAACAATTAAAAAATGCAAGGGTGTCTTCAATCAAAGATGTTAAAGGCCTTGCCATTGTCTCTACTGAAAGTTCAACTCAGGAGCGCCATAAGGCCCACGCTCTACATCCACGTGCGAGGAGGAAAAACCCAATAAAACCAAACAAAAAACCCCTAAATTCACTCAAACGACCACAAGAGCCATTTCAGGAGGCAGACAGGATTATTCCCTGGGAGGAATGTGCCAGGCCACACCGGGCTGGGGTTGGGCTTCTGCCTCGGTGTCTTTTGCGAGATTCCTCTGAGTGAGAAGCGAGCCCAGGCTCAGCTGCCCCCTCGTAATTAGATTTTAATGAGTCGGGCTGGGTGTTTGTGTTTTGGCAGCAGGTTAATGGTGTTAACATTTCCCTGCTCACAACTGGCCCCGGCAGGGCAGGGCAGAGCCGCCGGCTGAACTTCCCCCTCTGGAGCAGCACCGAGCTGGGACGGAGCTGGGACAGAGCTGGGACAGAGCTGGGCCAGCCCTGCTGGGAAGGACATTCCCCAAACGCAGCTCTGGCTCCAGCAGCAGGGCTGGAGGAACATTCTGGGCTTTTCCAGAGTGTGGGAGGGGAGCAGCATGCCTGGCCTCTCCCTTCCCCTGCACCCAAAGGTGCCAACGCTGCACAGCGAGTTCAGCACCAGCTCTCTCCCAAGAAAACATTCCCTAAATTCCCTGCTCAGGCAGGCAGGGAAGTGGCAGCACAACAAACAAATATATATATATATATATATATAAAATACATATTTTTTATTAAAGATGCATTATTAACTTTGCAGTGGTGTATTTCACTAGCTGCCTTCTATAATTAAAAACTTTTCTCTCCAATCCCCTTTCCTGCAAGGAGCCTGTTGCCTGAAGATTTAATCCTTCATTACCAGTTAAAACAAAATCACCAATTAGGCACATGAACACGTCTGTATTAATCTCATTAAGGTGATGGCACCAAATAAATTGGAACTATTTTTGTGCTTTTACTGTGTTCCTATGGCTTTATCAGGCCCTGTGGTCATATACAAAGACCTTGCAGCTCAGTCATTTAGAGTCATTCGGTTGTGGACTAAATGTGGCATTACCATCTATGGCTGAAAATTGCTTTCAGCTTTTAAACTGCACTGACTAGTCTGTAGTTAATCTTAGATCATTCACTTGCAAAATTAAATGAGCCAGAACGATGGTCGTCTTTTTTTTTCCTTTTTTTTTTTTTTTTTTTGTAAAATAATACATCACAAAACACTTATTTGCCCTGCCCAAAAGAGAGATCAAATTCATTTAAAATCCCATAAAGCAGAGTTGTGAATTTTTAATTTTATTTAGGAGCACAGGGATAGAGGGGGAGCTATCTTTGCACAGCACATCATGGCTATAAATTTACATATAGAACATAGTTTGATGCCTAACCAACCTTTAATCTACCTTTGATGTATACTCCTCCTTCAGTAGGGATCACGTGAGACACCTTATTAATGCAAATGTAAGAAGGATTGTTTGGGATCTCTGATGTAATTAGCCATAAACCACGTTTAAAAGGGAAGGGGGAAAAAAAGCACTTCCTTTGTCACCACGGCTGAGCACAGAGGTGCACGTGGAGATGGAGATCACAGAATCAAAGAGTCTTTCAGGCTGCAAAAGACCTTTAAGGCCATCAAGTCCAGCCCAGCGATGCTCCAAAAAGAGCTGCAGCCATGAACCCGTGGCAGGGCCCTTGTTCCCAGCCTCCTGCTTTCCCTGAGCCCGGATTATCCCTCTGGCTCTGTCAGTATTCCACCAGAAAAAAACAAAACTGAAGCACAGCCTGGTCAGTTCCTAACTTCCCAAACAGCACAAGTCAGGAAACAATTAATTCCTGCTCCTGCCGCCGGTGAAGTCGATGACAATTTTGCATTTTAAATTAACATTCAGGCCGCCTTCTCTAAGTTCCCCTCAGAGTCTGCTTTTGCCCTGCTGGACCACCACCGCTGCTGTCTCCACTTGGCACTGCTATTATTGTAATAATTATTATTATTATTCCTGTGTTGCAAATAACACCCGGCCATACGGCCGAGCCTGGCAGAGGCTCTCTGAGCTCGCTGGCACAGCTGTCAGGGCGGGCTCTGAAAGGCTCCGAGGGTTCCCAGGGTGGCTCACCCAGCTCCGGGGTGACGGGGTGGAGACCGGGGTGAGGCTCCTCCGTCACCCGCTGGACACGGGCAGCCCCGGGCTGCGGGCTCCGGCACGGAAAGGCACGGAATAGATAAATAAATAAATGAATAAATAAAGCAGGAGCCAAGCAGCCTCGTCGGGAGCGGCCGGGACCGACAGCCAGGGATGGTGCCGACATCAGCGCGGGGGGAGCCCAAAGGCCGGGGCCCTGCCGGGCTTTAATTCCCGAGGGGATAACGCCGCAGTTCCGTCCTCCCCAGTGCCATCGAGGAGATCCGAGCACGTTCTGCCGCGGGCGAGCAGCTCCCAGCCCGAGGAACAATGACAGCGCGGGGCTCTGCTGCTGCCCGGCCCCGCTCTGCCCCGAGCCCAGCTTTGCCCAGACCCCGCTTTGACCCGAGCCCCGCTTA
>VZTN01004285.1:0-25208 GCA_013400515.1 Erpornis zantholeuca | reverse complement strand
CTGGCACGGCTCCGCCCGGCCCGGCCGCGCTCACGGGCAGCGCTCTGAGCGCAGAGCCGGCCCTGCTGCCGGGCCAAGGGCACTGCAGTCAGCGCTGCCGGACCGGGGCAGCTGCCGGAGCCCAAAAACACACAGCGACCCTGGGACGCTCTGCTCAGCAACGCGAGCTACACAGCCTGGGCTTCATCCTCATCCTCATCCTCATCCTCATCCTCACCCTCATCCTCATCCTCATCCTCATCCTCATCCTCATCCCCCTCACCCCACAGCAGCCATGGACCTGGCACTGCAGCGCTGAGCCCCAACTCTTCGTTATTCAGTGACACCAGGAGCAAACCAGCCCCCAGCACCCACAGCACTCCAGGCCAGAGGCTCCACAGCTGGCTGAGAGTTTGTCCCACACCATCAAAAAAAAAAAAACTACCAAGTTTTTGCGTTTCTTGTGTTATTTCGAAGTTTCTGTAAGGTCTCTAACAGTTCAGAGCAGAATTATTTTTAAGGAGCCTTATCATGCCACTGCTTTCTCCACAGAACACGCCAGCGACATCTGCTCCAGAGCCCCCATATATTCCAGAGCAAGCAGAGAGGGGGATTTTAATCTGCTCCCCAGGAACAGGCTGGGCAGAGCAGAACAGAGGACACCCAGGAGCATGAGGACACTTCAAAGCATTTTGACAAAAACAGAGGCAAAAGCAGAAAAACTCCCAGAAAGCAACAAGGGACGTCCCTGAGCCGTGGTGCTGCCCTGCCAGGACAGGGGGAGGTACAAACATGACAGGACAGGCTGGAATTCTCCACCAGCATCAGCAAGAATCACAAAATGAAGCCTTTCTTCCCCAAGAAACCACTCACACCCTCCCTCCCTGCCTCACCATCTCATCTCAATCTGCCTGGGCAGAGGCCGTGCCAGCCTCTCGGGGTGGTTCCAATATCATCACTGCTCCCTCCAACTTCCCTCAGCTCAGGCTGCTCGGCAGCAGCCCCGCGCTGCCAGCTAGATGTCATTATAAACAAAGTTATTGATTACCTCCCTCGAGCTGCATTGGAACCTGCAGACAAACTGTGACTTGCTCCCGTGCTATAATTTTATTGATCAGAGCAATCCAGCTGCCAGTGCTTTCTCGAGAGTAAAAAATAATAATAATAAAAAATAATATTAAAAACAAACCACCCCAGCCTGGCTACATGTTCCCTTTGCCCACACATGAAATAAAACACAATTTTTAAGGCTGAAAGACCATTTTTAAAATTTTTTTGGTTTTGATTTTTTTTTCCCTCTCCCAAAATCCTTTGATAATAAAATAAGTATTTCCCATCTTTCAACAGAGCATTCCAGTCTGGCAGCTTTGGGATGAGGCTGCAACCATCTCCCACCACTTTGTGTCCCAATTCCCCCATGGGCTGTGGCCACCCATGTTTCACTTTAAAAAAAAATCCAAAAAAACAAACCATCAATTCTATTTCATTGAGGTTGGAGAGCAGGAGGAATTTCCCCGTGGAAAAGTGTGGTCAGGCAGCGAAGATGCCCGAGATGAGCCCACCTGCCCCTGGCTCCCCTCACCACAGAGCTCACCCTTCCTCAGGAGCACAAACCACAAAGCTCCGCATAAATTCACTGCACAAGGTTTTCCTGGGAATAAAATCTCCCTCCCAGAGGTGCTTCACCCCCGAGAGGAGCTCTGGCTCCAGGATAAACTCCCGGGAAATGCACAGGTGGAGAGGACATGGAAAACTCTGCCTTGATCAGGAGGGAGGGCAAAATGTGCAGGCAGGAATTTAAAAAGCAAATGGCTTCAAATGCGTTTGCAAATGCAGTTCACACCTCGCAGGCGAAGCGCTCGGGGCTTCTTGTTGTTCTTTGGGTTTTGGTGGGTGGGCTTTAGCTTTTTCTGACACGGTTTGACTCGAAACAAAACCATTTCGAGGCAGAAACTGTTGCTTTAGCAGCCTCCCAGCAGCGGGATCTGAGTCCTGCTCGTCACCAGTGCTGAGAGGAGCTGCTGGAACATCACATGCAATGGAAAAAAAAAAAAAACTGTAGCGTTTTCTTTGGTATTTTCTTAAATAAAAATAGGAATTAAGCTTTACAGCTGAGTTACTGAAGTGCCACCTAAGGCAGAAGTGCCACACATTCAGTCCTGGGGAGGAGGACAGGGAGACCCCAACCTGTGCAGGAATTAGGGAGAGCGTGGAGGCCAAACCCTGACTCTGTACAAATCACTGAAACCACTGCACTGAACATCTCACCTTGAATGCCACCTTTGATTTGAGGTTTCTGATTGCTGGAGGTCTCTCAGGCAGGGAAGTGCCAGGGCAGCCCCTAGGGTGACACCACACCAGCAGTTCTGGGTGTTACACTCCAGATCTGCCACCCACACCCTCGCTGCCTCTGCCTCCCCTCCACCCCTACAGAAAAAGCTGAATAATTCCATTTAAAGCCCTTGAGGAGAGCAGCAGTGGTTACAGGTGGGCTCGCTGAGGAAGAGAGGGGAAAAAGCATCTCCAGGAACATGGAAACACAGCGGAGGTTTTAGTGTACCTCATTAATTCGTCCTGGATTGCAGACACTCTTTGATTGTGATACTCTTTAATGGCAATTCTTAATTGTTGACATTAAAAAATCTGCTGAGCTGAGCAGAGAGCCGAGCCCTGGCTGTGGCGCAGACGTTGCTTCCCCTGCTCAAACACGGAGCAGAGCGGGCACGGAGGCTTTAATCACCTCTCTCAAGATCCAGAGCTCAGTCCCAGGTGCCAGCAGAAAGGTTAGGGGTGTAAATCTTGCCAAGAGGCAGCTCCGGAATTCCAGGGCACGCGGGCAGAGCTCGGACTGCAGAAACCCAGAGAGGAAGAGGAGAGAGAAAGAGAGAGGAAGAGGAGAGAGGAAGAGGAGAGAGGCTGGCATGGATTGGCTTCTCTCAGCACGTGGATTCCACTGGAATTCAGTGCTGTGGTCTGGAAGTTCAGCTCAGATCTGAGTACCTTGGCTGTGATGCCAGAATGATTTTTTGCTTTTTCTTTCATACCCCTCTTATATCTCCTTTTATACAGTTTGATGTGTTCTCAGTGCTTTTAGCCCCACACTTGTACCTCCCCAAGGCTGAGAACTCAGCTCAGCCCCACGGCACCGTTAAACCAGGAGAGCAAACATCCTGGGAGCCCCAGACACCAAGGGCCTCTCCAGAACACATTTTGGAACCTCAAATAAGCTAATCGAAAAGAGAAGATTCCTCAGAATGAGAGATTCACTTTGATAAATCTTTGATAGATCTTTGACAGATATGATAATTTAGCAAGGCCTAGAATTGTGTGTATTTTGGTGTGAGGTGTGCATGCATTTCAGGGCATTCCACCTGCACCAAGTGCTGCACCCCAGAAACCTGAAATAAATCCCGAGGTACAAACCCCTTTTTCCCCATAAACCGTGGTTTAGTTCTAATTTTAAGACCAAGGAAAGGCATCAGGTGGAGCCCAGCTGCACCCACAACCAGCAGAACAGCCCTTCCCTGGGCCAGGGAGGCTCAGGGTGGCCATGAGCAGGAATTTCCCCATGGAAAGGGAGCTCAGGGATTGGAACTGCCCAGGGAGGTTTGCAGTGCCCATCCCTGGAGGTGTCCCAGGAATTGCTGGAGGTGGCACTCAGAGCTCTGGGCTGGGGACAAGGTGGGGATGGGCACAGGGGACTCAGTGACCTTGGAGGGCTTTTCCAACCTCAGTGATCCTGGGATTCTGAGCTGTGCTCTCCCAGAGCACATGGGAAAGCCAGGACACCTCCCTGGGCAGGTCCTGCTGTGGCTGCAGAGCTCAGGAGCTGCTCAGTTAAAGTTTCATTCACGGCATTATCCTGGACTCGGGAAATTGGAAGTTATAAACCAGTTCAGTTATAAACGCTGTATAAATACCTCGGGTCTGAATTAATCTGCAAAGTTTGTTAGAAATGAAGGTCAGGACTTGAATTGGCAGCAATTAGAATCATTGATATTTTCATGGTGTCAGCCTCCTGTTCCTGATTATCAACTTCCATGGTGCTGGCACCTCAAAAGTTGGCCCCTCTGACCCTGCTTGGGTTCAGCTGTGGAGCCTGTAATGTTGAGAATATGTTTCTGCATCACTTTTTGCAAGTCAGAGGAAATTTGTTCAAGAAAACATCACACGGAGAAAATACATATGCAGAAATATATTTTTTTACGTATTTTAATTGAATATGGTAGCCAAGTAAAATACTGATTGGGATTCTGCCTTCTCCAACCTTTGCCTCAACACCTAATGCAATTTATTAATGGTGTTCTGACCTACAGGGGAGCTAACTGGGAGATCAACTTCCAGCACAAACTTCTGGGAATGAGCCTGCCAATATTCAGCTCTTATTGGAAGCAGGGCCAGAGGGCAGACCTGGCAGTGGGAGGCCTGGAAAGAAGAGCCATTCCCTGGATCCCTTCAAACAGGGAAGCTGGGATGGCCAGAGGAGGAAGATTCAATAAATCCTTGATTACAGACACCCTTTGGTACTTGGGCCAGCACGGAAAACAAGATATCCTCAATCACTGCTGCCCAGCGTGCCAGCCCTCAGCAGGTGCACAGGCACTGAGCACCAGAACTCACAGAAATCCCATGGGAACAGAGGAATCCCAGGGGCAGAGCATCACCTCTGGGACTCACACCCACAGGAGCCAACTCCTTCCTGGTTCCCCCCAAAGAACTTTGCAGATGCCACAGAATCACAGAATAGCTCAGGTGGGAAGGGAGCTCTGGAGATCAGCTGGTGTCACCCTGGATTTCAGCCTTCTGATCGTTCTAAAACTTGTTCTGATCGGTCTAAAACTTGTTCTGATCGTTTTGAAACTTGTTCTGATCGTTTTGAAACTTGTTCTGATTGTTCTAAAACTTGTTCTGATTGTTTTGGAAAGTCGCTCTGGAGTCTCACGGAATTCTTCTGGAAACAAGCTGTGTTTCTGTAACTCTCTCTCTTGTTTCCATTCCATTCCTGATAGCAAAGGTTTCTGATGGACTTCTGTCCGAACCGATGGAGTTGGGTGGGAGAAGATCTCACTATCCAACCCATGGGGTTTCAATCATTTGCGTGAAAGCAGTGAAATTAAATTAAACTTCCTTCTTCTCCTTCTGCACCTGCATTGGTGTCTGCGTGTTCATTTCGTGCTCTCCAGTGACAATCTGGTCCAACCCCCAAACGAGGCTGAAGTCAGGGCTGGGAAATGCACTGAAAACCCAAAACTGTGGCCTAATTCCAGTCCAGCTCAGCAGAACAGTGGGCAACAAACCCCATCCCAGTCCTTCTGTGGCTTAGGAGCTCCCTTGTCTCCCCAGGAGGGGTGGCTTTGTTCCTGTGAGGAGCAGTTTCCTCCCTCCTGCAATCTCCAGTCCTCCTCCAAGGAGCTCAGGCTCCCAAAGTGACCCAAGCCAGGGTCCCAGAGCTCTGCATCCCTGATAACCCTCCCGGGCAGGGTTTCCCAGTGGCAGCTGAGGGAATGCAGAGCCAAACCCACCCCAGTGAATCCCAGACCATCCCAGCCCTTTCCCCTCGAGGGGGAACCGCAGGTGTGTGCTTTCTGCACACAACAGTTTTCTCGTGGCCTCAAAATTACCCAAAATTTGAAGCACGCAGGAGGGAGGGAACAAAACAGAGCCCCAGAGGAAGTGGGAATTTTCCATCCTCTGGATGCACAGTGAAATGATGGAATGGTGGAACCTTATTTTTTCTTGCTAATACACCTCAACTCTGACCTTCCTGAAAACCAGGACCTCCTGGGTAATATGGCAATTTAATGTGAGTGCTTCTATGCTGATTTCTATGGAGTGGGCTGGCTCGGTGAAATACGACGTGGTTTACTTTTAAATAGAGCTCAGCTGAGACCTCGAAGGGAACTGGAAACAGGCTTCCAATGGAGAGAGATAAATGCCTAATTTACTGTCCCACTTAATCCAGAGCTTTTTCCTTAAGTCATTATCTCCCATCCCTCATTATTGTGGCAGCACAGCCATGAGAGACACGTGCAGTGAGACCACGACTGGAGCTCTTCTGTTTACAGTGGCCACAATTTATCATTAAAACAACTGCAAAGCTGAGCCACAGTGGGAAATATTAAAAATAAATAGGATAAAGCCTGGAAGTGCCTGTTCCTGCTCAGAGGTACCTTTACCTGGAGAATACCACACACAACTGCAGATGCAAAATCTGCTGCCCGGACCAACGCTCATACAGAAATGTGGATTATGGAGAAGAGAAGAGGTGCAAGTTGAGCATCAAACGCTTCAACATCCTTCCCTTCTGGTTGTTTATTTAATACTCTAAGCGAGCAAAGCAGCAGCCCCGTTCCCCCCGAGCCCCCCGGGGCAGTGCCAGCCCCCCCAAGTGCTGCCCTTCGGAGAGAGAGCCCCAAGAGAACTCCCAGGAGCTCCAGTGGGCCCAGGCCAGGCCCACAGCTGGGGCTTCAGCAGCCTGAAACCTAAATCCCCGAACTCCAGAATCCTCTGAGAGCCCTCCCAGCCCATGGAGTCCCAGCTGTGCCCCATGCCCACCTTGTCCCCAGCCCAGAGCTCTGAGTGCCACCTCCAGCAATTCCTTGGGCACCTTCAGGGATGGGCACTCCAACACCTCCCAGGGCTTTACATTCCAATGTTTAACAACCCTTTCCATGGGGAAATTCCTGCTGCTGTCCACCCTGAGCCTCCCCTGGCCCAGCCTGAGGCTGTTCCCTCTCCTCCTGTCCCTGTTCCCTGGAGCAGAGCCCAAATCCCCCCCGGCTGCCCCCTCCTGTCAGGGAATTCCAGAGAGGGAAAAGATCCTTCTGGATCCTCCTTTTCTCCAGGCTGAGCTCCTTTCCCAGCTCCCTCAGGAATTCCCCAGTCCCTTCCCAGCTCTGTTCCCTTCCCTGGACACCCCCAGCCCCTCAGGGTCTCTCCCACCGTGGTGACCCAGAGCTGGACACAGCCCTGGAGGTGACCCCAGCACAGAGGCACAGCCACTTCCAAGGGCACTGGGGACAGGGAGATGAGGCCACATTAAAACCCCTGTGGCCACTTGGGCTTCTCCACTCGTGCCCCTCTTTTCACTGCCCCTCACACCAAAGGGAAGCCTGGCCAGAGCCGAGGTTCGCGTGTCCCAACCTTCCAAGGGTGCACATAAACTAAAATAGCCTCAAATAAAAAAAATTAAAAAAATTTGAAGTAAATGTAAGTTTGGACGACCTCAGGCAACGCTAACTGGGCTGTCCTGTGGCCATTCCATCTGGGATTCGGTGAGGACAGGGACATTTCGGTGCAGACACGCAGATCTTCCCTCAACACAACTTCATTTACATCCCACGAACTCCGCCGCTTCACACATCTCAAAGGAGGGGGGAAAAAACCACAACTCCATCACCAAATGCCTTTTCGAGATGCCAGGTTCGGAGGCAGCGAGGGTTTGAGCCCCGGGAAATATCTGGAAGCGGAGGAGCTCCAGGGCTCACCTGCCCACCCAAAGAGCAGCAGCTCCGAGACGGCTCCGTGTGAGCATGCAAATGAGCAGTTAATGGCTCGCCAATTCCCCGTTAATTACTGCTCCGTACCCGTCCCGGTGTCGGTGTCGGATGTACAGTGCCAGGGCCGCTCGCTGGCGCGGTGGGAACAGATGTTGCGAGAGAAGTGGAGTGTAAATATTTACGGGTTAAAAGGAGAGCCTTTGGAATTTGAAGATGTCTCCTGACGCTTCTGGCGCTGCCTCAGCCCATCCTTCTCCGTGGGCTTGTTTTGGAGACAGACAAATGCTTCACACGCACATGTATCAACTGCCACTTGCAAATTCGGCTCCTCCAGCTCAAAATATCAAATATTTAACACATGCAGAGCTAGAACAGAAAATATTGTTTTCCGGAAAGAGTTGTGCTCTTTATTTTCTGCAAGTCTGGCATTTCATTCTCTCCTCTCCTGCTTTCTGCGTGATGCAGACACTTGGCACCTTACAAAATTGGGCCCAAAATGCCTGAGCTGGGAGATGGAAACTGAGGATCTCCAGGTGGGTCTCTCCCTTGGCTGGAGAGCTGCAGATCATGAAATCCTAACCCAGCACGAGAATTCTTCCTCCTCTCATCAGAGGGGAGAAATCCCAGGCTGTTGAGAGGTTTGGGTGGAATTCCTGGCTGGGATGGAATTCCCAGAGCAGCTGTGGCTGCCCCTGGATCCCTGGCAGTGTCCCAGGCCAGGCTGGGCACTGGGGCTGGGAGCAGCCTGGGACAGTGGGAGCTGTCCCTGCCCATGGAACTGGATGGGATTTAAAGTCCCTTCCAACCCAAACCATTCCATGATCCCACCTGGAAAACCACCACCACCACTGCCACACAGGCAGGGAGGGAGAAGAGTTTCAAAAAAAGTTCTGTAAAAAACGACAAAAAAAATGTATGGAAGTAGTTTACTTTAGTCCTAGCAAATATTTCAGTTCCAAAAAACAGAGAAATCACACCCAAGCATTTTATTTTAGCTTCTACTCTGTCTCACTTCTCTCTGGTTTTCACTGATTTGGGAAAAAAAAAAAACCCACCCAACCATTCACTCAGTGACTTTTCTCCTTGGGATAACTGTGGTAGCTTTTTTTTTAATATCAAATCTAAGAAAATCATTAAGCCCCCTGAAATTAAATCTAAAATTTAAATTTAACTTAAAATTAAAATTCCGAAGCTCAGCTTTTGTCAGAGCAGCATATGAACAGTACCCAAAGAACAGAGTGGAGAGAGTGCATCCAAGCCTCCCTCTCTCAAACAGGGTGAGTTAATCCCTAAAACACCTCTTTTTCCTTTTGAGAGAGAGGGAAAGCTGCAGCCCTGGAGCTGTTTGCAGCGTGTGAGAGCAAGCACAGACCAGCAGTGCTTGTCTCTGCTGGCACGGGAGCAGGGCAGGGGTCACATCCCTCTTTGGAGTTATCATCACAGGCATCCGAAGGCACAAGATTTGCAACATTCACAACTCGGTGGCCTTCGGTTCCCACCCCTACGGGAAGGGGAAGGAAGGATAGGAGGGGAAGGGCAGGCAGCGGAGCGGGTCTGTGACATTTGCATTAATTACGGCACCTTCCGAGGCTTTCTGGGCACCTGCAAAGCGCAGAGGCTCTCACTGACACCGCCCACAGCACCTCCCACAGCGCCGACACTAACCTGCTCCTTTAGACACACCTTTGAGACCCCTGGAGACCTCCCGGGGGGAGCGCAGCTCCCGCAGGCCAAGCTTGGGAAGCCTGAACACGGAAACCAGAGAATTGTCCCAACTCCTCCATTCCCTCCGCGAGCTCAGGTTTGTGCCACTCCCGGGCTCAGGTTTGTGCCACTCCCGGGCTCAGGTTTGTGCCACTCCCGGGCTCAGGTTTGGGTCACTCCCGGGCTCAGGTTTGTGCCACTCCCGGGCTCAGGTTTGGGTCACTCCCAGGCTCCAGTGTGGGTCACTCACTGGAGTGAGATCAGGTTTGTGTCACTCGCTGGAGTGAGCTCAGGTTTGTGTCACTCCCGGGCTCCAGTTTGGGTCACTCGCTGGAGTGAGCTCAGGTTTGTGTCACTCAGGCTCCAGTTTGGGTCATTTGCTGGAGTGAGCTCAGGTTTGTGTCACTCCCAGGTTCCAGTTTGTGTCACTCACTGGAGTGAGCTCAGGTTTGTGTCACTCACTGGAGTGAGCTCAGGTTTGTACCACTCGGGCTCCAGTTTGGGTCACTCACTGGAGTGAACTCAGGTTTGTGTCACTCCCAGGTTCCAGTTTGGGTCACTCGCTGGGGTGAGCTCAGGTTTGTGCCACTCCCGGGCTCCAGTTTGGGTCACTCACTGGAGTGAGCTCAGGTTTGTGCCACTCGGGCTCCAGTTTGGGTCACTCGCTGGACATCGCCGTGGCCGCGCTGTCTCTGCGTGCAACAAGTGCAGAGGCTCCCTCCGACAAGTCCCAAAGATATCGATCAGCTCTAATTATTGCCATTTCTCGAGGCTGCTGGGGGCCGGTGGCTCAGCCGCTGCGTCAATGGCCACGCCGGGCAGTGATTAAATGAATAAATATCCGGCCACGGCTATAAATGACCTATCCTGGGGGACAAGGGCCATTATTCACCCGGCATAATGCACCTCAAGGAACGCCGCGGAATTAATCAGAGCCCTGCAAAGCCTGACATCTGAGCAGAGATTAAAAGAATTGGGGTTGTTTATCCTAAAAAAGAGCACTTAGGGGAGGACATGATAACAATTTTCAAGTGCGGCGACAGCTGTAGCAAAGACGGAAGGAAAATCAGCTTTTTACGTTTATGGCGGATTGGGAGAGGGGGAAATAAGGGATTTAAATTGCCAC
Source organism: Erpornis zantholeuca (assembly GCA_013400515.1). Lineage (NCBI taxonomy): Eukaryota > Metazoa > Chordata > Aves > Passeriformes > Timaliidae > Erpornis > Erpornis zantholeuca. Next base: position 14,900 of record VZTN01004285.1, on the reverse strand, counting down.
GAGGGAGAGGCAGAGGGAAAAAAAAACCAGGATGGGAGAGTTAAGCAGTGGGATAAGTTTCCTGGGAATTTCCAGGATGAGGATGGGGCAGGTCCAGCCCGGGAGCCGGGCAAGGTGAGCGGAGCCGCAACGAGCCCCCCCTGCCATCCCTGGTGCTTCTCCAGCCGGGTTTTCCTGCGAGCCACACAAAAGCTCACTCTATTGGAGAGGAGTAGAATGTCTTGCTAATTGAATGTCAAAGCAATTAAAGTGGGTATAGACTTCCCTCAACATTATCTTGACTTGATAAAATAAAGTTGTTTTGACAACGCTCACTGACAATTCCTGATTTTCAAGCGCAGCGATTTTTCTCCGGGCAAGACACGGAAAACGCTGAGACTTTGGAGTGAATTTTCCAAAGATATGCAGAACCATTATTCTCAGAATAAGCCTATTAGACAGAACTAATGGGCGATTTTCAAGGGATTGCCACGATCACAGGCACCTGTACCTGGAGCTCGTTCCCCTCGCGCCTCCCCAGAAGCCGCACACAAAACGCTCCTGATGCTCTTCAGCAGCTTCCCCTCCCAGACACGCTCAAATTCAAGGTCCAGCGCACAGGGTGATCCCCACAGCCCTGATTCAAACCTCTCTTCGGGTCTGAATGCGATTCAAACCTCCCTTCAGCTGTTCACGTTTCACAGGCACTCATTTTAACCAATATGCAAAAAACACGCACACGCAAATCAATAAATAGGAATTTTTCACTACTTCTTGCATTTTCTCGCTCCCCCATCTCCTCTCCAGCCCCATTCCAATGCTCCCCCTCACCCAGGAGCTGTGGCTCATGCTTTCAGAGCGAGCTCAGGAGAGTTGGACTTGCTCAGGGAAAACCCCAGCAATACAACGGAAAAACAGAAGGAACTTGTGTTCAAATTGCTCATTCTCATCCAGGAAAATGAGGAATTTCTTGTGGACCCCACGCCAGCTCAGCTCCATTCCCACTGATATCAGTGACCAGGAGGAAACACACAAGGCTTGAGCAAAGCTCACCTCCAGCAGTTCTCCAAAAGTGGGACTGGTTGGTGTGCAGGGAATTCCTGAGACGTTGGACTTTGTGCCAGCCCTCATCTCATCAGAAGATTTGCTCAGCTGCCCTTGAACTGCTCGTGANTGGTGTGCAGGGAATTCCTGAGACTTTGTGCCAGCCTCATCTCATCAGAAGATTCGCTCAGCTGCCCTTGAACCGTGGAAAACTTTTGGTTCCAAGAAGGTACAGCTTGGAATCACAGAACGATTTGGGTCGGAAAACACCCCTAAAAGCATTGAATCAAGCATTGAATCCGAGCCCAGCCCTGCCCATTTGCAAAAAATATACTTATAAACCAAATATTTTCTGCCGCACGTCCCCGGGTGTCACATCTGCAGGGCTCTGAAATCCCTCCAGGGATGGGCCTCCTGCACAGCCTGGTTCGGGGAAGGAGCTTTTCCTACAATCCCATCTGGATCTGCTCCATCTGTGCTCCCTTCCCTTCCCCAGCCACCGCTTCCCTGCGCCTGCTGCCTCGGGCTCTGTCTGCCGCAGGAGCTCCGAGAAGAGCTTGGACCCTTCCCAGAGTGGGAGCACTGCGCCTCAGTTGTCCCACGTTCCCTTTTTTGAGATCCCGATTTCCCTGGGGTGCCCACATCCTCCCGCGGGTGCCCAGACAGAGCTGGCAGCCCTGGAGGGGCAGAGTTTGGTGTTTCAGTGGAGGTGTCCCTGCCCGGGGCACGGCCTGGCTCTGGATGTGCTCCCTTCCAACCCAAACCGTGCTGGGATTGATTCTGTGATATCCGAACCGAGCCTTGTGCAGAATTCCCCTCTGTGCCAGGGATGAGCTCTGCTCCCGGGTACCCCACCCTGCATTCCCGTTCCCTCGGCTGGCAGAGGGATTTAGGGCATCCTGCAAACAGAAGGGGTTCATGACCCCAAAACCTGTTCTCCCACAGACAGAAAGCAGGGGGGAAAGCAGCAGGAATGGGTGCAAACTGGGCGAGAATGGGGGTGGTCTGAAAACCTGAGAAAAGGCTTTTCTAAGGGGCACCAATCTGTCTGACACGAAGTGAGGAGGGTTTGGGAAGTTGCTCATGAAGAGAAATTGGGCAGTTGTGTTCAGTGGGGACATTTGCGAATCCTGCGAGCAATCTTTGACCTTTGCATGTCCTTGTCCATGTTGGGGTGCACTGAGGCAGGAGCCTCTGGAGCCCAGAGTGTACCTCTGAAGGCCTTTCCAACCAATCCCTCCTTTATTCCTTTATTCCTGCCTGCTCTCTGTTTCCAGGGAGCCATTGAAGGCACCAATCCAACACCACAAACGCTCAGCCATGCCACACCTGAAACCCTGACCCTTTACTCCCTCTCTGTTTTAAACCTCCCAAATTTTGGGGTGTTTTACACCCTCTGCTTGCCCAGGCTGCACACCACGTTCCAGAAAATCCCAGTTCATCCACCTTTCCTGGTTCCAGGCTGCAGGAGCTCACCCCGGGCAGGCTGTGGATGCTGCTCTGGCAAATCCAGAGCGGCTGCACTGATATTAAAGGTGTTGGTCTGGACTTAGACCAGAGCAAACGAGAGCACAGCCTGACCTTTTCTCTCCTTCCTTTCACACCTCCTAATGGTTTTTTTAATAGAAAAGATAAAATATTTGTAAAACCAAGGAAATCCCTCAAATACCATGTAAATTCCCCTTCTAATTTTCCCAGATTCATTTTGAGACTCCTTAAAAAAAAAATTAAAAAAAAATAAAAGAAAGCAAAAAAAAGCAAACAGCAAAGAGAAACTTCCAACACTTTCCCCCTTGGTCTCTACTTTTCTGTGGCCTCCCCAAAATGCCCAGCTCAGGGATCTGGGAGGGGGATCCTGCTTTGGAATCGCCCTCGTGTCCCAGCCAACCTCCTCCCTTCCCACCTGAGCATTCCCTGCAGGCAGCACCTGGAGTCCTTTTGGTCTCAGCTTCCCAGGATATTCAGGTAAAGAAAACACACTATTCTTCTATTATCCCCTGTCCTTAAGGAAGTGTTTTTAACTCCCTCTTTCCCCAAAGCGCCTGGGGTTTCCTGCTTGGCATTTGCTTATCCATTTCCTTAGAAGAGCACTAAGTGGATTAATATTTCAGATTCATTGTGTCATTTAAAGTTATTAACAAGCCCAGCTCCTCTGAAATGAGTGAAAGCTAATGATAAAAAATACTTCCATTCTCTGCCTCAAACAAAGTCCTTCTGCTGGAATCAAAAATCCCACTTTCATTTGTGTCATTTTTTTAAGGCCAGTAATCACAGCAGAGCAGCATTTCTAACTTTTGAGTCATCAGCAGCACAAATAAAGCTTTCACAAATTGCAATAATTTCTCATCAAGGCTTCCCCACAGAGAAAAAAACCCACAAATTAACACAGTGTCACGTATCAGAAATCTAACACTGGCACAGAACATTTTGGGGAATAAAAGGAATTGTGGAAAACAAAGCAGATCATCTGACAGAGAGAGGAGAGTGAAATGGAGCCACAATTCCACAGCAGCTCCAGGCACTCCTGGAATTCTGCTGGAGTGGAATAAACCTCCTCCATTCACAGGCTGCCAGCTTTTCCAGGAAAAAAAGCCCTGGGAAAAGCCACTCCTGAGCAGAGGGCTCCAAATTTGTTCCTTTCTGAGTTTGAGGGAGAGCTCTCCACAGTCTGCAGGGGCAAAGAAAGGATTGGAGCCCTGGCTCCTGCTCTGCCCTAGAAGTTCAGCAGATAAGGAGGTTTGGATTCATGGGCTGAGGGTGGAAGTGGCCTCTGGCTGTGACCTTGTCCAGGGCCCTGCTCAGGCAGGCTCACCCTGAGCCCACGCCCAGCACTGGGGCTGGGGGCTCTGCAGGATCCCCAAGGTGGGAAACTCCATGAGCAGCTTGTGCCAAAATCCCTCTCACGGTGAAAAAGGGCCATAAAACCATGGAACTGCTGGGTTGGAAAAGCCCTCAAAGACCACGAGTCCAGCTGCTAACCCAGCACTGGCACACATCTGGAATTCCCAGAGCTGGGGCTGCCCCTGGATCCCTGGCAGTGCCCAAGGCCAGGCTGGACACTGGGGCTGGGAGCAGCCTGGGACAGTGGGAGCTGTCCCTGCTCATGGCAGGGGTGGGATAGGATGGGATTTAAGGTCCCTTCCCACCCAAATCACTCCTTGAGCCCATGATGACAAACTACACATGGCACCTGAGCATAACATTTATTTTTAGTGCATTCTCTGGTCCATAAAACTCTAAATTTTCGTTATAATTCCTACCCTAAAGCTCCAGCTTTCCCATTCCCACTGCAGTGGGCAGCAGTGAAACCCCTCAGCTGTCCCTGTGCTCTGAAATAAACCCCACATGAGCAAATAAATGCCACCAGAGATGTGATTATTGCATCTTTTATAGGCAACACACCAGGTATTTCTTTTACACTTCCTTATTTTTACCTCCTCCTCAAAGGCTGTGTCTAGTCAGGATTATAGGGCAGAGAATGAGTTTTATTAAATATTAAATTTTCTATGGTATGTATAATTGGGAGTTTGTCAGATTCGAGTCTGGGTAAGTTACGAGCTCAGAATTTGTGGACTAGGACAGTTCTGTATTTTATTGGATCTCCACTGGGCTCAGCATCCATCACAGGCCTTCTCCTACGCCAGCAGTAACAATTAAGGGGAATTGAGGATAACAATCCCCACGGCAGGCACACAGAGGAGCTAAAAGCACTTCACTGCTCACAGAGTGACCCCCACGAGCTCCCCACGGCCACAAGCACAGAGCTCTGCCCCAGGACTCTGGGGAAGCAGAGGTGGCAAAGCACCCATGCTCTGTTCCCAGGATTTAGGACCTGGACTCACCCCGAGGGCAGCAAAAGCTCGGGAGGCACAAGCTCAGCTCTCTGCTGAGCGGGGTGCAGCTCACCCCACGGATAAATCCTGCTCTGGAACAGGCCTGGCACCTTCTGGTTCCAGGTCTGCCCTCCCCGTTCCCAGCGATTTGCAGGAATGGAGAGACAAAATAGATTTTCACGTCCTCAGCAGGGAAACCTTTTCCTTAACGCCCTGCCAGAGTATCTGCAAAATGTCAATTCCTCGGGAATTGCTGTTGCAAAAGAGAAGCTCGGGATGCTTCCCATCCATTTTCTGCCCAGCCAGGCTGGAGCCGAGCTCTTTATTTACTGCCACGACGAGGGAGGAACACGGAAAGGTCTCTCCTCTCCTCAGCAGCCCGAGCAGCCGCAGGGAGCAATGCAGAAATGCACGAGAGGGAAAGAATTCCTGCCCGTGACTCCGAGTGGGCGTCCTTGGGGGCCCAGGGGTGCCCTCTGTCCCCCCACGCAGGCAGTCAGCAGTCCCAGAGATGTCCCCATTTGTCACTGGAATGGTTCTGCTGCAGCTGAGACAAGCCCTGGGCGCGGGGAAGGATGGGCACCCACCCCGAGCTCCAGCTCCCGGGGTTACACTGATTCCTGGGAATGCTCCCTGCAGCTCCGGGCAGGTGAGCTCAGGACGGGCACAGGACACGGCAGGAGCGGGGAACTGCGCGCTTGTTTTCCTCACAAGCTGAAATCCAGCAGCCTCATCACCCGTTTTCCCTCTGGAATTCCAGGAGTTCCTCTCCTCCTGCCAAACTCGCGGTGCTGGGAAGCAGCACCACGGCAGGAGCAGGGATTTGGCTCCAGAGCGCAGGAAGGGCAAAGCAGCCGAGGGTCAAACCTCTGCCAGGGAGAAAATCCCCGAGAAAATCACCACAAACCAATTCCCTTGCATTTACTTCCCCTTTGGCAATGCGAAATGGTGATAGCGAAAGTCAGCGCGGGTTAGTTTTATTTCTTTTTTAATTCTAGAGCTGCTTTTTCAATGGGGGAGAGAATGAAAGCTGGAATTAAAAAAAAGTTCAGTATAAAATTATAAAATGAAAAGGAAATTGCCTCCAGAAGGGCAGGGCTTAACCAGAGATGTTTCCAGGCAGATTCCAGGGATGCTTCCAGCCCTGCCTCCACCTTCTGGGCACCTCCTGTCCTCCCTAAGCTGAGCACAGCCCCCAAAACTGGAATTAAGACCCAGAGCTCCACAATTACGCAGTGATGGAACCCCACCAGAGTGGGGGATTCTTACAAATCAGTCAGTAAATGAACTGATAAAATTGGGGGGAAAATTATTAATTTTTAAAATTTTAATTAGTTTTTAATTTTAATTCATATTCATGAGAAAAATCTGATTCTTAATGATGATGTAATGGTATTTATCCTGATTCATTCAATACTCTTGAATTCAAAGAGTGGTTACAAAACCATGGAATTTTAACAGTGCGAGAAGCAGATGGAATAACAAATTTCTATTGAGAAATGGAGAGCAAATCCCTTTTTTGGGCACTTTGGTGAGTGCTCGCTGTGCCCTCAGCCAGCTCTCTCCAAAGGCTGTGTGGGAATATCCAGCTGTGTACAGCTGTGCACAACTGAAGGGGGAAAAACCCCAAACCCCCAGGAGGCAATAAAGAGCCCACACTGATGCCAGAATGAGTCTTTGCTTTTCCTTTTCTACCCCTCTTACATACTCTTTTATAGTTTTATGCTTTCTCAGTGCTTTTAGCCTACATATTTGTAACTTTCCAAGTCTGATAACTTAACTGAACACACTGCACTGTTAAGCCAAAAGAGCAAACAGTCTGAAAGCCCCAAACACCAAAATCCTCCCCAAAACCTAGTTTTGTAAACTAAAATAAACCTGGCCAGAAAAAAACTTCCTCGGAACGAGAAGTTCACTCGAGCCTCTCACTGAAAAATCTCTGATAAATATGCTAATATCGCAAAACCTATAATTATGTGTATTTTGGTGTGGCAGCAGTGCACTCATTTTCAAAGCATTCCACCTGAACAAAGTGCTGTACCCCAAGCAAAAATACCAAATTAAAAACCAATACCAAAACAAATAAATACCAAAGTAAAAAACCCCTTTTCCCCATAAACTGTGTTTTAGTTTTAATTTTTACACAGTGAAAGGCATCAACACAGCATTCCCAAACCCTCAGCGATTTTTCCAGCTCGGAAGCCTCAACAGATTTCACCAGCAGGGACCCAAGTGCTGCTCCAAGGCAGAAGGAAGTGGATTCCTCCTGGAACAGGCAGGGTGAGCCTGGGAGCAGGATGGAGTTCAGCCCCGCATGGCTCCCATGTGCAGACCACAGGGAAAGGGAGGGAACAGCCAGGAAAGGGAGGGAACAGCCAGGAAAGGGAGGGAACAGCCAGGAAAGGGATGGAACAGCCATGGAAAGGGATGGAACAGCCATGGAAAGGGATGTGACATCCAGGGAAGGGACACGACACCCAGGAAAGAAACTTGACACTCACCAGGAAAGGGACGCGATGCCCACCAGGAAAGGGATGTGACACCCACAGAAAGGGATGCGACTCCTATCAGGAAAGGGATGCAACACTCATGGAAAGGACACAGTGCCCAAGGAAAAGGATGTGACACCCACCAGGAAAGGGACACAACACTCATGGAAAGGACACAGTGCCCAAGGAAAAGGATGTGATGCCCACAGACAGGGACACCACACTCATGGAAAGGACACAATGCCCACCAGGAAAGGGACATGGCGCCCACGGAAGGGGATGCAGCACTTGTGGAAGCGACATGACACCCACGGAAAGGGCACAATGCCCACCAGGAAAGGGACACAGCATTCATGGAAAGGACACAATGCCCACAGACAGGGACACGATGCCCACCAGGAAAGGGACACGGTGCCCACGGAAGGGGATGCAGCACTTGTGGAAGCGACATGACACCCACGGAAAGGGCACAACGCCCACCAGGAAAGGGACACAGCATTCATGGAAAGGACACAATGCCCACAGACAGGGACACGATGCCCACCAGGAAAGGGACACGGTGCCCACGGAAGGAGATGCAGCACTCATGGAAAGGACACAATGCCCACCAGGAAAGGGACACAACGCCCATGGAAAGGGACACTGTGCCCACAGAAGGGGATGCAGCACTCATGGAAAGGACACAACACCCATGGAAAGGACACAATGCCCACCAGGAAAGGACACGGTGCCCACAGAAGGGGATGCAGCACTCGTGGAAAGGACACAATGCCCATGGAAAGGACACAATGCCCACAGAAGGGGATGCAGCACTGGTGGAAAGGACACAATGCCCATGGAAAGGACACAATGCCCATGGAAAGGACACAATGCCCACCAGGAAAGGACACAGTGCCCACAGAAGGGGATGCAGCACTGGTGGAAAGGACACAACGCCCATGTAAAGGACACAATGCCCATGGAAAGGGACATGGTGCCCACAGAAGGGACACGGTGCCCACAGAAGGGGATGCAGCACTGGTGGAAGCCACACGATGCCCATGGAGCGGAAGGAGCTGCTCACAGCCTGCCTGCCAGAGCCACTCGCTGCCCCCATAACGTGGCAGGCAGCACACACGGAGTAATTACCAGAATTTCATTTTCATTAACTAATAAACCCAGGAAAACAATTTGAGTATCTGAATGTCATTTTTCAAAGGAAAATAAACTGTAAACATTTGAATAACATCACAGCAGGGATAATATACCTAAGGAAACCTATTGAAATATGCTGGAGAATTCCTCCTCTTTCATCACATTAAAACTGCAATTGACTGTAAACCTCCTACCACTCTCCGCTGAGACTTTAATTGTAAAGATTCCTGTTACACATCATATTAGAATTTAGTTAAAATTGTAGAACACATTATTTCCAATCAGACAGCCAACCATCACTCACAAAGATTTTTAAAAAGGTGATTAATAATTCATCTCAGATAAGGAAAAGATCTATATTTATACCATCTTCTCAGCCACCATAAACTACCTGACAATTGTTCAGTAATGATGCCCAGTAAATTCTTTAAAATGGTAATTTGTCATTCTGTCACTTCATTTGTGACCTAAAATTCCTCACTTGAGGCATCATCAAATAAATTAATCACTTTCCAGGATCCATTTCTCTGTTCTGCACGTTATTATGCCCAGGCTCTCTTGTGTTTCTCTTCATTTACATATATTTAATGGCTCAGCAGTGGTTCACTATGGCACATAACGCACACATCTCATTACAGGTGAAATATTCTAACTGCCACTATCACTGGGAAAGAAAATAACTCTCCCAATTTAATTTTCCTGATGTAACAAAACCATGATTCTTCACTATGAAATGTTGATGCCATCCATCAGTCACAATCAATAAAATCATCATGGAAGTACGCCTTCTCCAGCATCATCCCCTCAGCCTGGGATTATTTGAGGGAGGTAATTAAACTCATAATATGTAATGAATGTAAATGAAGAAAAAAATCCCGTGTTCTCCCTCTAACTACGCTTATTTTACTGCTTTGATTTAAAGTATTTTTACATCTCCCAATCTATGAAATACACAAAGCCCTGAAGGAAAGGCATCACAAGTACAGTAAGCATCAATCAATACATATAATGACTAATTAAAAAGGAACATATTTTAACATTAAAAACCCACCAAATGCTGTTATTTATCGATTTTTCATTTAAAATGATGCATTCCTCCTGGACTAATATATTTGCTGTCTTTCTGAAATATAGATTACAGGACACCAATTTTAGATACTGTTGCTCTGCTTAAAAAAAAACCCCAAAAACCACTCCAAAGTGATGTTGTGGGTCCCTCACCTCCCAGAACCATTTAAAAAGCCTGGATTCCCAGACATGCAAACTACTCCTGTGCTGGAGAGAAAACCTTAATCATTCCAGTCTCATCTATGTGCCTGAGCTCATATAAGTCAAGAATGAAAACAGGTGCTTAGGAATGATAACTCCCAAAGAAGTCCACGAAAAAAAATATGGGTTGAGAGCAACGTTTTGCCATAAAGAGCAAAAAGGCATCATCCCTCTTGTAAATGTGCACACAATTTGGGTTTTATTAAAAAGCACAGTGAGTAATGCTCCTCTGGTGACAGGGAATCCAAAAGGCACCACAAGTCCAACAGGGCATCCCATCCTGGAGTACCTGGGGGTGTGGGGCACACTCCACGAGGAGGATTTCCCTGAGAGCGAGGGATGATCCCTCACTTCTGCTCCGAATCATCACTTCAGGGGTTATTCCAACAGCCCCTACACACACACAGGGAACTGGGGAATGGTGGAGAATGTGGGGCCTGGCTGGTCCCAGCAACCTGCCCTGGGTGAAGGGGACACTGCTGTTTAATAAACATCTCTTTTCAAGCCCTGAGATGGGGAATGTTGTTAATCCAGCTCCGAGGGCACTGAAGGGAAGCAGCAGTTCCCCTCTGGGAAGGGTCACCAGCCCTGCACAGCTCTTTGGGTCAGGGTGGAACAGGTAAAACATCTGGGAAGTGAAGTTGATGAAGGCTGAGATAAAATCTGGGAAAAGAATGCACAACAGGAAATAATTCTTTTTAGAAATTTTTAATCCACGGCTGCACACAGAACTTCTGCATCACATAAGGGACATGCAGGCACAGGGAGTCGGGGTTATAAACCCCCCCAGATAATTTAGAGGTTGTAGAACCCCCTGAAATTTATGGTTTTCTAATTTTAAAGGCTTTTTTTCCAGCAAGAAGGTGCATCCAGAGAGGTGGGATACCCACCCAAACAAGGGCCAGGGGCATCACAGCATTACAGCTCAGAGCAGCTGTAACAGGGAGCGAGGGCTCCTGGAAAAGACACAGCCAGGCCCCAGATAGCTGCAGCCTAAAGAATTCCAGGCCTCGAAGGCACTGTTTGGAGAGCATTTCGAGAGTATTTCCATGTGTTTTGCGGCCGTTCCTCCGCGGAGCCCCGCAGCACAGCCCGGCCGGAGCTGCCGCTGCTCCGAGGGCACCGGAGCTCCGGAGAGCCTGGGCTCGGGGGGACACCAAAGAGCCACCAAAGACACCCAACTGCACCCCCCCAGCACGGCCAGGGACACCAATTAGCGCAATTAGTGCCCAGGGCACCCTCCCCTCCGTCCCTGGGGCGCCCGGGGGACGGGAGGGAAGGGAAGGGAAGGGAAGGGAAGGGAAGGGAAGGGATGGGGTGCGCGAGGCGCGNGGGGGACACCAAAGAGCCACCAAAGACACCCAACTGCACCCCCCCAGCACGGCCAGGGACACCAATTAGCGCAATTAGTGCCCAGGGCACCCTCCCCTCCGTCCCTGGGGCGCCCGGGGGACGGGAGGGAAGGGAAGGGAAGGGAAGGGAAGGGAAGGGAAGGAATTGTCTCCCGTGAGCGATGCTGCCCAGCAGCTCCGTGCGCCTCAGCATTTTCCTTCCCGGCCGTGCCCGGGAAATGTATGAGCCCTGCACCACCTCCGAGCCCTGCCAGAGCCGGGGAAAACAGGGGAAAAACGGGGAAAAAACAGGGAGAAGGGAGGGAGCCACGGACCCCAGAGCGCTGACAGGCACCGAACGGCACTGGGTTCCCAGGTCAATACATAAATAAATATATAAACAAACCAACCAAGCCCTCGGTGCCCACTCCTCGGCACTGTCTCTAACAGAGATAACAGCACGGAGTTCCCATTATCCCCTCCCTGCTGGGACAGGGAGCGAGCAGCTCCAGGAGCTCATCACCACAATGGGGAATTCCTCCAGGTAAGCTTGTCCTGCCCCCGGGGCTCCGGGGTTATTCCATCCATACCCGAGCACAAACCCCAGCTCCCCACAGCTTCCCTGGGCGCCTGTGCCCGGCCCTGCCCAGCCTGGCAGGGAAGAGCTTTGTCACAGCATCCACCCACCCTAACCCTGCTCTCTGCCCGTGTGGGGCCATCCCCTGGGTTTGCTCCTTTTCTCCAGGAACTGCTGGTGTGTGTGATGCCTTCAATGGCTCCCTGGAAACAGAGCCCAGGCAGGAATAAAGGAATCAAGGAGGGATTGGTTGGAAAGGCCTTCAGAGGTACACTCTGGGCTCCAGAGGCTCCTGCCTCAGTGCATCCCAACATGGACAAGGACAGCTCCCGAGTTCTTCCCACTTGGATCTCAGCATCAATTCCCCAAGCAGGAGCCAGGCAAGGATGGAATGTGCCCAAGCTTGCCCCCCTGTCCCCAAGATTGTGGTTTGCAGTTGTTGGGCCTAGGAGGGTCTGGGTGTCCTTGGAGAGCTGGAGAGGCTTTGTTGTGTGTGTGTGAGCATGAGAGAACAGCACTGAACGAGCTCCAGGGAACTGCAGAGTGACACTGGGCAGGGCAGGGCTGGGAACATAGAAAAGTTCAAAGCTGAGGCGTTGGTGAGGCTCATGAGAGGCACCAGAAGCAGCAGCTTCTCCTCACATGCAGGAGAAAGTCGCTCATAATGTCTTGTGAGAGGAGCATGATTCACTTTTACTGCTCATGAGGTGACTTTGCGGGCTCGTGATGGATATTGTGGTTTATGCATGGAAAGTCTGCTGCCTGCCATATTTGTACTCTTTAAATTCTTTAATACCTGCTCAGATCCCCAGCAGATGCCAGAGTGCACATCGGGGTAAGGATGTTGTGCAACAGGATCAGCATTAAGTGCAGTCTGGCAACTCTGCTCTGCTGATGAAAACGAGCTTGAAATCAATTAGGACAGGTGTATTTTAATATTGTTTCTTATTTCCTGACACCCCCCCTGGAGTTACACCAGATTTCTGCTTAAAACCTTAATTCTGATAAGTCTGTTTTTTATGAATTTGCCTGAAGAGAACTTCAAACATGCTGAAGGCAAAAGCAACCTGACACAAGAGACTAAAACCAACAAGGATGTGAAGTTACAAACTCAGGGATTCTGTGAGACTCAGCCTCCCTAGCTGCTCTGAGCTCTTGCCCCCACTGTTGCCCACAAGTTGCCACACCCTGGCTCCCACAGGCCCACAGCTTTTGCCTCTCCACAGTCACTCACAGCCACAATAAAATCCTCCAACACATTTGTGCCAAAGAAACACAGCCCTGGTTGTGTTTGTGGGCAAAGCCTTCCCAGGCAGGAATGCCACCAGCCCCTGCTGCTGCCCACTGAAGGTGTTCAGGGTAAATCACACCAAACCAGAGCTCTCCTGTCACTGCCCACTGAAGGTGTTCAGGGTAAATCACACCAAACACACCAAACCAGAGCTCTCCTGTCACTGCCCACTGAAGGTGTTCAGAGTAAATCACACCAAACACACCAAACCAGAGCTCTCCTGTCACTGCCCACCAAAGGTGCTCAGAGTAAATCACACCAAACACACCAAACCAGAGCTCTCCTGTCACTGCCCACTGAAGGTGCTCAGAGTAAATCACACCAAACACACCAAACCAGAGCTCTCCTGTCACTGCCCACTGAAGGTGCTCAGAGTAAATCACACCAAACACACCAAACCAGAGCTCTCCTGTCACTGCCCACTGAAGGTGCTCAGAGTAAATCACACCAAACACACCAAACCAGAGCTCTCCTGTCGCTGCCCACTGAAGGTGTTCAGAGTAAATCACACCAAACACACCAAACCAGAGCTCTCCTGCCCTGGGGGCAGTGGGTGCTGCCCTGCAGGTTCCCCACAGCCTCCCCTGGTGCAGAGCTGGGAGTCAGCAGTGACAGAACCCACTGGGATCGGTGCTGCTTCCAGCCTGCTCGGAGAACAAACCCTGCAGAGGAGCCTAAGGCAGGTTAAGCCCTGTGGGTGATGGACCCTCCAGTGTCCCCCAGGGACACTCCTGGGGACGGTGTCCAGGAGATCCACGCTCCCACCAGGAGCTGCCACCGCCCTGGCAGGGCTGGCAGCAGCCCCAGCCCATCGATCTGCCTGTTCCCCAGCAAAGCTGACTGGTACATCTGTTCTGTGAGAAAACATACATTCTGCCTCCAGTACAATCACTGTAATTAAAAATTAACATGCATTAATTGTTGGAGCTGATGTAAACAGCTGATGTTCCACTTAGCCCTGTCTTCTGTACATATCATTAGGCAAAGCCAAATATTGTTAAGTAAACAGGCAACACTTACAAGAAGAAATAGAAAACTAATTCCAACTAAATAAATTGACAGCACTGTGCAAGTCATATTAAAACAGTTGAGATAATTATTAGGCTACTGGACTAACAGAGGGAAAATCATAGAAGACATATTTAATTGTTTGAACCTCATCTCACTAAATGTATTTAGGCACAGTGTGAAATACAATTTAACTGGAATGTGGAGGCAGCTTTTTCCCAGAAGCAGGATGTGCAATATACCGGGGGATATAAAAATATAAGTCAGAGTTTGATATGCAGGTAAAACAAATAACTTCTGAGATGCAGCAATTTCTACCAACTGCTTCAGGAGCCGCCGGTCTCCAGAGAAATTCAGGTTGGTTATGCAACGCAAAAGGTTTTTTCTTCCTCAGATACATCTGCAAAATCCCCGGCAGCGCCGGTGGGAGCTGCATGCAGCCACCAGGAGAAGAACACACTCCTGAGGAGTTGCTGCCTACTTTCCACGGCTGTTATTTAAATGTCAGAGCGGAGCCGTCTCTCGGATCGGTACCCAGCGAGCTGCACCCCCGAGCTGCTGGCTCAGATCTCCGCGCTGGAGCTGCATTGCCTGGGGGGTGTCAGCTGCTGGTACCCCCGGGCTGCTGCTCGCTGGGTGCCTGCGCTGCCAATCGCAGCCCTGGCAGAGCTGCGGTGCAAAGGACACTCCGGGGCAGGGAGCTCTGCAGGCGCAGCAGCAGCATCAGCACCTCGGGGCTGTCTGTGCCGCCCCGGCGCTCACAGCCCCAGGCACCGGCGGGGCTGGCACGGGCTGGGGGCTCACGGACACCCCGCATTCCTGCCCTGCACAGGGACAGCCCCCAGGAGCAGCCACGGGGCACAGGGGAATGCAGGAGGCACTGCTGGCACACCAAACGCAGAGGGTCCCGAGCAGCGCTCGCTGCTCAGCAGCTCCCAGTGCTCA
>VZTN01004284.1:464123-474649 GCA_013400515.1 Erpornis zantholeuca | reverse complement strand
GGGGCAGACAATACACTACACTAACTTGTATCAAGAAGTGTTATATGACTTTTTTTTTTTCAATTTCCTCATGATCTAGTTGGAAACAAGGATATCACTTACCTGAAAAACAACAGCACCATCACAAAGGAAGAAACACAAGTTTCTGCCATCTAAATTCTACCTTTTTGAAATGTCTAAGCAACTCCAGTGATATTTTAGTCAATGGACAAAGCCTTTGACCGGAAAATAATTCACTTTCCAGGAAGGAAGTCAGGATTTTGTACATTTCAAAGAAATTTTTAGTAAAGTCCAAACACGTGGGCAAGAAATCCACTGTCTTCCAGCTCCAAAACTTCCCTGTCATGTACAGGTGACTAGAAAACCTTATTCAAACACCTTAACCACAAGGTCTGACACTTGTTTCTTTCTGTGCCTTCTTCCCATACTCAAGAATCCAGAATTTTTTGCTGTATATGAGCCTGGTCTTTGCAGAAGAGGTGTTACAAGTGTTCCTTTAGAAGTCACTCACAACACCCTCTGCATTCCTGACAAATGGCAATTGGAATCTCTTCCTACTAAGGACAGAAATTAGGGTGGCTTTCACTTCCTGCAGAGGTGAGACTTTACCAAACCAGCAAAACTCACAAAGAGCCATATATACTCCACTAGAAAAGCAGTGCATAGGAAGGGCACAAGTTTTCAGCACCAGGTCTCAGATGAGTCATGGAATTAGCATCTCCCCAAGGCAATGCTCCTGCCCATCAGCTGAGCCACAGCAACTGCAGCACACAGGGGCATTCACAGATTCCCAGCCCGCTACAGATCCCAATGAATGCTCAGGACTCAATTCCGTAGCCAAGGAGGAAGGCAGCAGGTGCCAGGTCATGGAGGAGAAGGCAAGGAGGCCCAGAAAGTACAAAGCAGCACCCTGGTGTGAGGTTAGGCAGTAGATAATCTAGCATGGCATGAGATTGGGACATTACTTTTAAGGAAGAAATGGGCAAGGGAAGTAGGCAATAATTTCCCCAAAAGCATTTACTGATTTATATAAAGATAGAAAAACACTGGTACAGTTTCTGATCCTGAGATCTCTTTTCACAGCACTTTACTGTTGAGTTGGGCATCACTGCTACCCTGTTTAAACCAAGGAAATTTGAAGTATTAAGAACATCATAGCTTCAGAAGGTGTAGATTACAAATTGGACAGAGACCCTTTAGCAATACCAATTGAAATATCCATTCCCAGCATCTCTCAGGTGTTCTCCCATTCTGTAAGAGCAGCAATATATTAAACATACCCAGCTCCCCATCTCATGTTTGATTGTTCAAAATATATTCTAAAAAATGCAGTCAGAGTTACTTAGTTTCATACTCCACATCAGATACCTATAAGCCAGGCATTAGGGCACCTAAATTGTACACCGGAACCAAATCCTACAGTGTAAGTAAGCTCCCATTAAACAGGGAGAAAAAAAAGCTTGCAAGTTCCTTTCAATCAAGTTCACAAGCATAACTAGAGAAAAATCACAGGCTTAGTTTCAACAAAAACATTAGCAGGAGGCAGATGCTGACTGGACAGATAGTTTCCATTTGTTTATTTAACAGTCATGCACCATTCACAACATTAGTCATTTGGTTCCTATCCTCCCCTCAGTTGCATTGTTTTAAGGCTCATTAGCAATTCTACTTCTGTATCACTGGCCATATTTTGTAACTGATGTCTATGAGTCCACACAAAAAACCTTTTGGGTTTGGTTTTATGGGTGGCAGGTGGTGGGGGGAGGAGAGAGTTTTTGTTTGGGTTTGGGGGGTTTTTTGGAGGGAGGGGGATTGTGCTTTTTGTTTTCTGGGAGGTTTTTTTTTTGGTGGCGGTGGGTTTTGGTTGGTTTTCTTAAGCACTGATTGAGTCCAAGATCCACCTTGATCATTAATAATCATGCAAAAGACAACTGCCCTTAGAACACTGCTTTAATCTCAAGAAGTACAAATGGCACAACTTAAAAGCATCTCTAATGACAGACTACTAGAACTTAGAAGTTGCAGGATCTGCAAAGCCTTTATTCAGCAGTCCTACAGCAATAGGGTTTACCTCACTCCCCACCTATCCCCATCCTAACCACATCTGGGAAAGCAGCCAGTACAATTCCCACCCAAATATACTTTTGTTATCAAGAGTTTGATAACAAAACCACTTTACAAGGGGTTTATCAAGCAAACATTCAGCATCCTGGACTCCATAATCACATCCACACTCCATAATCCATAATCACATATTTCCCAGCTCACTGCAAGATGCTACTGGTTCTCTTCTTGCTGGTCTTTTATTACAGAAATTGCCTTCCTGCTGCAGTTACCATTTTACCTGCTGCTTCCTGGTGCCTCTTGACTTTCAGCATTCCCAAGGAGAGAATAAATAAGCCACAGGTCACCCTATGCATTCTTATAGTTACTGTTTTACAGTGGTAGTCCAGGACAAACCTAGAAATTTGGAGTATCTAAGTGGGGCAAATAGAATAGACTCCATTTAGTGAATTTCTCTCTGTAATTTCCCTCCATGCCTTAGAGAACAACAGCTGATGGCAAAAGGGGAGATGCTGACACATGCATAACACACTTTCATAGAACAGATGAGTCCTACACAGTTACTCTGGTTTTGATTCCCAACTGCAAAGGAAAGATATCCAGTAGCTCTTCGAGTATTGATTTCTTCAGTTGCATCAACAAATGAGAAGAGGTTTTTGCCTGAACAATTCAATTCCAGCTTTTCAGTCACACAAAAAAAATGATCTGAATATTCTGCATTAATGCATATGGAATTTTTTTCCTAGATTTATGTAGAATACAAAAACATCAACAAAACTATTCATCTGCAGGCTGCAGTAAAGAGACTTGCAGCTCAAAGTCCTGGAGCATTTACAGGAGGCAACAGAGCACATCCTATTCCCACTAGCAATTCTCATTTAAATACCTTCTCAAGGCAGCTATTAACAAGAAAATCATGCCTGGGACATAGCTGCTCCCAGCTCTCCAGTTACTACTAGGGGAATCCAGTGCAACAGAACGCATTAGATTTTTCTTCTCCACAAATTAGTTTCTATTTAGAAACTACTTATGTCTATTCATGAAGCTCTGGAATCTGAAGCACTGTGGCAACACAAGCTCTTCACAAATTATCCCAGGCTCCCAGTGTGAGCACAAAGCCTCTAGTGTCTCGGGAAAAGGTACTATTGCAACTCCTGCAGTATCATGGTTTGCTGAATTTGATGACAGCAGTTGTGCATCTCAACTGCTATCTGCTCTAAGGACAGAGCACTGCATGCTGGAAACTGTGCTCTCCAGGGGCCACACAGAGCATTCAAAAAAGCAGGTGGCAATAGTATCCTGTTTTACGCATATTCATGGGAGCCCTTGGACTCCTGGCAAGTGGCCAGAGCTCAGGGACAAAGCCTGAGGGTTTCCCAGAGTCAAATAAAAATGGCCAAACTAGTTTTTGGATGTGCAGTAATATGCTCTAGCCTGATATCAAGTCTACTACAAAAATCCAGAATTAGTTAAAGTAGAAATGTAATCTAAATTAGGACATTAGTAATTAGGTCAAGCTAATACCAAAAACCATTATGCAAAATGCTGTGAAGAGGCCAGCAAGGCCTCCGGGGACTGGGGAAGACACTTGAACAGCAGAAAGTTAGCTAACTGTAATTAGTGATTATGAACAAAAACTTTCTGCCAGATTGACCCACTTAAAATAAATAGAAGTTCTTTAAAAAGATATGCATAAATTTAATACACGCAAGGCTGAATTTGACAGAATAGATTTTCAAAGAAGACAGGCAAAGACAGAAACACCAAAGGTAGCAAGAAGCTATTTCACATTCCAGTTACTAAACTGCAGAGCTTATTTCATCTGTGCAGTGGATTAAAGCTTCTTCTTTAAGGCTCATAAAGAACTTGATGACTGCATGAAGACAGAAGCTCTCAGCGCTTTAAGCTGCCAACTTATCTAGCAAAAAATAAAAGGTCAGAGCACCACGTCAAGTGAGAGACAGCTCAGAATGAGTGCAGGTTCACCAAAAGGTGGTAAAACAAATATACAGGTAGTGAATGAAACCACAGACAAAGCTTGTTTTTATCTTTCATCAGACTTCAAACATGTCCAAAAAAATATCAGGCTTGATGACTGGGACTTCTCAGCAAACTTCAGCATCTGAATGTACACCTGACTAGCCACTGAGTACTGAACAATGTACCAAACCAACACCACCTCAGAAAAGAAATGAGCAAATACTTCTTCATCTTTGATTTTCCTCAGCCTCCAGTGTTCAACCAATACAGCACCTTCAAAAGCCTTCTCTTCACTCACACTTCTTCAGAGATTATTGGAGGCATGAACCAAAGTGTGCTGATTTAACATGCATTTATAATTATCTATTTTTGCATCACTCCGCAATGTCTAGCCTTTGTGGCAACCTTGACATGCCATGCACCTGCTTCCCTGATGCTTTTGACTAATTTCATTCTATTCCCTAATCCGCAGATGTTTTTCCTGAGCCAGTCCATATGGCCCCTAGGTTGCTGTGCTCTCTACACTGCTGGGTCAGGCCCATGGTCCATCCAGCCCAGCACTGTCTGGCAGAAGCAGCATAAAACACTACCCAGAGACAGCAAAGCAACTGCAATAGAAACCTGACTCCCTCTTCTTCATTACCAGACACCACCTAGAAAAATCTGTCATTGAACTGATGTGTTCCCCTCTAAAGGGGACTTCTACCCCACACTGTGAACATATTTTCAGCAGGCTTCTTTGTAGAGCAGACTGCTGATTAAAAATTGTCTAACAAATATCACATTATTAAGACCTGATATTCATAAATGCCCAGTTCAGCCCTGCTTTTTTAGCTTTATGTTTGTACAGAGTCCATGAATGTCAGTACAGGATGCCAACACTGCTGGAAAACACAGAGCATGCTCCTACAGACACTTGAAAATTCAGATTGGGCACAAATAAAAATGTGGCAAGTTAAAAGAAGTGTAAGCAAAACTGAACACTCTCCTGTGGTCTTTACAATTGTGTCCTCAAAATTTTCTTGTCCTACAGTGGGTTACAAGTTGCAGTTACAGAAGTGACTTGATACCACAAGCAAAGTACAAATCAGCTCCTCTTCAGAGCCTAGACAATTTTCTTCTGAACTGTTAGTATGCCTAATTAAAGTCTGCCATTACCACCTCACTACATTCCATACCTTTCTCACCTGACCACGAAGTTTCCCTCAGTTTCTGCACTTACTACATAGGGTGATATTTCCACTAACTACAAAGTAATGTCCAAGTTGCATCAACACCTGAAAAAACCCAGTGTGCATCACTCAGTAAGTAACAACCATGCATGACCACTAGGACAGCTGACT
The DNA here is from genome assembly GCA_013400515.1 of Erpornis zantholeuca. Lineage (NCBI taxonomy): Eukaryota > Metazoa > Chordata > Aves > Passeriformes > Timaliidae > Erpornis > Erpornis zantholeuca. The sequence continues at coordinate 469,262 of VZTN01004284.1, read as the reverse complement.
GTTCAATTCACTATGATTTTTTTTTAAAATCCCTACAAGCCTGACCCAGCTAAAGCCACAGACTTACCTTATCATCTGTACTGTAAGTGGACAGAAGAGACTGAACTAGGATAACCCTAGCCAGAGGAGTACTTACTCCAAAGCTACTAAGGAAGACTGCATCTATTAAGAAATACACAATATTTAGTGATATTCTAAAAGCTACTTGGTTACTCCCACTTGTCATCAGTATTGATAAGTTTACATAGAAAATAAAGTCTCTAAAAATATATAGTAATGCAACGAAAGGAATGCATTGTTACAAAGAAATTTATGGTGGATTTTTACTACTGCAATACATTTAATTCTATCAGCATTAGTTTTGGTGGTTTTCTACAACATGATACATGCAAAGTCAGTCTGTGACCAGAGATGAAAAAAGGGGAATTTAGACTTTACAAAAACCATTACGAGTTACAGTGTTCTGGCTGCATTAATGCATCAAAGCCATCCAAATTAGAAACCTGTTGCATCAGCAGGAAAGTAATGTCTAAGCATTTTTTTAAGTTAGGTTGATTTTTTGTTTATGGCTTTAGTAAAGTCTGGCAGAAGAAAAAGAGCTGACAAATTAAGTTTACAAAGCAATTTTGGCCTCTGCTCCTCAGATCCCGTTATTTTTCCTCCAAAGGTGATAAAAACTTGTATTTCTTTCTCATTTACACTTTGTCACTCTTGGTGAGGACCTCATAATCCATGAACAGAATGAGAAGCAACAGCACATTCTCATTACCTAAGAGAAATCTGAAAGAAAAAGAGTCTTTGCAACATAGACTGAGGGGGAAAAAATTGAACCAAATCAAGTAATAATCTATACCATAGTCAATAAAAAAATTAGAAGCGCTAAAGCTTTTTAGAACTAAACTGTCTTAGAGCTATTTTAAGTTAGTAACAGATCCCACTATAAGTAATTTATTTTTTCATTCTATCATCTTCTCCAACCAGGAGCGTTTTTTATTTTAATAAACTGAATGGGGCAAATATGAGGCAATGAACAGGAATTCACCTGATTCGTAAACAAAGGAAATTCAAGGAGCTATTGCTGCCCAAAGTCAATTAAAAATAAAATTCACGATGCATAAGGAATATAAATCCACAGTTTAGCTTAGTCTGTCAAAAAAAGTAACAGAACAGGCTAATACTTGAACGAGAATGTGCTTTCAAAGTTTTTCACAGAATAATCAGCTTCTTAAAGTCCCCATTTCCCTCTCCACTTTTAAGAGGTGCTGACATACACAAAGCCATATTCAGTGTGGGCTGGAAAACCATGTTCATTGAGAAAACTGACCAAAACAAAGCAGATCAACTTGTATGTTTCTAGGAGTAGAATTTCCAAAGACAATAAAATGAGTCTAGTAGAGTGCTGATGCTGGAAGTGAGCTCATTAAGCACTCTGTTACACTGCTGGACAGGGAAAATGTAAGAGGTGGCTCTCCAAGATCCATCACTGCTGAAGTGAACAACTTATTTGCTCGAGTAATCAGAACTACAGAGCCTTAAATTTCTTTACTAAGCAGCAGGTCAATTACCGTGCACTTTAGATTTATGACCTCCTGAGTCTTTCATATATAGAATCTGACCATCTCTTAAATACTTAAATATTTAAATACTTAAATATGAGAAACATCAAGACAGTGCTTTGGGCTTCTCTTGACTCTCCATCACAAAGAAAGGAATTCTACATAACCTCCACATGCTAGAGCAAGTTGGAAGGGCATAACTAAGAGCAACGTGGTTTCTCAAGAAATTAAAATTAGAGCACTTAATATCCCTGTTTAAAAAATAATCTCTTCATTTTTGAGGGTGGTTATGCCATAAAGAATAAATATGCTAAACCACTTTTCTACCCAGATTTGCCCAGGCCTCCTTGCACTCTGGTCTAAAGATGCCACAATTTAGTGATCAAAAACTCCCCAGACAGCGCAGGTGTCCTCTTTCCAAAGCACGAGCAGCAGGCTAGCAGAACTCTGCTCCCACCCCTGAGGTACTGCAGCTATGAGTCACCACACAGAATGAAACCAGAGGGGATACGCTGGGCTCAACCCCATTCAGCAACAACATATCACAGCCAGCTCAGGCTGCACACACCCGAGGAAACACGCTCCAAAAGTGACTGGGAAACAAACCACCAGAAAAAGCCAGAGCTGGGAGTCACCTTTTCAGCTAAAAGTTACAGATTTGCTGTACACCCACACAGAGAAAAATAAGTACACCACTGCTAACCAGTACTTGACACGCCTTAAATTCTGGTCAGTGTGATTTCAGTGGTATTAATGGACAAAATGGTCACAGGTAACAGGTGAACAGAAGGAGAACTCCACAACAGATGAATGAGCATTGCTTTGTAGGGAAACTTCATATCCCTCATATCCCAAAAAGCTATGCTAAAAAGTCAGCTTCACAGTTTACATAAAAAAAGATAAATCTAGAAAATAATGGCTTTCTGTAACAAAAACTGTAAGTTTGTTGGCTGGTTGATTTCTTCATGCATTTCAGCTCATTCAACCTTGAGACATCTTCTGAAATAGCTGATTTACCAGCTAGCTGATGTTTTCCCAGGACTCAGAGAAATCAAGATGCCTACTATTTTTGATACTGCCCCAAAATTTGGATTTCGTTCTCACATACCCAGGCAAAGCATCCTCACTACCAAACTGTTAGTCGTGTCATGACACCCATCAGCTGATAAAATAACATGGGCCATGAGCATGACCTTTAGCCTCCCACACGTGGGTAGGTCTGCTGAAATGGTTGAGGAATCTTCTCAGAGGCCAGGGATGCTGTTTCACTTGCAGAAAAAGTGAGAACGCAGTTTCAAAAATTTCCAAGGCCAGAAACTCTCCCCCATTAATCTGGGAAATGAAGTTCCAGGAAAATGCAGTTCACAGGTCAAGCTCTCCAGAACTCTTAAATCTAAAATCAAGGATACTATGAATCAGGCTGAGATTCTGAACCTCTCTTGTCCAAAATGGAGCAGAACAGGAATTACAGGAATCAAGGAGCTTTTACATTTTTGATTATTCTGCTGAATCTCTTTCCACTGCTGCCATAAAACACACCTCCAGCACACCACGCAAAAAACCACACCAGAAACAGAGTAAAATTTAACACACTCATGAACAATCTCCCCTCACACAAGTGTCCTAAATTCTAAACTATTCACCAGAATTTCTTTTTGAACCTCATGTCCATATATGTGAGCACTGGGTTTTATCGAGGACAAGTGTTAAGTGGACTTCAAGTAACTTAAATCACTTCCTCATACTTGAAGCATCCATGAAACCTCTGATCTGCACTTTTTGTCACTATTGTCATTCCTCTGCATTGAGACTTTCATCCAAACAATCTAGGGCACTACACTGTCAATTTGAAAATATTCCAAAATAAATATTTATCATAACCCAAGAAGATAACACCAAAAAACATGAAACAGACACTGCACACAAATACTTAGTGACCATTAAAACTTGTATGTAGCAAAGAATACTAATAACAAAATAACTGAAATGCGAAGAGCATAAAAAACCAGTATAACTTCTGCCTCAACCTTCCTTGTTACTGAGCTTTATATTATTAAATGCTCTCACTTCCTGGTCTGTCAGAAACCACATTGTTTTAGAGTCAGAGCTCACTCAAAGGAAGAAGGAGGGACGATAATTGTTTTTAGAGATGTTTTAAGACCTCTGGTAATAGCAGAGTATCTTTGTAAACGTGAGAGTTTTTCTCCTAATGTTTGGTCTCCTGCATCCAGGAAACATTATCAACTAGTCTAATTGCTTTAAATTATGCAATTCAAAGCAAATGGTCCAATAAGTTCAACAGTATATATTACGTTTGTAGCTTCAACAAGAAAAAGTTATATCCTCAATATTTAGTGAGATCCATTATGAAATATTAGATACATCCACATAGCAATCAAAAAAAAACCCCAGCTGATTCCTTAATTCATTAATTAAAAAAGGACACTGAAACCATATTCTACTCTTCCCAAAAAGCAGACTGTGTAACATATTTGCATGAACTGCTCCGTGACACCCTCACCCCTGCACATGGAACTTCCAAACTCAACAGGAAGCCAAAAGGGATGTAAACATCTTAACGGGGAAAAAACTGTTGGGACTTAAAACAACACGTGTGTTTTGATGACAGTCTGAGCTACTAAATTAACATTTAACTTTCTTTTTGAGTACACCTGTTAAATGTTTAAACACAACAATATGCTTCTCAGTTCCAAATAAAGCAACAATTTCTCTGAGAAAAACAAAGGAGATGGATGCTTAGAGTTGTTTAAATGTAAGGGTGTATATAATGAGGCTCATATGCTTTTCTTCCCAGCTTTTGTGTAAGTCAAAAGAATATGGTTGAGATCCAGCATGGTGAAAGTGTAATTATGTAAAAAATTATTAACAGAAAAATAACATCAAAAACCTGCAGATCCTTCTGCACACCCGTGCTGCTCTTTCCCCTCATTCAGGCAATCAACTTACCAGATTAAAAACAGTGTCAACTATGTCTCTGTTGGACACTTCACCAACTTCCACCAGTCCTGTCAGCACAGCGAATTTCATCTTGATGCCTCGGATGGGGACTCCTGGATTCAAAGGCTGCAGCACACTTCCCCCTTCGGCAGCATTTCCTTCTTTTCCCGCTCCTCCTCCTCCATCATCACCTGTTGGCTGAACAACTTGTTTGCCTTCACTCGCCATGGCCAGTTCACCGCAGGCTACGGCTTCCAGCGCCAGCTCCACACGCTCGCCGCTCCGGGAAGACCTGGTCAGCCGGGAAGGTGAGCGGCGGCCCTCTGCTTCCTTCCCTTCGGCTCCGGCTCCCGAGGAAAGCGGCGTCCGGCGGGGGTGGGTGTCAGGCAGGCGGGGAGGACGCGCCCTCGGGATCGCGGCTCTCTGTCCTCGGCAGGAGGCGTCTGTCACAGCGCTGCCCTCGGGCAGGTATTTGCAGCCCTGAAGGACAGCCCGAGGTGTGTTTCAGCCCGCGCTCCGTCGGGCGCTGCCCACAGCCCGCACGTCCCGACCCCTGCCCCGCGCCCGGCGGGAGCCGCCCCGGGAGCTCTCACGCCTCTCCCCGCGGAAGTGCTCCCGGACCCGC
>VZTN01004284.1:431958-461596 GCA_013400515.1 Erpornis zantholeuca | reverse complement strand
CCCAGGTGAGCGCAGGTGAGCGCAGGTGAGTGGGAGCCACGCCCTCCCTCGTCCCTCTCGTCTTCCTCATCCCCCTCCTCCCCGTGCCTCCCCGAGGACGCTGCTGACCTGTGGGGATGCAGCGCCCGCGTAGGCCTGGCCGGTGCCGAGGCTGCGCGCAGTAACTTGTCCCACACTACTGCAGTGTTCACAGTATTACTGAATTGGTGGGGAAGGGGCCTCTGGAGATCATCTGATCCAACCCCCCCGTCAAAGGCAGGGTCACCTGGATCAGGTGACACAGGAACGCGTCCAGGTGGGGTTGGAATGTCTCCAGAGAGGGAGAGTGCATGATCTCCCTGGGCAGCCTGTTCCAGGGCTCTGCCACCCTCAGTGTACAGTTCTTCCACATGTTGAGGTAGAACTTCTTGTGTTTTAATTTATGGCCATTACTGCTGTTCCTGTCGCTGGGCACCACTGAAAAGAGTCTGGCACCATCCTCTGGGCAGCCACTTTTGTGATATTTAGGTGCATAATGAGATCCCCTCTCAGCCTTCTCTTCTCCAGACGGAACAGCCCCAGCTCCCATAGTCTCTCCTCATAACAGAGATGCTCCAGACCCCTTATCATCTTTGTGTCCCTTCTCTGTCTTGTACTGAGGAGCCCAGAACTGGAGACAGCGCTCCAGACGTGGCCTCACTAGGGCCGAGTTCAATAACTGAAGTCTGCCTCTCTTGAAGCAGTTTTCTTTTTCTTTGGGAGGGGTGGTTTTGGGGAAGAGTAGTTTTTTGGTCTTTTTTTTTTTAAGACTAAAAGAAACCCTATGCGAACAGCGGGCCCCTAGCTGGGCACTCTGCATTCACGGACCGGTCCCGGAGGAAAGCCGCGTCTGTGCGGGAGAAGAGAACGTTTGGATGCTCCAGCTCCTGCCAGAACGATCCCGGTGAGCCGCTGCCACACCCAAACCTGCAGCATGGGCGGGCGCGCTGTCCTCCTTCCTCCTCCTGCAGCTGCGGCAGGCGCTGCTCCCTCGGGAGCGCAGGGGGCACGAATGGGGGCGAGATGTGGCGAGCTGAGGAAAAAAAGGGAGCAGGATGAGGGAAGGAAAACTCGCTCTCCTCCTTCAGGTGAAAAGCCTGTGAGGGCGGCGCCGGTTGTTTCTGTTTCTCAGAGCCGGTGTCACAGCCGCTGCCCGGCCCCAAAAGGTCCCCCCTCTTGGCGGCAGTACCAAAAGGCGGTGCCCCGAAACCACCGCCGAGCCCCGGAGCGGGCGGCGGAACCTCCACGTACTACAGCTCGGGTAAAGCACGAGACCTGTGCCCTTTTTGTGCTCCCTCCTAGGGTCTCTTGAGCTACAGAGGCATCAATCCTATCCTGTCTCTTTTGTTTGACTTTTTAAATTACTCTATTTGATACTAATCTGAGTATCTGTTAATAAAGAAGTGGGAGGGTCTGCTCCGAACTCTTCTTTAAAGAAGTCTTCAAGTGTGCATTTTTAAGGAGACTGCCTGTGTTAATAAGGATTAGACATGCTTCTAAAGGCTTTAGGGTCTTGCACCAGCTGTTTAACACACATACAAGTGTTTGAGGTTTATTAATAAAGTATCACAGCCAAAATGGCAGCATCAAAGATTTCTAAAGGAAGGATCATCTCAGGAATGTGAACATAACCTGCAAACAGACAGAGAAAACAAATATAAGCATATGTACGTTTTAACACTTCACATCCTCTATGATACCAAAAGCTGTCATTTATGTAATTCTATGGAAAGACAGGGAATGAATCTTTAAATTGGCAAAAATTTCTGTGTTTTGAAATCTGGCAATAAAGAATTTCCAAGGAGGACAACTGGCATTTTTATGGGAAATATAAATTTCTCCTTTTACTGCACCAAGTTTGGGACGGAACCATTTGCATGTACACTTCCCTGACTGTGTTTACACACACAAAAAGAGGTAAAAACAAACTCAAACCACAGCTTTTCTGGAAAATGCTTTTCTGAAGTGATCTGCAATGTTCATTATAAGCACACCAAATATGACTAATTATTTAATATTAACTATTATACTGACTGGATTATTAATATTGTTATCACCATCACATAAAATTTTAACTTGCCTGTGGCTTGATTTGAGAATGCCATACTTGGTGTGTGTAGGTATCAAATTTCCAATGGTTTTGGGGCAAAAAATATGAGGCACTCAAGACAAGACACATTCCATTATAATGCTTGTTCCATTCCCTTCCTACGTAATTTTCTCACATTGTTACTTTTATCTATAGAGTGCATGTCAAGACTAGAACATTTCATAGCTGCTCTGCTGTTTGAATTTCCAAGTCCTAAGAAAAGACTGAGCTCCTTTTTTTTCTTTTCTTTTCTCATTTTCCTTAGTTACATACATACATATACATTGTTAAGGAGAGATGGTAATCTCTAATTTGAGCAGCAAACATCTGCAGTTTCTTCCTCAGAATGAGAAATGTTTAGAACTGTAACGTTGACACAGCCAGTCTCTACAAAGCTACAGTGATCTTCTGTGGCTACACAATGCTGTGTAATCTTGACATTTTAATCTTAGAGTTTGCTGCTGCCAGCATTTCTCATGCATGTTTTGGATTCCTCACATCTACTGCTTGAGCTTCCCTGTCTTTCTGAGTCACCTGTAGTTTGCTGAAGTATTACCTTCCTTCTTGTAAGGAAGATACAATTTTTATTTGAGCCTTTAGGCTGGCTAAGTACAAAAACACATCCATTTTATCTGCCTGCTTTTAAGTATTCCCTGTCTCCATGGTCAGCCGTTAAGGTTTCCATCAGGCTATTCACCACCAGGCAAAAGCAGAAATAAAATAATGTTTGGAATTTTTTACATACCTAGGGACTTGGAGTATGAGTTCTGTTTGTGGCCTCTCCTGTTATCCAAAGAGAATGTAACATTTGTTGTTAATATTTTTCTGCTTTCTTCTTTAACATCACATTACAAACAAAATAAATAAAATAATTGCAAAAAAATCCAGCTTAATGGATTTCAGATGTTTTCATCCAAAATGCTTACTCCAATAGCCAGCAAATCCAGCGTGCCAGTGAAGGCAGCATTGTCATGTTGAATCCTGTCAGATCTTCCTGTATTTCCCTACAGATAAATAAATACTCCCTGACTGGCCTTGATTGTAAAAGGCATTGGGGTATGTGCATTAGTCTAGGCCAGTAAAGTTCAGCAGACTGCCAGTTTAGAGTTCCATAGACAATTGTTTTAATGTGAGATTTCAACCAGGTGAAATCAGTGTTAAATTTTTCAGCTGACCTGTTGATCTCGATTTGGGCTGGGTTTATGTTAGATGAACCATGCCAAAAACCCATCACCAAAGATCTGGAGAAACAGACTAGAGTAGATTAGATAAAAGTTATTTAAAAGATAGCTGAGAATTGGAAGTAAATCCTGTTGTCCTAGGCTTTCCAAGTGTGGTTACAAGCCTAATGCCGGTTTTGCCTCCCACAAGCAAACTGGAAGTCTTCAGCTAAGGGAATAAAAAATTACAGAAATGTTCTGTAAACCTTATATCCCAAAAGAAAGATCAGAAAGTGTGGATTAAAAATGAACTTAAACCCCAGCTTGGGAATGAACTCGGTAAGATTATATGGAAAGTACTAGTAAAGTCTCTGAACTCCATTTTAAGAAAAATTATACTTTCTCTCTAAATAACCTTGAAAGTATTACCATGGGTGCTGATTTAGAAACTTTTTTCAAATCTTCTGAACCCTCTTTCAGCACTGATCAGACTCTCCTGGGGGTGGTGTCCCCCATTCTGAGCTCCCCAGTACAAAGGGCACATGGGCTCACTGGAGCAGGTCCTGGAGCAGGCCACAGAGACAGTGAAGAGACTCAAGCATCTGAAGTAGGAGGAGAGCCTGAGGGAGCTGGGGGAGAGAAGCCCTGGGGATCTTTTCAATGAACATTAATAGGGGAATGAAGTACAGCAGCTGAGGAGCAGACCCACTGCCAGCTCCATTGCATCTGTTGTAAGAGTAATTTTAGGCAGCTGGAGTCATTACCCTTTAAATTGCTGCAGATAAATATGAACTGTGCTCAGGGATCAGATCTTTTATGCAAAAGTCCCCATTTAGTTCATATATGCAAACTTCCTTCTGCTTTCACAGTGCAACTAAATTGATGTTCAGTTTTTTGGGGGTCTGGGGAGTTCATGACACCTATCAATGTCAGGAAAAGTTTTAAACTAAGGACGTTTTAGCAATGAAATACTCAGTCTTTAAGCAAAATGAGGGAAGAGAAACAATACATAATATTATAATTTTTTATGACCAAATGCTTCTTCATCTTGAGCATTGGATGAGAAGAAATGGCCTCAAGTTGTGCCAGGGAGGTTTAGACTGGATGTTAGGATCAAAGGGTTATCAAGCCTTGGAAGCAGCTGCCCAGGGAAGTGGTGGAGTCACCATCCCTGGAGGTATTTAAAAGATGTGTGGATGTGGCACTTGGGACATGGTTTAGTGGTGGACTTGGCAGTGCTGCATTAATAGTTGGACTCTATGATCTTAAAGGGTTTTTTTCCAACCTGAGTAGTTCTCTGATTCTGTGATTTAGAGCTTCTTTAAAAATCCTTGACTAGATATTAAAATCCAAATTAAAAGGCTGCTTTTAAATACTGTTTACCTTAAATATGAGAGGTCCTCTCCGTTTCTACAGAGAGCATGGTACTTCAAGAGAGCAATGTCATCCCAAAACAAAGATCAGCCTTGCCTAAAGAGGAAGCTTGCTTTCTTTTTGATTAGGTGTGAAGGTTTTTACAGTATGTGTTAGATGGCATTATTTCATTTTTTAAATGTACTTCAGTGCATTTTTACAATGTAGGATTTTACATTTTTATAATGTACTTTTGAAAATGCAGATGGTGATTTTTTTTCTCATTTTTCTTAACAAGTGTAATCAGTATAACTCATTTGTCTGCATCGTGTTCATGATTGGTAGATTGCTGCTATCAGTGTTCTTAAAAGCACTGAATTAATAAATGAATGTCTAATGTGTCTCAGCTAGGTGGCATTTTCCAATGCATTTCCATTCTTGAAGGAATTTATGCAGGCTTTGAGCGGAAGAAGCTGCTTTACCTAATTTCTTTGGCTCTATTAACTCAGAAGGAGTCTTCAAAATGTCATTGTAATTCCTTATGCTATGCAAGTTATATCAGGAAATATCTCAGGAACTTCTACCACAGCAAGATTTGAATAAATTCATGAAACACCTCATTGTGCACTACTCTTCATGAGCAGTCCTTACTTTCCCTTTTGGTTCTGCACCCTTATTTTGTTAGCCTTTTCTTCCCACTCCCACATTTGTACTAAAAGATGTGATTGTTGTTGTTGTAGTCCTCTTAAGAACCCAGTTTCTGGCCACAAAGAAAGCATGTTTGCTTTGTTTTCTGCTTTGGTTTTAAACCCTGCACTGGTTTTGGGCAAAATAAAGGTGCCTGGCATGAGCAAACGGCAGACACTACAAATCATCTTTCTGCACTGGGGCTCTGGTCACTGAAAGCCAAGTTTAAATTCATGAGATCAGATATTTGTATACTTGCTGAGCGTGCTGGAGGGAGTTTTGCACCTGTGCTTACCTGCCTTGCTGTGCTGTTGCCTTTCCCTGGTCTTAAAATTAAAACCAAATCAAGGTTTATGGGGAAAAGGGGTTTTTACCTCAGTATTTATTTAACAATCCTTAAGTGCAGCACTTCATCCAGGTGGGAAAGCCCTGAAATGCACACACCGCCTCCCCACAACCCCTCCCCCCCCCGAAATGCACACAATTACAGGCCTTGCAAATTAGCATATCTATCAAAGATTCCCCAATGAGAGGCTCAAGTGAACCCCTCGTTCTGAGGAACCTCCCCCCTGGATGGGCCTATCTTAGTTTACAAAAACTAAGATAGTGTTCTGGAGAGGACCTTGGAGTCTGGGGCTCCCAGGATGTTTGGCTTCCTGGTTTCACAGTACAGTGGGTCTCAGCTAAGTTATCAGGCTTGGAAAGTTACAAGTATGTAGGCTAAAAGCACTAAGAATACATAAAACTATATAAAAGGGTGTATGAGAGGAGTATAAAAGAAAAGGCAAAAAATCATTCTGGCATCAGTGCTGCACGCAAAGGATTCTATGAGCCTGTGGAGGCAGCTGCTCCCAACTCTTCCCTCATCACATACAGATTGCACTGCAGTTGTTTTTCATGTACTGTTCAAACTCTCCAGCCAAGCCTGGTCCAAAAGAAGCATAAGATCCAGAAATAGCTCCATATTAGAGTTTTGAGAGGGATTATGAGAGGTTTTTTTGCATAAAACTCTAGTATGATCTCAGAGGATGTTTTGAAATCCCCAACAAATTGCTTCTCACAGAGGCTGGATTAAGATCTGTGGAGAAAATGCAGTTACGGGCCTGTGCTACATCACAGCAAGGAATGAGTAACAAAAACTTGAATTATTACTACTATTTATTTATTTATTATTTNAATAAACACAGGAGCAGTATAATCTCCCTCTGGCTTTTAGTACTTCTCTGGATCGCAACACTGAAGCAAAAACAGAAGAGAACAGACAAGCCTGAGGATTTTTGCTGTCATTCTTTCCCAGAGACCACATAGCTACTGGTGGCTGCACAAAAAGGAAAGAAAATAAGGGGGACGGGGTGTCTCCAAAAATTTGTTCTATATTTGGTTTTCTTTTTTTTAATAGGTTATGTACATTTTGGATACTGTATTAATTTTGGCTCACATGAAACCTTTCTGTTATAACTACTAACTCCTTATATTTTTATCTGTCACGCTTTTTTTTTTTTCTACCGCATTTTCTTTTCAGTATAGCTCCTCCTGAATTAATGTTTGTCCTGGGTTGAAATGTATTCTGTAACCATCTTTGTGAGCTGTTAAAACCAAGTGAAGCAGTGTTTTCCTTGCCTTCTCCCTCTGTACTATCTTCTGTTAATGGCCCGTCAGTGCCTTATCTCATGACTCACCATCCCACTGTGAGATGCTCCGCCCAGAGGGAGGAACCTACTATTCCATCATGGATATAAGCTGAGATTCTGAACACCACACTAGCACTTGCCTACTGGAAAGTAGGAAAAGAGCTACGGCTGGACTTCCAGACCCTTCCTTCTACAGGATCACCACTTCAACAGAACTGCTTCGCTTGGACTGCTACCACCATAGAGTGTCAGGTTGTATTCTGACTTTGTCAGTATCCTTGTACTACTGCATTTATTTATTTCTTTGAATTTTCTCCCATTAAATTATAATTCTGACTTGCAATCTCCCACTGGTTTGATTTCAAACTAGTACAATGCTTTTGTAAGATTCAGAGGGAGGAGACTCTGTTCGAGGGAGGAAATTTAATAGGGCTGTGGGTAGGAGGATGAGCAGGTCAAGGAAGACAAGGTGATCTTCATGTTTTAGAAGGAAGGAGAAGGACAATATCAAAATAATGAGGTAAATTAAACAGAGGATGGAACAGCAGAAAGTGAAAGGAATGGGGACTAAGAGCCTGTTTTAGAGAAGCAGAAATAAATGGCAATGGAATGTACAGGGAGACAGTCTGTACAGAGCAGTAATGAATCTGTTCCTACTTTAGGAACAGAATGGAAACAGGAATAAAATATTTAGAAGATTGTAGTTTTACCAATCTGCAGTGTCTTTCATTTCATTATTAGAAGTTGTGCACCAAGGAACATTCTTTTACTTATTTACTTACTCTGAGGAGCCATAAAGGGATCAAGGATTGTCTGACTGGATTAGCTGTGGTATTTTGCATATCAAGGCACTAAACTGACTACTTTGCAAAGCAGCCAGGTGCTGTAAGACATAGCTTATTGTTAAGCATCAGGCACTGTGGAAGCCACTATTTCCTGAAAATACAAATCTTTTACATAATCCTTTCTGCATTATCCCCTATATCCTATCCCCACTAGATTTATGAAACCAACGATTCACCACTGATCCGATTACTCCAGTTAGCACCAACTGAAAAGAAAAGAAGTACTTCCACCTCAAAATGCTGAGAAAACATCTAGCTAACTCTGGGGAAATAGGAGATCTGAAGAAAACCTGCAATCTGGCAGCGGGGGCTCTGATATTAGGACATAGAATTAAGGTGAAATGAGGAGATAGAATTAAGGAATTAATTGAGCAAAAGTAGATCTGAACAATCTCCGTAGCATTATGTCCGTCTTGGTTTGGTAACACTTGACCAGATGGTAATACATTGATAAGAGGTGCTACTGATGTTACAGCAAATTAATCCGTGGAAATACCAACAAGGAACACGAAGCCATTCCCAGCTGTTACCTCAATGAATACTCTGTGTGAAATTCTTCTTCTTCATGTTGATAAGAGGTCAATTGTGGGATGAGTCGATGCAGTTGTGTGGTGACTTAAATATGATGTCAAATGATCACCCCAAACTGTTGATCATAATGTTGTTGGTAAAAGCAAGACCATTGTTATCTCTGCAGCTGCCAGCCACCTACTCACCTACCTGAGGGATAAGCTGATCCATTTCTGTTAATGAGGATTAGACACTGTTGTGGAAACTATTGATTTATGTATGGCCAGATAAATGAAATTAAACTCGCAATATGTTTTTGCACTTTCATTAAAAAGCCCCAGCAGTATCCTTGCCCTTGAAAATATTGCAAGAATTCTGATCCAGGCTATGATGCACTGCAGCCACATTATCCTGTCTGAGTATCTATAATTGCCTTTCATTACTGCTATCTGCTGCAGAGTTTCACAAAGGAACTTAAGTGTTGGTTCACAGTGGCTCTAGTACTACAACCTTGATAAATGCAAAATGGCCCCAAAGATGCAGAGTTTTTTTAAACCTAATTCTAGTAGTTCTCATAAATCCTTAAGTCACTGAGAAATTTTCAGGAGAAAACATTCCTGGATGACTTTGTTTTTCTCACATTCACATGGAAGTCTAGAGAGATGTTCAATAGGATTGTTTTAATCAATGATCTGCATCAGATGAAGAAGCTGTACACTTGAGGTCAGTGCAAATTGCCAGAGGAGGTGGAAAAGAGTAGAAGGTTAGTAATACATATCATATTTTCTTATTTTTTGGTCTATTTAGGAATGGATTTTTTTTTCATGTAGAGGAAAAAGAAAGATGGGAGAATGCTGCAGAAATAATTGCACAATTGTGATTATCTAACAGCCAAGGAGGCACTGGGAATCTTTAGACAGAGCTGCCCACATCATGGCACATGCCAGTGGTGGCACACAGACCACTGCCAAGTGCTGTTCAGGAAAGAGCCAAGAAGTGCTCCTGCCTCAGGGGCTCTCAGTAGCAACTTCAGGTACTGCACATCCTCCCCTTCGGGCTTGCCCAGGGATCCCAGAGGCCTCTGTGTAGGAATCTGATGAATCCTCCTTCAGTTAACTCTGTTTTTGTGATTCACTTCCAGACACCTTGTACATCTGAGGGAAGATGAACAGTCTAGGTTATTCCATATTTGACACTTCCATCATTCTGAGGTGCCCCTGGTAGGTGTTATTACTTTTATTAAGTATAGCTAATTTTGCATTATAATAAATTTTTTAATTATTCTTAATTAACTCTTGTTTTTTTTTAATTGTAATTTTAAATTACTCTGCCAATTTCACCTCTAAGGGGTTTCCTATGCATAAAAAAGCTAGCTTTCTTCTGCATGTTTCCATTTCTTTGTTATGTTCTTACGAGCTTGCAAATCTGTAAGCACTTTTCTCCATTTGCAGACCAATGGGGGGAGGTCAGGATGTTTATAAAGACCTGGAATTCCAAAAAATTCATTTTGTATTTTAGTTTTGATTACTGCCACTTAAGCGTAATGACAACATCCATCCAGTTAAAAGTTCAATTTCACTGGAAATTGCTTTTTTTTTTCCAGTCAAACCCTGCTAATCAAAAATGTATGAGCAATGCTTTCATAAGTAAAACCAAAAAAAAAGTTAAATAGTCTCATAAAATAAAATAAAAAATGGAGAGTGAACAACTTGCTGTTCTAACATGGCCATCTGTCATTTATAAAGACATCACCCCATTAACCTGTCTAATCAACTCCATTCTTTTTTCAAAGTTGGTTAGGTAAGTTTATGAGGAGACATAGATGTTCTCTTGATTAAATCTGTTGTAAAATGGCCTCCCTGGTGTTCTGCTTTGTGTGCATTTACACATATAAAGGTAATTACAAGTACATATCACTACTGTAAATTCCATGCCTGTCATGTTACAGTACATGACATTTTCATTTCCTCCTGGTGAAAATGAAATCTGATATTTTCTGTTCAAGCAATAATGACCAATTAGAATTTGTTATTATTAATGTTTATCCAAAAGTACTCCAAGTCATGAGGTGGTTTCCTCCAAGGCAGTTGAATTTATAATGTGGAAAAAGGGGGTTGACATGTTGCTACACCACCTTCAGCCATTCCCTCTCAAGCCTGGTTATTCCTCCAGCAAACCAGGAGATCCTTATGAAAACCCACAATGTAAGGAGGAATACTACTGTGTTCAAGTTTAGAAATGAAAACCCTGAGATGAGCACAGGTGGTCAGAACCTGGTGCTAATAATGCCAAGGTTGTGGCTTTGATCCCTGTATGGGACATTCACTTAAGAGTTGGACTCCATGATCCTTGTGGGCGCCTTCCAACTCAGGATATTCTGTTAAAGCACTCCTTCCTTTCTGTGAAACCATTCTCCTCACTGAAATTTCTGAGGTCTGTCTCTGTCCTTTCCTGCCTGGCATTTTGCTTTTATCACAGGAAGCAGAGCTCAGCTGTGCTGCAAGTGCCCGTAGCTCTGCGGCGCTCGGAGGCCGTTGAGTTGCAGCAGTCCTGGTGCAACGTGGCCAAGCTATCTACACCAGAATTGCTTCCGTGCCCTTGGGTGCCACCAGCAGCTGGGGGAACTATTGCAAAGTGACCTTCAGAAGAACCGCCCAAGAAGGAATTCCAACTACTCTGCTGTGCCTGGGAACCACAACTGGAAGGCTTCTCTAGCCTGTGATCAGAGTTTTTGGAAACAGCTCAAATACCAAGTACGTCTTAAATGGCCACTTAGGGAAGTCCCAAATAGGTGGTATTAGCCAAAATGTCAGTTTTTTCACTGCAAATTTCAGCAGTTGGATTATTTTTTAAATTGCCTTCTTCTTTTGTTTAAAATAAAATACACTTCCCCACATCCTGAGATGTGTAGATTTATGCATATGGAGAACTTTTTAAAAAATCCTTCAATGGTGATGTAAAGCATACTTATTTTTAGAGGAGTTTGAGTCTGAGAATGAAAACTTTTTATATTTTAAATCTTCCCTGTAGAAACTTTTCTCTCTAGAGGTAACCTGAGAGATGGACAACACACAAACCCACAGTGAGGAGAGGAGGAAAACGAGCTCTATATCATATGTAGGGAGACAGAGGGTTAAAAAAGAGCAAGCAATTGGAATTATGTTATGGCATATCATAGCATAGAGAGGAGATTTTTGGGGTGCTCCATTTGGAAGATGGAAGCAGACCTGCTGTACTCTCACTGAAATTCCATGGAGGAAGCTGGCTAGGAGTGTTACAACTCAAGGAATGGCCAGCACATCTCTTGACAGATCTCAGGGTATTAGAAATTCAGTGGCAGCATAAAAATGTTCAGACATAAATTAAATACCCATAACCTTGTCTCAAGCACAGAGACAAAAGAATGGAGAATCTGACTGGCCACTTTTCTTCTTTCCTCTTTCGCAGGTCATAAGCACCTGTGTCACAGTCACAGACATAATGTGGCAGCTGTTTCATCCCCTTTTCCTCTCCCCGAAGGAAACTGATACTTGGAAAAACAAGGTGGAAAAAGCTTATGCCACCTTTATTGTCTTAAAACAACAGGCTGTAATACCATGCAGCAGCTAAAATTCTAATCTAGTATTAGCAATTTTAAAAATTGAGTGATTTTGCATGATTTGAGCTTTACTGGCTCTTCCCTTAATTTTTTTTTTTTCTCAAAAATGAAGGGAGCTAGTAGTATGAGAAGCAGAGAATAGCAGCAGCAGTGGCAGACTAAAGACCCTGAACTTCAGCTTGTTTAGGCAGCCAGCAGCCAGGATCTCGTGAGAAGCTGTGGATGCCCCATCTGTGGAAGTGTTCAGGGCCAGGCTGGATGGGGCTTTGAGCAACCTGATCTAGTGGGAAGTGTCCCTGCTCATGGCAGGAGGGTTGGAACGAGATGATCTCTAAGGGCCCTTCCAAACCAAATCACTCTGTGATTGTGTGATTCATGGGAGGCTGCTCTGAAGGACAAAGGCCCGCAGAGGCTGATCAGTCTTGAATGCCAGCCTCCTGAAAGCACAAGGACCATCCACCCAGAACTGCAGGAAAATGGGAGTACACAGCAGGCAGCCAGACTGGTTGAACAGGAAACTCTTAACTCAGTTCAATGTGGAAAGGAAGTGTGTGGGGCTGGAAGTGGGGATGGGCTGAGCAGTAGAAACAGAAGTTTTGTGGCTCTGCAGGGATGGAGTTGAATGTTGCTGCTGCACGTTGCCAGACAGGGTCTGGAGTCCTCAACTTTGGAAATTTAAAAAAACTTGAATGCATAAAACCCTGAGCAACCTGACTGAACTTTCCAGCCTAAATTACTCAATGACTCTAGGTTCTTTACAGAAAGCGGAGTTGAACAGCAGCCTAGACCATTTTCCTCAGGGCACTGTCCATCTGAGTTTTTACTCTACAGAAAGGCTTGCCATTTTAACTTAGTCATATGAAATGAACCTAACTTAAACTTAATCCTTACACTTCCTTTCTGGCAGTCTTTCTTTTCAATTTGCATGACATATATGTACCATATATGGATTTTTTTTCTTGAATGGGATGTCAGTTTTCAAAGCAGGTCTGCCTTGTTACAAGGGTTTAAAGATAGAATCAATTAACATCCTGATTTAATGTAGGCTAAAGTTGTTTCTCTAAAGAAATACAGACTGAAGGCTACCTTGTAGTTGTTTCTCTCTGTGTGCACAGGCAGTTTAGTCCAGTATAATGTGATATTTTATAATGAGAGGTGCTTTGAGCTCTTGTTAAAAATTGTCTCATTTTGAATATTGGTAGTTATGAAACAAAGTGATTTACAAATATTTTCTATACCCAGTCACATCAGAGGAAAATATCCGTGTGATTTTAGCATAATGGAATATAAATGCTATGAGAGTATCAGGGATGTTCTAGAACATTCACTGCACTTTTTATACAACATTCTATACAAATGGATCTAAAATATTTATAGTCGGGAAGAGGACTAGACAACTTCTTGATGGCACTTCCTGTAAAATATTTCTGTGATTTCTTTGTCAGGACATCCCATTATTATAGACCTGAGCCAAGGGTTCAGAAGTCTTTCTGCATAAGCTCATGCCTATTGAAATATGCTGAGGTCTCTTTAGTTAGATCATTGTATTAGTTGAAAAATATCCAAAAAAGAAGGCCTAAGTGCAGAAATAAAAGTTTACATGTTCTGGTAGTGCAGCTGGACTGGTTTTGATGACAATGTCATGGGTGTTTTTTTCCCCATCTAGTAGTTTTACTACATTCCCAGTAGAATAGCAAGGGTATTTATCCATTTCAGAAGGATCTCTCTTTTTCAAACTTAAATTTGTGTCTTAAAAGGATACATAATGATAATAGATGCTATCAGATGTTAGATTGTAACCTCACTGTTTGAATTTAATAAAAATTACAAACTGGAGTCTTGCTTAAAGAGAGGAACAAAACCTGAATAAAGGGTTTGGGATTCAGTTGTAAAATGTAACTGTAAGTATCCACATGTTTTAAAGGCTTGAATTCCAGCATTACAGGAGTGTGAATGTTATTGGGGACTGGATATAGTATTATTCTAGTAATAAGTCTATTTGCTGCTTTTAGGAAAAGAGTTTTCCACTAAAATCATGGCTGCCAGATTT
Organism: Erpornis zantholeuca; assembly: GCA_013400515.1. Taxonomy (NCBI): domain Eukaryota; kingdom Metazoa; phylum Chordata; class Aves; order Passeriformes; family Timaliidae; genus Erpornis; species Erpornis zantholeuca. Next base: position 447,655 of record VZTN01004284.1, on the reverse strand, counting down.
CCTACATCCCTTGGTTCCCCTCAAACATTTTGGAGGCTCCCACCATCTTAATATAAGGTGTAAAAGGGATGATTTGGCCCTGGGACCACATATGCACCAGTTCCTATGACACTTCAGACAGCTGGTAGCCTGAAAAGCACAATTTGAAAACAGTTATATGAGCAAATAATCATGTTCTCCACTTACTAAATTAATTTAATGAGCCACATTGTAAAATCATACTGCTAGCCATTCCTGATCCTTGAGATGAAACATACTACTCTTCAAATAATGCTGTACAGTGAAATACTTATTCCTTGAAAGGAAAAAAAAAATCACAGAAATATCTTAATTTAGCTGTGGTATCTGATCTTTCCCATTTTAACATATGGACTTAGTAAAAGTGATGACTGGGGTAAATAGATATTCAGGCATATGCCTTTTAGACAAAAACTTTTAAAGTCTCATTTTCTTAATTTGAAGTGGGTGCTGGATAAAATGCATGAGGAAAGTCAGATTTTTTTGCCAACTACAGCATAGTGGTAATCTTCTTGCATAATGAAGTGTTAACTAAGTCATGCTTTTGGAGAATGATTTAGAGTGTGATTCCAGCACCAAGAGACTGTGAAAAAAGCAGGGCACCATGGTGTCTCAGTAATTTCAGCATAGGATATGCTGAGTTTGCAAGAAAAAAAGGTGGGAATGTTTGGTTTGGGATTTTTCTCCCTCCTAATTTCCAGTTGCCCAAACTCGTCCTCTGAGATTTTTACATCTCATGCATGATTAAATGGAATAAATTATCATCAGACTAAATTGCATGATTGACTATAGCTGAATTAGCAGGAGGGGAGGGGAGACTTTAAGCTGCAGCATGGGCAAATTGGGTGGGAAATAACCGATAAAGAAAATGCTCAACCATCTCACTAGAGCTCTTTTACAAAATAATATCTTATAGGAGAATGTGAACTTTCAGAATAGCATAATAATGAGGTAAAAGGAGCTTGTATAAAAAGGTGTATGATTTCCCCGTGTCAGGAATACTCAGAATGAATTTTGTGAATAAATTTCATATTGTTCTATCATCAGGGAAAAAAACCCCAGGGGACTGAGAAGCACACAGATAAATAAAATTTTGATAAGCAATCCTTTGCTTAGAAAAAAAAATAGAAAAAAGTAGAGAGAATACAAAAAAAATGTCCCAAAAGAGGTAGATCTGAATAATCAACTGAAGCATAACCTAGAAGAGCAGAGGATTATGGAGCACATGCACTATCTGTCCTCCCACCTTGTTTAATTTGCAGAAGTAAAAAATTAAGAGACAGCATATAACATCTGGCCTCTATTCCCTACAGAGGCCACATTTAATTGTACTTACACTAAGAGACCATTATTTTGTCTAAACAGCTTTCTGCTCTTTCAGCCAGAGAACTCTTAGGATTTTAGCTCTGCCTGTGCCTTCCAAAGCAGCAGCAGAAGGAAATGGACAGAGATTCTGGAGGAGAGGGCAAGAGTGGCCCCTCCCAGGGAAGGGAGTAGTACAAGAGGTGAGAGGGGCTGGAAATGCAGTATGCTCCCTGTTGTTACGAATGCTGGGAAGTGATCCTTGCTAGCAGTAGTATTTTCTTCATAATTTATGTGTTATGCCATGATGTTTTGCTACAGTGGGATCCAAACTATTCCAAGAATTTTTAATTAATGAGGACCTATAAAGGGAGAATTATACATCCATGCAAGAAAATAGGAGAGCAGAGAGGTTCTCATGTGAGCCAGGGCTCTAAAGAAAATGTTGCCAATGAGGCATAAGGGTGCCTGCATCTGGATTTACACAGTGCTGTAAATACTTAGGGTGAGCTAAATAATGTAACTTTGAAGCAGAATCAAAAGCAGAGCATTAAATAGGCTGTAGCAGTGCTATAGAAAAGCATTTCCTCACCAAAAATGAACACTGAGTGGCAAAGTCCTTGGACCCTGATTTTTTCTGTCTGAATTAAACCTGAGCTCTTGACTAATGTTACTCCCAATGAAATTCAGGTTTGACTAATCTATTCCTTAATACCTGCTTGTTGTAGGCAAAAATGAACTGCAATACATATGAAAACTAAATATGTTTTCCTGAATTAGAGTATTTTAATATAAAGTTAATGGAAGTGAATTTGCCATGGAAGCAGGCCATCAGGATCTGGCTGTGCAGAGGTACAGAGCTGGCTTGGCTTTTTTGCTATGCAAGTTATTTCTGTAGATATTCCCTGCCTGTAAGGTTTGCTAAACTGGAAGTGCAAAAACAGTTGTAGGAGTTATCTGAGAAGGGGAGAGGAGGATTTAAAACAAATACATTGTGTTTTACTTTGCTTGTAAGGTAAAAGCAAAGGGAAATTTGGGGAGAGTGTGTATTATGTATGCTTTATGACAACTAGAATAAAAGAGAAGATACTTTTTTACTTCTGGAAAGAGTAATTTTCTTGATTCAGATCCTAAATAAAATGGTGATAATTCCTCCCTCAAACATCGAGTACATAAATAAGTTATACAAGAATACTGATTTTGTTGTGCAGTATATTCATAAATATTAGATAAAAGAAGAATCTCAGTTACAGAAAGCAACAAAAGCTAGCACAGTCTCTTGGGTTTTCCTTTTATTAAAATAAATTAGTAGTCTTTCTTGGATTCTTAAAAAAAATTTCTATTGGGAAGTTAAACATGTTTAAATAAATTGACTGCATAGAGCTTCCAAAGAAAGGCAGGCACAACACTACTGTTAGATTTATGGAGCAAGTTCCTTGTTTTTATTCTGGTGGATTAAAAAAATATATGTTTTAAAAAGCAAGGTTTCTGTTGATCAGTTGATAATAGTTTGTATGGTCTGTAGATGAAAAGAAAATTGGTTTCTATAAAAGGGTCTCTTTTAGTAGGAACTGAAAGTTTTCACCGGTGGTTTTAAAAAAAAAAGGATACCATGAGCTTACATTTCTTAGGAACATTTAAAAATATCTTCAACACATGTAGCAATAAGAAAGTGTTATTCAAAGCTTGATCATTTAAAGAGAATTAATAGAAATCCATTTTGTTCAGACTGGAAACCTGAAAGGACAAGACTGAACAAGATTTTCATGCCCCTTTAAAAAAAAAAAAAACAAAAAAAACCAAACAGTCATACCTTGAAGTGTTGATTGAACTGTGCACTGTTAGTTCTCCTTGGCTTTAAAGGTGCCCTTCCCTTTGTCTGCAGTGTGTGATAAGGGGAGTGACTTCTCCTTTCTTATAACCTGTATAAAGATCCTTGGGACTGATTTAATTTGATTTAGGGAAGCTGAGAACAGGAATGTTTCTGGTACTTCCATTGTCCTTATCTTGCATCATGATTATTAGTAAAGGGCACTACAGAACCTCTTCATGTTGAGGAAACTGTTTGCAAAGGCCAGTAGTTTTGGGTGGTATAGACAAGATCTCAAAAAAGTTAAGCAGTTTCATGGAAATGGACAAAGCTAGAGGGTAAGGCAGATTTTGCTTCCTCTATGTTTCCAAATATTTACAGGGAGCTATATAAAACATCCTGGCTTCTAAAGTAGGAAATCACATTTATTCCTAGGTAGAGGTTACAACCCTTCATAAGGAGACAAACAGTTTCTTTTCCCATAAAGCCTTTCAGCTAGAAATAAAAATGAAATAGACCTTAGTAATTAAAGCAAGAACTTATTTAGACCTTAGTTATTACCTTTACACATATCTTTTAAATCCAGTTCTAGTGCAGACAAACTTGTATTTCATAACCTGTTCTGACAACAGGAAATTATTTTGTCTGACAAAGTGGATATAAAAACCACATTTCACAGCTTACCTTCACTTCTGTCTCCTGCCAGTCAGCAGACAACTCCCTCAGGGTCAGTCTGTCAGGACAGTGGAATACCTCTGTTTCTTATAGTCTCTGGTGAAGCCAACTTTTTTTAGAGAAGTACCAAAGCCTAATGAACTCCTTTAGTCTGCATTGCTGATGTCACACCTGAAGAACTGTGAATGCCCAGGTGACCAAAGAGGCTGATGGCATCCTGGCCTGGATCACCACAAGTGTCACCAATAGGACCAGGGCAGTGATCATCCCTCTGTGCTGAGCACTGGTGAGGTTGCACCCCAAATCCTGTGTTCAGTTTTGGATCCCTCACTGCAAGAAGGATATTGAGGTGTCAGGGTGAATCCAGAGAAGGGAAATGGAACTCAGAAAGGGTCTGGAGCAGAATTCTGGTAAGGGAGAGGAGGGTGTTTATTTGGGAGAAAAGAAGGCTCAGGGGAACCCTTGGCGCTCTCTCAAAATACCTGAGAGGAGATTGTAGCCAGGTAGGGGTTGATCTCTTATCCCAGGTAATAAACGACAGGACAAGAGGAAATAGCCTCAAGCTGAGCCAGGAGAGGCTGAGATTGGATAATTAGGAAAATCATGTTCACTGAAAGGGTTGTCCAGCATTGGAACAGGCTGCCCAGAGAAGTGGTGGAGTGGTGGCATTTATAACACACGTAAAATCCATTTGCTTTTGTAGCTTAGCTGTGGCACTTGGGGACACGGTCTAGTGGTGGGGTCGGCAGTGCTGGGTTAGCGGTTGGCCTCGATGATCCTAAACCCTGAAGGTCCTTTCGGAGCCGCAGGGTCCTGTGAATCCCGGCACAGGGAGCGGATCGGGCGCAGGACCGGTGGGTGCCGCAGTGCCTCCGTTGTGCCACCGGGCGGCGGCAGCGAGGGCGGCCCCGCCTCCCCCGCTCCCCGTGCNAGCCCCGACCGCGTCCCGGTGATCCGCACCTTCGGGGTCGTCCTGAACTCACCGGATCCCGGTGGTCCGCGGCCTCCGGACTGCCCTGCGCTCATCCCGCTTGGAGAACCGCGCTACTGGGGAGATCTGACGCGGGGAGCTCGTTCCAGCACCCAGCGCGGGGCGTTAAATCACGGCTGACGCTGTTTCATCGCTCCCTCCGGGCAGGAAAAACTCCCAAGGCCAAGATAGCAGGGGAAAGGAATGAAGCGCCTTGAGGCACAGGTTTCACAGTGGTCACGTGGCTCAAGTACACTACAGGTACTTTTGCTGGACAGCATTAAGGGAAATAAATACAAACGCATAAGCGTGGTCTCTGAAGAGGAAAGATGCTGCTTTTTGTCCCAAGTTAACAAGCTACCGAGAAAGTTTGCTCTGAGGCGCTGGGGAGACCCTGCAGGAAGGTACCCTCCAAGCTATTCCATTCCTTCTGCAAGGCAGACCAAGTGTTACAGCGTTAAAGGCAGTTCTTACCTGGCAATTACCCTGAGATACTTAATCAACTTCCTGTTACCATCTTGTTCCCTCTCCCAGTTAAAGAGTTGAAAAATTCCCATTTCTTCTAGAACTTCTTCCCATGCGCAAATGGAGACGCGATGCATAAGTTTTGCCGTGGCATAAGTTTTGCTGAGAGTGGGATATCCTGGGAACCCAGATACCTGAGCTACTCCTGCCTGCAGGCACCACCCTGTGGGTTTCCCTCAGAGACCAAACAGAAGCAGGAAATTTAAGATGTGTTTTCCAGATTGGCTCCTGTGACACTGTGCAGACAATGCCTATGACAGCTGCTGATGGGGGAATACAGCCCTGGCCAGACACGGGACACAACAGCAAAGACCTCTTCTATCAGCCGCAGGCTGCAGGGTCTCAGCAGGACTTGGCTGGTACTCGTGCTTTTTGCTCTTCTTCTTCATGGAGTTAGCATTCCGGAGTCTTTTCAATGACAGCAAAATACTTTCTAATGTGAATCAGCGCAGTGGAATTGCAATGCTGCTTCTTTGACTGGCATGAGGGTCATGTTTTGGGATTTATTTCTCTACCAGAGTCCAAGGTTATATTTAATGTGCCCTTTGGATGCTTGTTGGGAATGAGGGAGGTAGATGAGCAGACACACATCTCAGAAGAGCTGCTGATTTGAGAGCTGATCCTGATGATGAGCAGCAAGACACAAATGTAATTTTGTCAGTGAGCAATGCATTTACAAATATATTGCGTTTCCAATGGAGCAGGTGATGACTGCCTTGTGCATACACGGGCACAAGGGAATGACTCAGTGGGGAGAAAGATCGTTGCCCATGCAATGATTTGGGGAAAGGGCATTAGAATACCTTTGCAGCTCACCTGCCCTCTCACCCCCAGCTTTCGCTGTTGCCCAAGTTGTGTATGAGCATTTTGGTAGGAAGGCAGGTGATGAAAAGCCACTGTGGTCCTGCATTTGTAGTTCTGTGTCATGGTTTAAGGCCAGCCAGCACTTCAGTCCCACAAAGCCACTCGCTCACTCCTCTTCCCTAGTTAAAGGAGATGATCAGAAAAGTGAGAAAACTCATGGGTTAAGATAAAGGCAGTTGAATAGGTAAAGCAAAAGCTCCACACAGAAGCAAAGGGAAACCAGGAATTCAGTCACTGCTTCCAAGGGGCAGGTGCTCAGCCACCCCCAGGGAGAGCACACAACTTGGGAAGACAAATGCCATCACTCTGAATGACCTTCCCTTCTTCCTTTTTCCCTCACATTTACGTGCTGAGCATGACTCCATATGCTATGGGATATCCCTTTGGGTCAGTGAGGGTCGGCTGTCCTCGCTGTGTCCCTTCCCTGCTCCTTGTGCACCCCCAGCCCCCTCGCTGGGGTGGGGTGAGAGGCAGAAAAGGCCTTGGCTCTGTGTAAGCCCTGCTCAGCAATAACAAAAACATCCCTGTGTTATAAACAGTTTCCAGAAAAAATCCGAAACACAGCCCATGCCAACTACTGTGAACAAAAATAACTCTACCTCAGCCAAAACCAGCACATCCTGGTTCTATGAGAGGCCCCAGTTAATAAAAAGATACAAGGAGGTCCTCTCACTGCAATGTCCTAACCAGTCCTTTTTTCTTTAACACCCAAGAGAGACACAATCAAAAGGCCACCTCTTCACACAGCAAGGTTGCAGATAAAACCAAATGGGTTTTATTTATTTACCTCAAAATCTCCATAGCAATATACTCATTCCAGATAAACACCTGTGCAACATGACAGACAGGTTTTCTTGGTGTCAGGCAATTAAACCTTTATCAAGGTATAAATTGCAACACCACGTTACAAATCATCTTGATCAAACATTGCTGGAGGTTATGTTTCCTTGATTCTTTTCTACAGCTTACTAACCATATCTGCCTGGAATATGCTCTTTCAGATTTGTCAGAGAGTAGTGCAGAACCTGAATTAAGGTGTATGAATGAGTCTTAAAACATTGGAAATAACATTGTGAACACTTGTTAAAGCTGCTTTTGCCTTCATTCTTTGGCTGTTTTATTCACTTGAACCTGTTTGGTGTTATTATGGAGATGTATGCACAGACCTAAAGCTGTCAGATGCATCACTGCTAATTGTGTTTGACTCCAAAGAGCCTGAAGGCGTGTCCTGTCAGCTGGATTGTCCACCTGTAAGTGATACCCACGTCCCCCATTTATACACATTGGGAAGGTGCCCAGCAAGGAGCTGGGCTGTCTGCCAGCTTGCTGATTTCTGACTGTCACAGGCTGAGGTCTGTGAAATTTGGCTTTGCTGCGCAATTACTTAAGTGCATTTCCTGCCCTATGAGACAAACAAATCAAATTTGCTGCTGCTGTACACTGTGGTGTACTGGGCACTGTGCCTTTGCTTTATTCTAGCCTTACAGCAGCAAGCTTCCATTGAAAGAAGATGTAAAATGGACAGTAATGACCTGTCTGTGTTAAGTGACATTTTACTGTGCAGGTCATGCCGGATGGAGTCCTGTTCATCTCCTCTCTGTTGCCAATAGTCAGATATTTCAGAAAGGAGGATATTTTGCATGGCTTTATCAAACATTTTGAATGTAGTTCATGCAAAGCTTAAGTGTTCCTATGTAGACAACAGACGATAAGCAATGTTTAATAACCATTTAAAACACAGTTAAAAGACAATCTAAAAGTGCTGCTTTTGCAAAGGCTCATGCAGAATTCAGAATATGCTGAGCTCTGAAACAGGTACATCATGACTGCTGTGGGAAGGGGAGGCCAAGCAAAAAGGGGCGAGGTGCCTGTGGAGAAGAGGAGGTGGAAATCCTGCAGGAATAATAGCCCACTCCACTCACCTTGCATAGGGTATTAATGCTGACCCTACCAGCTGGCCTGGGCTCCCCTGAAGTGAAGATCCAGGGCCTGTGTCTCTCCATGTCTCCTGTGTGCCCGAGTACTGCTTTTCAGCCCCAGCAGAGGTATCTTGCAGAACAGCTGGGCCTCCTCTTCATCTGCCCAGGGTCTGCTTATGGACACTGCATGTGGGAAGGATCCTCCACTCCAGCAATGCAGTTTGGGCCCAGATGTAAAGCAGCATTTTGGAAAAGATGCACTCTAGCATCTCATTGGCTGTTCACACTATGATTTAGGCTTAGCAGCTGTTAAGACAGAAGCAGCATGTACACATGTTTTTGTTTGTTGCAAGGGCATTTAAAAACAGACCTTGTAAACCCTCAAACAACAATGGTGTTGGCAACACACTGTGCTCTGTGCGAGGGAGAGCTCTGGCCAACCATAGCTAGAGCATGATGATCACAGAGAGGAAGGGAATGGGGCCAGAGAAGGGGGAGATTCAATAAAAGTTAAATGTGCTCTCATGAAGCATTTTGGCTGGTTCTGTGCTACAGGATAAAATTTTCTTCTCTGTGGCACCAAGCATAAAACATGTTTTTGCTTATTTCCATATGTGGATCAAGCCACATTGGAAACACAGTCATTTCACAGTGATGTAGAAAAAGATGAGAACTTAAATACAGGCTGGGAGCAACATGAAACACCAAATGAGAGAGAGAAAGCAGGATAATGTACAGATCCAACTGTGCAAAATGACTCACCTGAAAGGCAAAGAGGCTGAACAGCTCACAGGAGTCTTCAGGAGCAGAGACCAAAGGCACATGGAGTTAGCACCCATGAGAACCTGTGAGGGAACACTTAAGTTTACTGAGATTTTCCCAACTGATGGAATAACCTTATGTGTTTTCATTCAAGACTACAGCTGGGCCAGGCTTGCCCAGGGTTAGAATACAGTAGGTGACAGACTGAATCAGGATGTGCCTACCTGCTCAAAATTATCATTCCCTTAGCTAGGTGCAAAAACCAGGTAGGCTCTGCCACCTCCTGTCACAGTAAAGCCAAGAATTAAGGCCATTCTTCATTTTTGTTTTCATCAATACTTACTATCATTTATTTCAAAACAATTCTTTTCAAAACAGGCTTCTGAATTACCCTCCACTTGGTCTTGAAAACATTCAAATAACATTCCTAAATATCATCCTGGGTAGTTAATCCTGCTCAGGTGCAAGTGGATTAAGCACATTGTGACACTTAACAGTGTAACCGTCACACCTCCACCCTGTGAACAAAACTCAATGCAAATATTACTTCTTTCCTCTCCCTGTATTGAGTTGTCCTGACCTGAGAACTCAGCAGGCTTTTCCTTCAAATGCTGACAATATAACTTGTGTCATTCAATCAGCAGAAACGCTGAGTTTGGAAATAATCAGAACTGGAAGAAGATGACAGCAGCAGGTATTCTGTAAGTGCAGAGTCACAGCGGCCCAGGTTCCCTGTAATGGGCCTGTACAGAAGGTAGATGGCAAAGCAGCACAGATCACACACAGAACATGTTTCTGCATGACACTCTCATGTCAAAATCAAAGATTACACCCAGCTGAAACTTCTGTTCCATGCTGGACATGATCTTGAATGCATCCATCTTCCTGTGGACCCAGTGCAGTCTATGCTAAGTCAACGTGAGGATTCTCTGAAATTTCTATATGCTTTGGGTCAGGACCTGCAAGTTCCCAGGCTCACTCGTAAACACAAGATTTTGTGAAATCGTTTGCATTTCAAAATGATGCTTCAGGATTTCATTTTGCATGTGGGCACTAATGTCTTTTTTGTTTTGTACAAACATGTAATTTAGTTTAAATATTGCTTCAGTTTTGGTCTTACAGAAATGGCATGGATTTACAACACTGAATGCTTATTATCCTATTTTTATTTGCTCTTAGGATGAAGTAGTAACCCTTTCCCTGACAGTAGGCAGTGGTTGGATTAACTTAATTGGTAAGCAAAGTTGAGTACAACAGCAAAAGGAGATAAAAACTGCTAGTAAGTCCAATAATGCCACAGGGCGGGTCACACATGAGTTGTCTTCTGCATTATTTCTACTTTGAGGAATTTCTGCTGATTTCTGCCTTCAAACCCATGAATACAAAGTAGCAACTGCTTTCAAAAAGCACTCTTTTTCTCAGTTAGTTCTAGAAAAGCCTTTCTCTTGAGAGTACAAGAAAGAAAAGCATGGCCAAGCAAGAAGCTACTTCAACACATCAGGCTTACCTAAAGAAACACAAACATCAGAATCTCTTAAAGGATGCTTGTCAGCAGTTACCTCACTTTGCCAACCGTACTTTCCAAGTCTGCCCCCAGAGACCCCAGCATTGCCCATATTGGCATCCAATAAGGCTCTCACAGGGCTGATGACAAGCCCTCCATCAGGATCACTGTTTAACACATTTACCCTTAGCAGCACTTGTATTCTTGAAGATGCTCAGCTGAGTTCTGCTAAAGCTGCCTTAAATCCCAGGTGTCCATAGCAAATAAGGAAGCCAATTCAAATCAGAACAAATACATAGCTCTAAAGCTTTGGAGGAGAGCAGGAGGGGTTCTTCTTTACATTAATGACACCTCCAGGTTTCTCCACCTGGCTTTACCTTCCTATTGATCCTAAATACTGAATATGGGGTTGAAAACACCTGAGACGTAAGACAAAAAAGAAAAGAATGCAGGCTGTGCTCAGCTAAGAGCTGTGCTTGCTATCTCTTTTCAAGGGGAACCACGAGTCACAGGCATTGTCTGGTGGTGGGGGGTGAAGGGTAGATGAAAAAGAAATAAACCCCCCATTCCTCGGGGCTGCTGGATGGAGCAACCAATGTGAGCACGGCCAGCTCCTCCACCCCTCGGGATGCCTATGCCAGCTCAGCATCAAGAGGTGTGTCCTTGCTCATCTGGAAAAAAGCCTGGCAGGCAGCGAGCTCCCCTCTGTGCTCCAGGGCTGTTGGACAGTGAGGAACTGCGCATGACCTGGCAGTGCTGGAAACAAGTGCCGTTAATATTGCAAGGCTGATCCGAAAGCAGCAGGATACTTAATAGCATGCGTCCATCTCCAAGGAAGAGTGGTTGCCACGGAAACCACTTAAAAACCTGCTTTAAAATATTTGCTACATATTCAAAAGCCAGAACCATTTCCTGCTGTCAAATTATAACAGCTCTTCAAAGATCATTAGGAATATTCTTTAATCATTAAGGTGGAAATACCCATGAGGTTCTTCTCGTCAGGCAGATGACTGAATTCTGATCTGGAATATTATCTTTGTAAAACTGAAGCTGTCACTGAAGCAAAATCAGCTGTGTTAATGTGCAGCCATCCCAAAAATCAAATCTTTTACCTGCATATTCCTAATACAAAGTTATCATGTATGGCATCCTCATATTTTGAAGTATCACAGCTTCTAACTTATGATACTTCCTAATAGAATCATACAATCATTTAGGTTGGAAAAGTCCAAGGAGAAATTCAATTTACACAGCTAACATGCTGTAATTGGAGAATGCCAAAGGCACAATGTGAAGGGTTAGGAACATTCTGTTCTAACTCATTTTCCCCTGCATTTAAGAAGACATATTCTTCACTAGGGGCACAAAAAGCTCGGCCAAGTCTTCTTTTTTTTCTGTTTCCAAATAAACTTCTTGAATACTCAAATGCCATTTAAAGTGTCAGGATAAACAACCATTTTCTTTTATTCTCAGAAAACACAGTTATTGGGTTAGTTAACTTTCCTCGTAGTAGCCCTCAGTTCTGTGGTTTGTATTCGTAGCAGGAGCAGTGTTGAAAACACAGTAGTGGTGTGACTACTGCTGAGCAATGCTGGCACTGCTCGCTGAGGAGGGTGAGTGACAGTGGCTTCACTTGGTGGCTGCTCGAGGTCAACCCACAACACCTGGGATCACCAAGGAATGAAAGCTGACTTTGGTTTTAATGACAACAGCCAATCCCCATGGCATACTTTTGATCTGACCTTCCCAGCACAGTGTTTAGATACTGGAGTTTATTTTCCACCTTCACCAGGACAGAAGCAAGCCACGTCATCTAAATTGAGAGGAATCCTGTGGGAGCAGATTACATCTGACTCTCGCCTTTCCTATGAGTGAGAACTGGTTCAGAGCCAGCAGTTTGATCTGGGCAGTTCTTAAGTTACAGCACAGCCCTCCTGTTTCAGAATGCCTTCTGTTTCTGTGTAAATCACGAGTTCCAAATGAGAGAGAAACTTCTTGAGTAAGATAACCAGAGGAAACAAGATTATCGTGTCCCTAAGTCTGAGCACAGAAGGGTTGTCTCATCACCCATGAAAGCATAGAGCAAGAGAATTAGGTGTTGCACATCATTTCAACAGTGTCAAAACCAATGTGGTTTCACATTTTTATTTCTTGTTTCTAAACAGAACGCCTATTAGCTTGCTTAGCTGTGTTTCAGTGTTAACACTGTGATTATTTATGCAAGGGCAATACCTAGCAAGAGTGCCAAAAAGCACATTTCCCTGGAAGAAGAAAGCTGCTTTTCACCTACACCTTGAGGACTGCATGCAGCCCTTGTCAGCAAGGAGAGGCATGGCTCCTCCACCTGGGCTAGGGATAAAGAGGATGGTGAGGCAGGCAGGGACCTCACTGACAGCTCCATGGCGCCTGAGCAAGGAGACCCAGGCCAGCTGGGGGCAGAAAGAGGAGTCAGCTGCAGTCCAAGGACCACTAAGCTTGACCAGAGAGACAAGCCAGGTCTGAGATCAAGACAGAAGATCCATCAGCCAGGGAAGCACAGGATCGGTGAGATACAAGGCCAGGCATGGGCACACCCACACCATAGCTAAGGCAAGAGCCTGAAATTAAATTTGGCACCTGATCCAAGGAAAAGAGATTCCCAATATGGTTTTCTGCAGCTCTTTTCCCATCACCAATATCCACGCTGAGATCTGGACTATCCAGAGCTGTCAACAAGCACAGGCAGCCAAATGGCCATGGCAGGGGTGGCCTTTCTCACAGTAGCTCACCTGATTTTGAAGGGCTGCCTTTGAGAAGTGCTGTGAGAAATTACAGCTGTTGCCAGTTACTTGAAAGTTGGTGTTGAAATAGTGGCCAGTTCACCACAGCCACCGGAAATGTGGTCTCTTCTGATCTGCTAGCACACCTAGATTGTACAGCCAGATAATTAGCCAGAAGTGTACTATAATTCTTCACTTATGAGGATAGAAACCATGGTGTAAAAGTAAACTCTCCCACATTTAACGTCACATGCTGGTGAGAAGAGCACAGGGTTCAGAAACAGCTTACCCTACATTTATAGCTTGGTCTGAGATCTGATGCATGGAGATTACAATGGGCATTTCTTTTCCCCATCCCAGCTGCTGTGTGTTCAGTTACAACACTGGGCAGGACAGCACATGGACAACCAACCTACCCCTGCCCCCAGGAGTTTGGTTTGTTTTCCAGTCACACAAGACAGTCCCCAATTAAGGGTTTAGAATCTGAAGACAGAAGAATGCAGGAAAGAAAGATGAGTGAAAAAGAGAAGAGGCAGCAGGAAATGATCACAGAAAAATACGTGCAAATCATGAATGAAAAGGAGAAGAAAATAAAGTAGAATCGGTGGCAGTGGAGGGAAAGGTCAGGAACATAATGAAGCAGCAAAACCAGAGATAGTAAGAGAGAAGAGAGAAAGAGAGAACCTTGCAGGAGCAGAAATACCTTGTTAGGAGAGCTGGAATCTAGAAAACTTAACTCATCCTTTAGGGAAAAAAACATGTGAGGGGAAAGTCCAAATTAACTGTTTGCAGCCAAAACCAAATATTGCATAGTACAAGTTCCTGCCTTTCCTGTTCCAGAATTTTTTTGCCTCCTGTCCTTCAAGTGCTGTTGGAGCCCCCTCAAAGTACCAAATGCTGCCCTGTAGCCCATCCCACCTGCCCTGTGCCCTGACCTGTTCCTCTGTGCGTTCTTGTCATTGTGCCCTGGCCTTGTGTTCAAGCCTGCTGCCTTCTCACAAAGCTATTCTTATGCTCACTGCCTCATTTTTTTCCTGCTGCCTCTCCAGATGCCTCCCACTTGCCTTCCAAAGCCTTGTAAAGATAAGAGCAGTTCTACTGCACATAAGGGCTCAACATGAAACATTTATCATTTCCACACTGGCCTTTCACTGCCAACTCTGGGGCAGAAATTGTCTCCCAGCACTTGTGTCTCCATATCATGTAGGATCCTGACACTTCTGGCAAGACCCCACTGGTGCACCTCAGTAAATAGCAATATCTGTTTTACAGATAATATGCTGGATTTGTTCTCAGTAATTCACTGTTCTAGCCTGCATACACTCCTGGATGAATCTTTTGTGCTCAGGAGAACTGCTGCTCTCTGCCCAATGCCAGGAGTGTTGGCAGGACAGCTTTGTTTTTCCTGTCTCACTGGGGACAAACGGGAACCAGAGAACAACCTGCAGTGACAGATGACACTTGCTATCCCCGAAAGACTCACAGGATCAAATGTCATTCTAAATGCTGAGTGGGACAACAGACATCTGGAAACCAGAACAATCTGGTAGGTGCTGCCATGCTCACCAACCTGTTCTTCTACAAGTAGAGCTGTACAGTGAGAGCTCTGAAAGGTTTTACTGCAGCTTTTCTGGCCGGAAGTAGCTGGGTTTTGCAGCAACCAAAAATATCACTCCAACAAAACAAAAGCTTCCTTACCTCACAAATATATAGGGTAAACTTGACAGTGACCTCCTTAAGCTCTTATGGAAATTGTGTTGGCTCTTACTTTTCTCTCAGTTGTCTTTTCGAGTACTCTGGTCTCTCTGGCAGACAGCACGAGGTGGAACGGACGTCAGGTTTCAAAGGCTTTTGTATGGTCAGACATCTGATTTGCAAAATTGCATCAAAGGTCAGAGATTGGCAGTAGCACAGCATGGAGAAAATGATCCCTTTAAAGCGCTGATTGGACACGGGTCACGTCAGGAGGCGGCAGGGCTTGCCTCAGAGAAGCAGCTGCCTCCGAGCAGCGCACACAATTTAAAACGGTGCTTTAAATCTTTCGGATAGCTCTTCCTTAAGGGCATCTCTGCTGCTTCCAGAGGCCTCTTGGGCAGCCCGTGGGCAGCAGCTGCAGGCACGGCCTGGCTGTGCTGGCCCTCGGGCTTCCACCTGCCCAATCCAGGGCCTGAAAGGAGGCTGCAGCCAGCTGGGGGTCGAGCTCTTCTCCCAGCAACCAGCGACAGGACGGGAGGGACGCGGTCTAAAAACTGCGCCAGGAGTGGAGTGGACTCCTGCCGGACCTGTGCAGGACCTGGACTCGATGGTCCTTGTGGGTCCCTTCCAACTCAGTAAATTCCGTGATTCCCTGAAATTAGCGAGAATTTCTTCACAGAAAGGGTGATTAGGTATTGGAATGGGCTGCCCAGGGAGGTGGTGGAGTCACCCTCGCTGGATGTGTTTAAAGAAAGTCTGGACGCGGTTGGACTCGGTGATCTCTGCGGCCTCTTCCAACCTAAGTGATGCTGTGATTCCGCGGAACCGGGGGCCGTGCAGGGTGACCCTGGCCACAGCCACTCCCGTCTCCCAGCTCCTGACCCAGCCCCGGGT
>VZTN01004284.1:315871-431940 GCA_013400515.1 Erpornis zantholeuca | reverse complement strand
GGGCCCGGGCGCGGGAGGAGGTAAGGGCCGCCTGCTCGGGGCGTGGGCCGGGGGTGAGAGAGGGCAGGGGGCCATGCTCGGAAGCGTCTCCTCCTGCTTGCCCCTTCTTCTCGCTCCGCGCTCCCTTCTCCTCCAGCCGCGGCTGCTGGGCGGGAAGGGCCGCGGCAGGGCCGCCGCTGTCCCCCGGGACTGGGGATGTCAGGGACCGGGGCTGGCACATCAGGGAGCAGGGCTGGGCACTGCCGGCGATCCGTAGGGGCTGCCGCCGAGCCGCGCAGCTTTGATATGCACGGAATAAACGCGGCCTGTGCTAATTCGTGATGAGTAAACTGCAGCAGAGACGGCTGTAAATTGCTCCTGTCCGTGTGCAGTTTGCTGTCCAGGCAGGGAGGCGAGACTAGATTGTCACGGATTAAAAAAAAAAAGCCCAAACAGCAACGCACCTGATTTAAGACGAGCTTAACACTCAGAACCGCACGGTCCTGCCCACATCCGTGGGGTTTGGAAGGCACGCGAAGCAAGTGCACTTGGAGTTGTACATTCCTTTTTACATACGTCGGATCCCCTGGGGCAGCTGGCATGCCTTCGCTTTCTTCCGGGTTTTCTTCCCCTTTTCTTCTGGCAGCCTGGAAAATTTCCATCTACCGAGCAGCAGCCAGCCTGTGAAGCTACGATTTTAGTCACGCACCTTAAGTGCTGCGTTTCCCTGCCTCTATGTAGGAAGTGTTTCTCTCCAGGTAAATGTGTGCAGATGAACAGGATCAGAGGGATCAAAGCAGATTTCCATCTACAACTGTCCATCTTTGTCTCTAATACCAGTGCCCCCCTTTTCTATACCTTCGTCTTGTTTTGCCCAGATGGGTCTGCCCTGTGTTTGCAGACATACCAGCTGGGAAAGCACAGACTGTTGTGTGTCCAGAGCTGTTTACATAACAAACTGAAGAGCAGGTTCCTACTCCTGGCTTGCAGAGACACTTGGAAAGCAAAACTGTCGTCACTATTTTTACTTGCCTGGTGAGAGTTGAATTTGATAGGGAACAAATGCATTAATTAGCTTGTGAGTTTGGATTGATCCTCCGATTCGTGCTGTGGATACTGGGGAGTCTAAATATAGTGAGCATTTCATGTTCTCTTCTCAAGCTGACAGAAGTGAAAGTGAGCGTGGGTTTTGCTAATTGGCAGGCCTTCAGTTTGGTCGTGCTGTGTTTCACAGAAGGAAGTTCGTGTGCTGTTGTTACGAGTCAAGGAGAGCAGGAAAGAAAGAGCAGCTCCAGGAGGTATATCAGGTTTTTAATTCCTGTAAGTACACTGAAATAAGGGTGTGATATTGCCATCACCTTGCAGTAAAATGGAAAGTCTTAAAATTTCAGGTGGCTCCATATACAGCTGGTACAACAACAGTGATTTCCAGAACATTCAGCTTTTTATCAAGTCAACAGTTAACCTCTAAGTGCTAAGTAAAGAAACCTTTCCTCTTTCTATGCAACCTAAGAATTGCATGAAAGGCAAACCACAGCATCTAAAGCAACATGCTTTGAGCTGGGAACAACACATTTGTTGAAGGCCTCCCAAAAGCTCTGTCACTGCCATTTTCTACTAAAGCAACCCCTTACTAAGTTACCTTTGATTGTATGTTTTTTCCAAGTACACAGATTTTTGCCTAGCAATTTAGAAACAGAGTTTTAACAAATATTTCAGATCTAGAGATGCAGTTGTGGTTGGCTTGGGCAAAGTACAACAGCAAGGCACTCCAGCCCAGAATTCAAGTGTCTCTGGGGTACAAGTGTTGCTCTTTGCTGCTCGATTATGTCAGATCACCCTGCTGTCTTTGCTTTTTAAATTTTTTTACATTCACCTTCAGTCTGGGTATTTTTAGATCCTTTGTTATGTCATGTAATACTTTTCACCCATAATTTTGCCCTCAGCAAACTTTGAGCAATTAAGTTAAAAATCCGTCACTGGGCTTATAACATTAGTGTGGTTAGTTGCAGGGATCTGTGTGGTCCAGTTCAAATTACTCTGGTGTAACAACATGTAATTATTACAATAATTACAGGCTGCATCCCAGCCTGTTGGACTTGGATCAAGTTGGGTGTTACTCTACAAAAGGTCAAATAAGCCAATTTTTCTTCATTTTTCAGCATGCTAGATGAGTCATCATTGGTGAATTTTTGTCTGTGCTGAGCCAAGTGGTGTATTTGAATTTATCTGGACAAGAAAAGAGATTTGAGAAGGCAGTGAGAAGGCAGTAGAAGATCTTGCTTGCCTGTGTTAGCCCATTTCAGGGTTAAGTGGCAGAGAACTTCAGGCCAGATGAAACAGCAAATAGCTGCATGGGGTTTTGCGAGGGGGAAGTTTGTGTGTGCAGTTGTGGATGTCTGTGGGTACACTCTCTATAGTCATTCTTAGCATTAAAAAATCACAATTAACTTCACAGCTCTGTGTTAAAAGTATTGTTCAAGACTTCCATAAATGTGACAGAACCAAACATCAAGTGCAGATTAAAAAAATTTAAAATCAAAGCAAATACATTTCTCCTCCCTTTTCCCCTGGGAGCCACAGTGCAGATATCTCAGCTGGTGTTTGAAGAGCATGCATGAGAAGCTCATTTTCACGACCTTATCTCATATTTTCACATATTCATATTTTAGCAGTATCATCACTCTCGTTTGCTCCATCTCAAGCTCTTCAATCTTTGAAAACTCAGGATGTCATTCTGCAGGGGAGCAGCAGACGTGCCTTCCCTTGCTCTGTGTGCAGAGCTGGGGTTGGATGTGGGCTGCTGCTGCGTGTGGGATTTTTTCCCGGTGAGTCACGCAGATCCCTCTGCAGTCGCTTCCAGGGAGTGCTGTGCTCCGCATGATTAGCGGGCTCTCAGGGTGACATTGTTTCCTGAATGATGCAACTGAAAATTCCCTTTCCCGTGCTTCTTGTTTCCTGATCGGTTTTCCCTTTGTTCTCCAAGACGTTCCAGCAGCTGCGCATCTTTCGCTCCTGGTCTTTTTTTCCTACGAATCTCTGCGAAGACAAGTTATGTCCACAGCTACTCTAATTAATCTGGTACGGAATGGAGGGTTCCAAGTAAGAAGGAGAGCCGCGCTCACGTCCCGCTTGCTGCAAGACGAGAAGCGCCCCACAGCCGCCTGCTCCATCTCCACCTGCGAGCGCCGTGCCTCCCGCTTTGACTCCGACGGGAGCGGGCGGCCGACCACATGGGACACCTTCGGCATCTGGGACAATCGCATCGATGAACCCATCCTCCTCCCGCCCAGCATAAAGTATGGGAAGCCGATCCCAAAAGTGAGCCTGAGCAAAGTGGGCTGCGCCAGCCACATCGGGAAGCGAAAGGACAACGAGGACCGCTTCGATTACGCTCAGCTGACGGAGGATATCCTGTACTTCGCGGTGTACGATGGGCACGGTGGGGCAGCAGCTGCAGACTTCTGTGATAAGTACATGGAAAAATATATTAAGTAAGTGCTCATCAGGGGAATGTGCGTCAAGTAGATCACAGCCGAGATACCTTCCTTAGGGAATCAGTAGGTTGTACATCGTGGCTAATCCTCCCAAGTTTTGTAGCTGCCTCTCCTTACGGGACAGCAGGAGCACTGAATAGAACAGACATACTATGAATTACTTACTCTGTGTGGTGCATGACCTGTTGGGCAAGCCCACAAACACAGGAGAGGAATGCATGATTGTGCCCCCTGTCTAGGAAAGGTCTTGGAACACAGGGAGAGCATGGACTGACTGCTCTCACACAGGGTCTCTGTGATCACTGACCTATGGTTTGCTTACACTTTTCTGTATCTATCACATCCCTCGATGCTGGATAAGGAATTTAGGTATGTGCAAAATTACAGGATCATGCTTTCAGTGCACATAGTAAAATCACATTACCTTTTCACTCAAGTCCAGCATCATTCAGTGGGTGCAGAGAGAAGATAAAACTGTGAAACACATTGATGAGGATGTGTATTTATTGGAAAGAAGTTTATTTCTTTTGTTTGCTTGTTTGTTTCCAGGGAATTTCTTGCTGAGGAGGAGAACTTGGAAAATGTTTTGACCAAAGCTTTTCTAGAAATAAACAAAGCATATGAAAGGCATGCCAATCTGTCTGCTGATGGTAGGTAAAAAAAATATTCTACTCATATAGGTGTGAAGAATAAAGTTTGTCTTATTTGTTTGGTAGTTTTGCAGTAAAATGCCCAGAAAAATGCTTGAAAACAATTTTACCTGACACAGGATTTTGCTCTGGTCACTTACTGAAAATGAAACAATTATGCTTTACCTCCTAAAAATGAAATAACTACTGGAAATGTCAGTCAAATTTACTGGGGGAGTTATGAATCTGAATGTTAGCATAATAATCAGTGAATTTCTCTTAATGTGATTCTGAAAAGGATGGTGTTTGCCAAGGTAGCAATGAGTGATATAGATTTGCAAGGACCATAATTTTACTGGTAAGAAATGTGTAAGGGGGTGGTTTTGTTTCACCTTTTTTTTTTTTGAGGGGGAGGGAATGGTGTTTTTATATGTTTGTTTGTTTGTTTTAAAGCTGTTATTCCTGTGATTTAAAAGCAACAGTGTCAAAGTTCCCCTTCCTAACTTGGCTGCTGCACCTGAGGAGGAACGTGAGACAAAATTAATGCAATCGATATTGCTTCTGCACAAACAGAGTCACAGGAGTAGCTGAGTGGGAAAGGGGAAAAAGCAGTGAAGAGGAAAACAAGTTTGGCTGTGGTAAGGCTGTGGTGAAGCTGGCACCAGCCCTTTTAGACTCCCAGTTAATCCTGGCTGTTCATGAAGTTCTTGTATATGTGTCTAGAGACTAAGTACACCTGAAGTTCCATCTGCAGCAAGTGAAGCTTATAGAGAGTAACTTAGGAAGGGATATGGAAGTGCCTGTCCCAGTTCTGTCAGAAGCGTTTTCCCGGCCATGAGAGTCACTTTAGCCATGAGAGTCAGTTTAGCCAGTCTTAAAAAAACCCTAAACAAACCCAATTAAAAAAACCTCCACCAACCTGCAACAGAAACCTCCCCCCCCTCCAATACACAAATCTCACAACCAACCAAACAAAAAGCCCATCTCAGTGCTGGTGCAGGCACTGGTAAAATAACTGAGGTTGTTCCAGACACTGTAAAAGAACAGACACTGTAGAAGTCTTCTCTCCGAGAAAGGCTGTAAACCATGAAGTCCTGCAGGGACTGAAGGGATATGGTATTCTCAAGATGCTTTTCCTAAGTAGGGACTGAATACAATCAAATGATGGAGTGGCTTCCTGCAGTTTAACTGCTAGGTGAATCTAGACTTAAATGCAGGACAGGTAGCCTGACTGTTGCAGCACCACCTCTGACCTTAGCCTGCATCAGGGATCAGGAAAAAAGTCTTAAGTCCTAAGATGCAGCCCTTTATAAAGAGGGATTAAATCTTCAAAGTTCATTTTTCCCATTGTATTTCATGTGGTAAAAAAGATCAGACTTACTTTTGACCTGTGGGCTGAGATCTAGCTGAGCTCATGAGAGACCCATCAGCAGAGGAAATGTGCTTTTTATCCCAGAGCCTCTTTGCAAATATATTTTCTTACCAGCCCAAATCCAAGACAGCATTTGAATACCAGTTTGTGTGCTTCCCTGGATCAGAGCCTTTCATTTTCAGATCTAATTATCCCCCTCCCTGCCTGTTTGTGAGTAGGACAGCTCTTGGTTTGGCTCCCTGTAATGACCTCAGTTCTGTGTCAAAGCAGCTCCTTGAGGAGAAGGATTGAGAACTGTACTGGATATATTATTCTGTTATTCTAAAAACTGTTTCCAATCATAACATTTTGTAGGTGAGACTTAACAGAATTGGATTACAACAATATTTGACAGACAATCTACATAGCAAGCAGAGCATTTTAGAACTGCTTATAGGATTTTTTTCTTACTATTTAACTAACTGGTGCTTAATGCCAGAAAATGTACGCAATGGTTACCAGGATACTGCACAAGCCCCCTTCATTAAAAAAGCAAAATAGAGGGTAAAAGAGTTGCTAGACATCCACAGGGGCTAAGCTCTGGCAGGCACTCAGTGTTTCTCAGGTAGACTGAGCACCTGCAAGCTCTTGCAGGAGCCTGGGGGATCTAAAAGAACCTATTGTTCTTGGCTGAAAATCAAGCTCTAAGGCAAAGAATGGAGTAACAGGGTGCAAAGTCAAGTTTGGATTTCCGAACAGATTAAACTTCTTGCATATCTGTTGTTAAAGTAACTCAATACTATGTTGACGGCTTTGTGGGGGTATTTTTGTTGTTGCTGATGTTTTGAAAGTTACATAAAATTTCAGTGCTTGGCATGTGTCTTTGTTAGAAGCCTGCTTCCAAACTGATTTGGTTTGCCAGCAAAATTTCTGATTAAGTGTGGCTATTCCGGATGTGACAGTCAAGATAGTTGCTAGAGT
This sequence comes from Erpornis zantholeuca, assembly GCA_013400515.1. Classification (NCBI taxonomy): domain Eukaryota; kingdom Metazoa; phylum Chordata; class Aves; order Passeriformes; family Timaliidae; genus Erpornis; species Erpornis zantholeuca. The sequence continues at coordinate 425,503 of VZTN01004284.1, read as the reverse complement.
ATCTGAAGATGGTGGTTGATTGTGTAACTTGGTGTATCTGGGTTACTCTGGATGCTCCCCAAGCCTGACCTCCTTTTGAAACCTGGCCATAGCTGATGAAGTGGAAAATAATAATTTTCTCTTGTTCCAGCAGATGACCCTTCCAGGGCTCACTCCTTTCACTGTTTCTGCAAAAAAACCAGCGCACATTCAGGATGTTCAGGTCTTTGCTAATACACAACCAGCTTTAAAAACTTTTACCTGGGTGTTTGAAGGAAACTAAACCCTGGGACAAATCCCTGTAGCCAAAATGGTTTGTTTGAGGTATTGTTTATAGTACTATTTAGGGATAAAACCTTGCATAAGGCACAAATTTAACAAGACTAGAGATGTGCCTTGTTGGAGACCCCAGCTATGTCTTCAAGGGCATGGCCCTTTGTAGGTCACTTAACAATGATACAATATTTGAAATTACAGGTGGAAAATACATAGCATGATAGTTTCTCTGAGCTTTCAGTAATAAAAATGGTTTATGTATATGTTCCAGGTACTGCTGCTGTGTCTGGCATGCAGTTCACCAGTGCTCTTGGAGAGCTGTACTGCTTGGGGCTGGTCCAGTAACCCCTCTGACAGAGACCTGTACCTGTTGTTTCACACCTGTAGGCAGGTCTGGGATAATCTGTCCTCTGCCTAAATCCTGTGTAATCATTAACAGCTTAGAGCTATGTCTGAGCCCTGAACCTTGGTGTTTGATACCTCTTCAAAAATGCATTTTCATTCCCTTACATGCAGTTAAATGTATCTGGTCACTTTCAAATCACTGCTAAATTTGGGTATAGAACTTAAAGGAAGCTCACATCCAAAAAACGTCATTATCCAAGGGACAACTGCCAGAGATGGGCAGAATGTTCTGCTATTTTTTACCAGCCATAAAAACTGAAATGTAAAGGCCGAACAGCTTTGCTCAGCAAAAATAGAAATAAATTAAATTCTATGCTTGAGGAAATTTGAGCACTTGCCTGGAGAAATGTAAGACAAACCCTCTCCTGGCTTACTGGAGTCCTACCAGGTATTGTTGCTGCTTGTCTTCACTGTGAGCCAGAGAAAACAAGAGGGAGTTTGTCTATCAACCACCATGTTCAGTGCATCCAACTCTAATCACCTTGGCCACTCATTTCTGGAATAGCCATCTTATTAAAACATAGCCAATTATTAACTGATCTATCCATGTTTGAAAGAAATCTTACTCTTGAATCTTACTATGCTGAGCAAACAGCAGAAGTTATTTAAAAGTAATTAAATTTTAAAGTAATGTTTGTTATGTTGGGTTTTTTAAGTTACCATTTGAAAAAAAAAATATTTCTTTAAATATGTTAACCTGCAACACTGAGGAAAAGGGAGAGCTGCAGAAATTGTACTTGAATATTTCATAAATTTATCAGCATTGTAAAGGCAGCCTTTTTATCCAAGGGCCCTAATTATTGCCTAATGAATTTACAAGATACTAATTACAGTATTAAGGGGATGTTTATTTTGCATATTTTTCATTAGTCAGAACAATTCATATACTCCTATTCAATGCCTTTAATATGGCTCCATTTCTGTTGGCACTGGTTTGAACTCCCCGTACTGGTGTTATATATATAAAAATTACTTTAGGGAACAGATGTTCTTCAGAGTGGCCACTCTTGCCATATATGAGACAGCTTATATGTCTATATATTGCATATATAGACAGCCCTCTAGCATTGAAGAAATTCTTTGGTTGATCTGTTGGTTGGTTACTTATCTACATAGGGGAAACGGAATTTAGATTATATTTGGGCTGAATTTAAACTGGTTTTGTCACACAGTTTTAGCAAGAAGGTGGGAATAGTAGCAATTCCCCAGAAATACCAAGGCCAAAGATGCTTCCTGCATGACCTGCACAAGGCAGTGCAGGCAGACCTGAGAGCGACTGACTCCATCCCCTGTTCTGCAGCCCTTATTCTTGCATCTCCAGTGTTGCAGGTTTATTTTGTTTGAACAAAGTCCCTGGGTGAATTTCCTATTTGCCTCTGTGTGCGTGTTATTTGTGGCAGACACTGTACCTGGTCAGCAGCTCTAGAACTGGAGGCCCTGGACACTTTAAGCTGGGCTTCAGTGGAAAGAGAGATCTGCTTAATTTTGTCCCAGGTGAAGGAGTCCGGCGGTTCCTAGCCTGGACTACTGGAAGGTTCCCACATCCTCTTTGTCACATTAGTTGAGATGACTTGCAGTAGAAGTTGTCCAGTGAGTGTTAAGAACCTATTGAAAGATCTTAGTTTTATTGTTAGGAAAACAAAATAAACTCTTTAATTGTTAAAAAAAATACATGTGCTGATGAAACCTATTTTTTGTTAGTAAATAAACTAGCAGCAGTTGTAGTAAAGCATTAGACATGTTATTCCATCATCATTCCTGTGGTTTTGAGCTGTGCTAGAAATCACATAATGCTACATCTGGCTTTATCTATGTCCTTGCATCCCTACCCAGAGCATGAACTGAGTCCAAGGAAGAGATTGTGAGCAGCATGTATTTTTTTCTATGAGTGCTATTTAACTAATAAACATATAAAGTTCAAGTCACTATGTCCATTACCACAGTTCTGGACAATATCTTGTTCTTTAGTACCAGCCCTTGATTTTGTGATAGCAGCTCTTTTCTTTGGGAGTTTGCACTCAAAAGATGCAGATTCACTTCAATTCCAAATGTTTCCAGTCTTCTGTGAATTAAAGACTATGATTTAACTTTTTATATGTTTCTCAGCATAGTTCTAAAGCCACAGAATGAAATGGGAAAGTAACAGCCATTCTGCATTAATTTTAATGTCTAAATAAAATGTATTTTCCATAAAATAAAAAGGTAGTTTTACGTAGGTTTCTCTATTTCACTTGTTCTAACTGTTGGCTAAAACAGGTATTTTACTGGTTCTACTAAAATTTCTAATTGCACCAGTACTTGTTAGTATCTTACTTTCATAATGTGCCTCAAAGTGACCCTGCCCTGGGCTAGTCCCTGCTTCAAATGAGGAACAGGATGTTGGTGCCTGCCTGGATGGTCAGAAGCTGCCACATCCAGTTTCCAGTGTCCCAGCCTGCATGGCCCTGGCTCTGCCCAAGGTGTGACTGCGGTCACCACGGCCAGTGGTCACCACTGACCTGCTGGTTCAGCTTTCAGCTGAACCCAGTCCTCACTGCAGTAATAATACCTGTTTTAAATAATAACACCAGCTTAGTTAACACTGGTTTGTGAGTTGTGCTTGGTTTTTTTGCTTTACGGACTCACTGCTTTCACTGCACAGCAAGGCTCAATGCATCTTCCAGGGCTTGGTGACTGCAGTTTACTCCCAGCCCCATTTGACTTACAGGGTGCTGAGACCTCCCAGGGTTGGGGAAGGAGGCTTTCAAGATCTCACAGCTCTTGCATTTCTGTTGCTGTCTGTTGGCAGCTGGTCAGATTTGGGGCTGCCTGGCATTCCTTGGGATCAAACACACAGTCCTGTCTCAGGTCTGTCCCTGGGGTCAGGGCTGCAGGGCCAGAGGTAGGGGCACATGTAGTTGATCTCTGCAGAAGCAGCAGTGGAAAGATAGTGACATGTTAACTGTTAGTGACGTGAAACCAGGAATGTAACTGGGGATTCACATTCCTAAGCAAGCCCAAAACTCATCTCCAATTCGCTTGCTTTAAAAAAGTGGAACAACTGGAAAAGCCCAGAATGCAGGTGACCTACAGAGGGCCTTTCAAGGGGATTTGCATTGCTGTGAATGCAAATGTGCTCCAGGCAGTAGCTGGTCCTGTCCAGACATTTTAGTGTAATAGCTTGGGCCAGCAGGAGCTTTCCAGGCATCTCTCACTGGGTTACCTCTACAGAATTTGCAGGAAGGGAAGATAATAACTGTAAAGTGGGACTTGCCCTTTAAAAAACCGAAGAAAACAAGGAAAGCTGGGCAGTTTTTCTGGCATTTTATTCACTGCAGATCTTTTTCCTGAAATAGGCACCTGCATTTCTTTTTTCCATTTTTTTTTTCTCCAGACCACTGTAGCTATTGAAATGAGAAACCCTTAAATCTGTTTGCCGTGAGTGAATCCAGGCAGGTCCCTGAGTGCAGTCAGCCAGCTCAACTCACTCCCTTGCCCTGTAAGAGAAGGAGGGCAGCACAAGGGCTGTTTTGCTCTCTGGACACTCACAGCAAACCCCTGTCAGGTGAGCCCAGCAGTGCTCCAGCCAGGCTGCCCAGTCAGCCACTGCCACCTGCATCAGTTTGCAGGTACCAGGCAAGGCTGAATCCCAGAATTCATCTTCACTTTTGTCCTGGGACCTCCAGCAAGCTGACAGGGTGTGGAGGGATCAGCATTCCTTCCTGGAAAAAGCCAGGAAGCCTGTTGGCTGAATCCTTCTCTGGGGGAAGCAGAGAGAGAGTGTAACAGCTCTGACAGCCGTAGGAAGTTGCCACAGACTGATCTACTGCTTTCCCTTTGGTGATCTCTGTGGAATGACAATTACTGTAACTATAGTTACATATTACTATATAATTGCCTGCTTCACCACCTAACAGAAAGAAAGAGCCATCACCTTTATAGTGACCTGCCTGTATAGTCACTGTGCCCAGGGATAAGGACCATAATCCTATAACTTGAGGTGAGCTCAAGTGGGAGCTTGAAAAACTGCTGGGGGCACTGAAAAACTGCTACAGACTGAAAGGAAGCCACTGTACCTTGTACTGCTTTTATCCCACTTGCCCTGCTTGCATGGAGCCATGTTGTTGCACAGAAACACTTAATCCTTCCCACCTCCCCTCTCTTCCCCCAGTCCTACATACATGCNTTTTTTTTTTTTTTTTGTATGTAGATTTAGTTTAAACTTAAAAGCAGTTACTTTGCTGATTAGGTAGAGCACGAGTTGTTTTCATTTTACCAATTGAAACTCTTGCTGTTATAAATGGCTCCACGCTTTGAGGCAGTGCTAAAACCTCTCTCTTTGATGGCATTTGTAGCAACTCTGCTGAACTCTGGGACCACTGCAACAGTGGCTCTGCTCCGGGATGGAATTGAGCTGGTTGTGGCAAGTGTGGGAGACAGTCGTGCTCTGCTGTGCCGGAAGGGAAAGGCCATGAAACTCACCATTGACCATACTCCAGAGAGAAAGGAGGAGAAGGAAAGGTACCTGCTGGCTGATGATGTGGCTTCCCAGAGCACAGCCTCAGTCAGGATGGACTTGTGCTCTGATGCTGGGTTGGGCTAGGAAGAAAGCAGAGATGAATACAGAGCTGTGAGACCACTCTGAGCTGGCAGTAACCTCCAGTTAATGCACTGGGTCCCATTTAGAGGACCAGGGATGTGGAAATCCCTCCATGAGCATAAACTGTCTCAGCAGTAAGATGAGCATCACTGAGATTCAGAACAGAACCATGACCACATGGTTCAGACTTGTCCAAAAGTGCCAAGTTAGAACCTGAGGAAATCCACTGTGGTTCCCAGGTCAGGACTCAGCCCACCAAGACACATCCCTTCTGTTGAGCCCTTCAAACAACTAAAGCCAACTCTCAGCCGCCCACCATATGTCATTCCTCATTCTAGCTAGTGGCAGAAATTGTGGATAGAGATGGGGGCAATAGTGTGAAGCAGTAACTCATTCACTTTTTCTTTTGTGCCTCTGGACAGAATTAAGAAGTGTGGTGGCTTCGTTTCCTGGAACAGTTTGGGACAACCTCACGTGAATGGTAGACTTGCAATGACGCGGAGCATAGGAGATTTGGATCTTAAAAACAGTGGTGTGATAGCCCAGCCAGAAACAAAAAGGGTTCAGGTAAAAGAAAGTCTGGTTAACAGGGATAACAACACTCGGACTAAGGGGCTTCATAGGTATTTGATGCAGTGGTGGTACTCACACAACACGAGCCCAGGTGAAGCCTGACGGCCACACGTTGATTTTTACTGAGGTAACCAGAGAGCAGCTCTAATTAAGTTGTTTCAGATTAGCACTAACAGGACAGAAAAGAATCTGGCAGTAAATTCAACCAGATCAACTTCTGAATCCCACTTCCTACAGTAAAATATTTGATAAGGGAAGAAAGATAATACATGATATGCATTACAGGTGTTAATCTGTTTGGGTCTTGTGGTTAAATGAATTACTTTGAGGTTATGCTGGCATAACTGGGTGGGATATGAAGGGGCTGCCATCTAAAAGGTAGGATATGTAGGGGTTTGCACAGTTGAGAGGAAGAGGGGGAGGAGGAAGGGACAGCTGCATGTAGTCATCCAGAAGACAAATTAAACATCCAGAAGGTATTCAGCCTCCACTTTGGCAGGAAGCTCTCCTGTCAATTCACATTCTGTTTGTTACTTTTCCCCAATGAATCTCCCAGGGACCCAAGAACTTACATTGTTTTGGTCCTAAGAAAGTGCCACCCACTAGGGGTTTAGGGAGATGGCTGCAATGCTATCATGTCTTCCTTGAAATCCTCAGCTTCAGGAAATATTTTGCAGGAGAGCACATAGCACCCCCAGAAAAAAAGTGCTTTTCAAGAGTGTAAAAAAGGTAGGGGCAGTTCCTTTGCCTTGCAGCACTCATGCATGGCCATGCACCCTGTGTGCCTCTGTTGCAGCTGCACCACGCAGACGACAGCTTCCTGGTCCTGACCACCGACGGCATCAACTTCATAGTGAACAGCCAGGAGATCTGCGACTTCATCAGCCAGTGCCACGACCCTGCTGAGGCCGCCCACGTGGTCACTGAGCAGGTAATGCCAGCACTGCTCCAGGCACCAAGTGCTCCTTGTTGGGTTGGGTTGGCTTAAAAAATCCCCGAGTTTTGTTATTTATACAATACCATGCATTCAAGTGAATTGAACTGTGCTGGCTTTTTCTTACTTTGGGTCTTGCCACATCCTTGCCAGGCATCACATCAATTAACTTGCTTAGCTCACAGTCCACTGAACTGCATGGGGCTGTAACTGCACCTTATTCCTGTGCTGAATATGTCATCAGTGTAGATGGAAATGGCCAGTTTCTGACCACGGTTCCTGGTGGTGGCATATCCATGGGAAGCTCTGTGGCATGCCAGAATGGAGCATCAGGGCCGGAAGGGCAATGGAGTCTTGGCCTCAGGGCTGGGAAGAGGCAAGGAAGTGTGAGGCCTCAGGGCTGGGAAGGGGCAAGGAAGTGTGCGGCCTCAGGGTCTGCTGTCCCCCGTGAAGCCAGACACTCATTTCCCTTTCCAAGCGAGAGGCTTATGCTCACACTTTGTTTCTTCTCTCAGGCGGTGCAGTTTGGCACTGAAGACAACAGCACAATTGTCATAGTGCCATTTGGAGCTTGGGGCAAGTACAAGAACGGGGAGGTCACCTTCTCCTTCAGCCGCAGTTTTGCTTCTAGCGGGAGGTGGGCATGAAGACAATGCCACAGCAATCCTTTCCTGCCGTCATCTGGACACAGCGTGCTACAGGAGAACACCTCCATCTGTTCCTAGGCTGACTCAGTGTCTTGTCCATCTCTTCTGCTCCCAGTGTTAGAAGGTGCCACTGCTCCCTTGGTGCGTAGTGCCCGTTGTTGCTTACGGCTGACCGTGTCTTGCTGCCCACGTTATTCCAGGCGGCATCGGGGCAGCGCCCTGAGTTTGTAGCCCCAGCAGCTCCACACATCACTTTGTTCACACGGACGAGGTTCTGGGCTTTCACCCGAGGCTGGAGGGGGTGCACAGTCATTTCATACCTTCTTGTATTCCCCAGGACCCTCAGTTCCCTGGCAGCTGTGAGTCCCTGAGCCACATGCTGGCTTCCTTGTAGGATAAAACACAGGGGAACAAACGCACAATGTTCTTAGGTAGAAGGAAAGACAGTTTATTGTCTTCCTCTGCTGCAGCCACCCAAAACTCCCCTGTGCTCCAGGATAAGTGGGTGTAAAATGAAGGAGAAGTTTCAGAATGTTTAGGTTCTGATGCCAGTGGCATTTGGTGTAGCCATACAAGTTCCTGAGACAGTGCTGCTTAATGCTCTCACTGCTGTCATCCATGATCCTCTAGCTCCGATGAGACAGAGCAGGCTGGAGCCATGTGCTTTTGGACAGATGGGAACCTTTCTCCATCAGGTCCAAAGCCTGTACAGTGTCTGTGGACCATGCAGCAGCCCCCTGCACTGTCTTCTCTTTGCTGTGTCAGTGCCCGGCAGGAGCACAGAGGAGGGGAAAAGACGCACAGTTTTGATATCCAGAGACTCTCATCGACTTGAATTTTTTTTTTTTAATAAAGAAAATAAGCTAATTTCAAAGAGTTTACTCTTCAAGATCTAATGTATAAGACAGTTTATTTCTTCATGCATACATGAGGATTTTCCTGCCCTCTGCTGAAAGTGTCTGAGTTAGGTGTGATCTCTCATGTCTCTTTATGGTACACAAGCAGATGTGAAATGCTCCAAGCAAGCCAGAGAAAGGAGGGAGCACTATAATAATGTAAAGTAATTTTTGTAAGTTTTGCATATTGTTTCTAGTGGGTGTCAGATATTCAGACACCAGAAAGGAGTTTTATACTTAAAGGAAGTGTTTCTACTTCCCTTCTTGGGGGGAATCTGTGTTCAGTGAGGCATGGGGGGACCAGAGCTCTGATCCAGCTCAGTATCACTGCTGTGACCCAGACTGCAGGTGACATGTTGGCACAGGCGAAGATCTGTGCCTTGTTCACATCTCCTCCCTCCTCCATTCCTCAACTGTCAGCTCCTGTGGCAGTGAAATATGCACAGAGAAGAATTGGTCTTTTCTCAGCCTTGCCGCAGTATTTTATGGGTGCTTCCAACAGCACAATTGTAAAAACAAAAGAAAATGAAAGAGAAGTTGCCTGATACTAAATCATCTTGCAAAAAAAAAAAAGAAATTTCTGAGGTACCTGGACTGATTCTGATTTTCCAGTGTGAAATACTTATCTTCATTACTTTTATCCCTTTCCTTTTAGTCCAGGGTTACCCCTTAGGCTGTCATTCCATGTGTTTTTCTTTGCCTGTGGTGGAAGGCCTAGCAGCATCCAGCAGAGCACTGTATTGTACTGCCAGCATTAAGTGCTGGGTGTTCAGAGGGCACTGGTTTTGTCTGTGCCATCACTTGGTGTTAGGTGGTGTGTAAAATGTACATATTTGGGTTGTAGCTGCAGAGATGTGTATAAATCTCTGCTGTACTGGATGCTGGTGCCCAGGCCTCTGTAGTGAGCACACACTGGTTTACAATCACAATTCCCTCTCTCTCCTCAGATTTTCCCCAGGGCTGGGGGTCAGTATTCACCTGAGGTCAGGATGGTTGCTGTTGGGGGCTTTTATTTCTCCTGACAGAAGGGTTTTCATCTCAGGGGAAGGATCCATCCATAACTTCTTTGAGATTTTACTGAGGAAGAGGTAAGACAAAGCTCTGTGATACAGAGGATGATTAGATGAAGCTGCATTGGTGGTTGCTATTCCTGCTTTTGTACAATCACAGAAACGCTTGGAATGAAAAGGACTCCCAGGCACCACCTCTCCTCCAGTCCTTTCCATTGGCTGGCCCCTTCTCAGCAGCTCCCTTCCCTCTCAGTTCCCGTGGATGGGTTTCCAGCTCATCACCCTCCCACTGCCTCTTGTGCTCCCTTGGGCTCGAGAAGAACCAGGGTGCACCATGGGCCTGGGGCTCCCTTCCCCTCTGACTGGGACTGATTTCCTGGAGCAAGGTGCCAAGGTGCACCTGGTAGCCAAGGTGCTGCTCCATAGGGATGAAGAGATAGCGAGACTTGCTGCAAAGTTTGAGACCCAAGAAGAGGCACTCTCCTTGGCTGGTGTATCCATATCCAGCAACACATTGCTGCCAAGCTGGTAGTATACGATGCTGGAGCAGTTCAAATCACTGTTCTCCACTAGGCTTGTGTGCACAGAACATCCTCTGGATCTTTGGAGACCTCACTAGATCACTGTAGATGGCTTCCAGCACCACTGCTTCTCAGGTACTGGAGGCCTTTATCCACAGAATTCCACTTTCTAGGGGAGTTCACAAGACCATCCTGACACTCAAGCCTTCTTCAGAGACTGCAAAGTGCTGCCTCTTTTCCACTTCCTCTCTCAATTCCTTGGTTCCTACCATGGGATCCCAGCTGCTGGGCTTCCTTGCCTTCCAATTGCTGCTGTTGGTCCCATAATCCCAGCACTGGATCAGCCAGGCAGCAATCCCCTCACCTGGCTGGTGACCGAAATCTTTCTGTATCTCAAAGCTCTGAGGAGGTCAGGGACAAGGCAGTTTCTGCATCCTGTCTAAATTCACTCTCCTTCCTCCTGTTTATTTACTGAAGAACTGACATCTCAATCAAACCTTTCCTCCTCTTCCTCCTTCCTCACTAATTGATGGTATGGACCCATTGTTTTCCTTGTCCAGTTTGTTTTTTACTCCTGGGGCAATCCCTGTAGCTGCTGCTGCTGTTTGAGTCCTGCCTCAAGCCCAGCCCTCTCAGAGCACTGAACTGAGGCTTGGTAGGCACAGGCCAGGCCCCAGTACAGGGCAAAAGCTACTGGTTTTCACTGGGGTAGGCAGGGCACCCCTCTGTCAGGTGACACACCAGTTTGCCAGGGTTGTTGCCTGTTCAGGTATAAAGTCCCAGGCTCTGGGAGGTGATACTTGTCCTAGGAACTTGCCCAAATCCTTCCACATCCCCTGCCAGCTGAACAGCCACCTTAGGGGGTGTTTCAGTATTGCCTCACCCAAAAATCTTCCCCTACACCACGACACTGGATTCCACCAACCCCATTTCGTGCCAACAGTGTTAATTAGTGGCATTAACAGCTCATGTAAACATGAACGAGGACCTCTGGAACCTGCACAATCATCTGCATCAATCCAGAGTGGTAAGAGGGAGATGTATTCCCTCATCCTCTTGTGGAGACAGGACAGCTCCTGCAGCACAGCAAGGCCACCCATGCCAGGACAAAGCCCAGAGCCATTGTTTGTACTGCCACGTTCCCAACTTCAGCCATATAAAGGGATAAGGAGTGCAGCCAGCAAACTCCCTGACTCCCACAGGAGCCTGCCACTGCTGTAGCAATAACACACTGGAAACAAAGCTGCCCTTTGTCTTGTGCCCCATGTTGGGTGCCAAAATGGACTGGAGAAGGTTGACCTTGGCTGGACATCAGGTGCCCACCAAGCTGCTCTATCACTCCCCTCCTTGGTAGGGTGGAGGCAGGGGGGGAGAAAATAAAATGTAAAAAACTCCAAAACCTGGTCAAGATAAAGGTAATTAATGAAGAGTGTTACCAAGCCCTTTTCAGGTGCCAGTACAGAGCCCAGCACTGTGAGGATGCTGTGGGGAAATGAGCTCCCTCTCAGCCAGGCCCAGTAAACACTCTCAGGTTTTCTGTCTCGTCACTAGGCCTCCTGCTGCCCATGGCAGCTCTGCAAGCAACCAGCTCCACTGTAACCCCCAGGGGCTGGCAAGACCCTCCTGTGCAGCAGAGCTCCTTCAGCTTGAGGACAAAGAGCAAATTGTCCTAACAACGGCAGCTGCCTGACAGAGAGGTTTATTATTCCAGGATAGTGAAGGATCTCACACTTCAAATGAGACAAAATAGAATGTTTGCTCTCTAGCTCACTCTCTTTTCCATGCATCTGAGGTTTAACAAAAAGAGTATTTTCTGTTTATGACAGACTGAACCAAACATTAAGGTAAAAAAATGTTCACTTTTTTCTACCTTTTAGGGGATGGATTCTGAAATCCACTGGATTTGGTAAGAATATTTTCTTGCCTGAACACCTCCCCAGAGCAGTGGAATCTCTCACTGTACAAGCACTGCAGAAGGGTAGGCTGTGTGTGCAGAAAGGCAAAAAATGCTGTCCAGCAGAGTATTCATTTTTCCTGTCAGAATATGGAAGGCATGGGGGGGCCTTGTGTTGCTGGAGGATTTACTAGGAGAGGTGTTGAGACTGTGGATGGATTTCCAACTTAAGTCTCTCTACCACCTGGAAAGGGGGAGAGGGTCATGCTTTATAGAGGCAACTCACAAGAAAGTTATTTGCAGCCTGGATTTAGGAGAGCTGGTCTCTCTGGATGATGAATGTAGCACAAGAGACTGAAATGGGGGGAGATCCAGTAATTCATTTAATATAGGCCTTCATTACAGTCAGTCCCTTTGGGCTGAAATGCTCAGGGCTGGAGAATAATGCTGGAGGAGCAGCTGAGAATGGGGGTGTGGGGAGAAATCAGCAATATCACTGCTTTTTGCATATCTGGAAATGGTGAGGAGCTTAGACTCACTACAGGATTTCTGCCAAGTTCCTGATCCGAGGATCAGAGTTCCATGAGCCACATTTTCTGTCTCAGCAGGTGGATGTGCTGTGGTTAGGCTTTGGGATTTTTAACTAAGGGAGAAGCACAAAGCAACAGCTACCAGCTATTAAACTAGTTTAATAATTATTTTTCTGGAACACCTTCAGTTGGGCACTGCCAGGTCAATGCTTGCTCACCCAAGAAGCCAGATGTACAGTACAGCAATGCTCCGGGTGTTCCTTGGTTCCAAACTGCTCTTCTGGATGCAGAGATACCTGGCAGGCGCCCTCGTGACCCAGGGTATGGAGTGCTTGGGCAGTGGTGCCTGTCATAACTTCCTTACACACTTAAGTGCAATTGTGTACATTTGTTACATGCTTTGCCTTGGGGCTGTGTGCCATTCCTGTGGTTTGATGTTTATCTTCGGTGTAATCAGTGTTCAAATTTCATCTATGATGGAATTTTATAGAGGTGTCCATCTTGCCTAATTTTTTCTTGCTTTAAAAATGTTTTTTCATCTTCATCAACTCAAAGCTACAGTAGGGCAGCTAAGTCTGTACTGGAATGCTTACAAGATCTTTCAATAAAGAATTGGCTGCTAGGAGCTGTGTCACTACAAATGGATTTTTCTTCTTCCACCACATTGCCAAGTACCAGAAAAGCTGCAGCTTCTCAAGCTGTGTCACAACTGCCCTGTTAGCCCCGGGCCTCAGTACCTGCCATAAAAAGCTTCTGATAACCAAGGCTTTGCCTACAAAGACATTCTCCCAGTGATAAGCAGTGCAAAGTACCTCCTGTCTCTGGGCTTTGCTGCAGCAGGGTGACACATTCTAAGTTGCTATTTTTGTCTGCCTGGGTGGCTGTCATGGTGAGCAATGCCAGCCTGTGACACAGTGCAAAGAAACAAATTGGGCCTCCGCAGGAAAATGTATTTTGCTTCTGCATGAACTCAAGGCTCTTTAGTTACACTTTAATAAATTATAAGGAAAAAAAACAAAAGCCAAAGGTTTTAACTCATCTGCTGAAGTAACCCTGAGATTACTGGTATTTTTAGTTCATACAGCTTTTCACAGCTGGGCTCAAACCAATTTTACTCTCTCTCCATTGAAAGCAGCAGCCTTGACTTCAATGAGGTCTAGCAGTTTCCCACAGCTGAGCCCCAGCACTTATTTTTAGGAACAGAGTCCTTTTTGGTTGTCCTTTGTTGCCAATCCACATCTCAGCTCAGACTGGAGCTGAGCAGCTCTTGGATAAATGCACATAGCCCATGGTGCACTCACTGCTCAGATGGGTGAATTCTGAGAGCTTGTGTGGTGTGTTGGGAAACCTGCTGGACAGCTCTGCCTTTCACAGGAGCTGGGGAATGGCTCCCAAGTTTTCTCTACAGCTGGAGCATTTATCCTGTAATGAGCATCCCTGTGAGCTGCTGCTTTGTGAGAGGAGAGCGGCCGAGCACCAGCAGCACCACGGTGGTTCCCTCCCCAGCTTCAAGATTGGCTGGGCAGAGCAGCCTTTGAGGAGAGAAGTCCTTGCTGTCACCTGCATGCTCAAAGAAGCTGCTCCTGGGAAGGGCTGGAAGCTCTGCCCAGAGCTCTGTGCCAGCACCCCCAGCTCACCTCACCTCACCTGCACAGGATTTTCATTGCTGCTGGGCAAGAGCCTTGCTCCACATCCCCCCTACCTCAGTATTTACAGTGAAACACTCCTGCCCAGAGGTTGTCTCTGCTCCTGCCCAGCTCCTGCACCTGCTCTGGTGCCCTCTTGAGCCGGCAGGATTACATTTAAATTAATGAGTGACCAAATTTTTGTCCCCTTCCTTACAAATTGCTCTTTTTTGGGGAGCCAGCCCCACATCCCATGCAGCACCATGTAACTCTTCTCCAGGAAGACAGGGCAGGATTCGGCTCCCAGCACATCAGCCCTGTTCCTGTGCTTGCTTACCCCACACCCTCCTCCCTACATGCAGTGTCACAGTAACCTCACTAGTGAATCAGATCCGTGTCCTGGCATGGAGACAGACATGTCCCACTACCAGGAATTCCTTAAAAACACACATGCATTTTATACAGCACAGAACACTGAGCCTGGAAAGCCTCTCAGTCTCACCTTTCTGAACTGGGTTACTGCACCTGTCACAAAAGACAATTTGATCAGAAATTTGGTTTTACCTGCTACATGGAATGCCTGGCCCCGGGTGGTGCTTCCAGCTGGCAGGGACTGTGGTGGAGGCAGAGCTAAAGGCTGGAGCACTAGCAAGGAGCTGCCCTGTCACTCAACAAGTGCCTTGTTTCACTCCAAAACTGGCTGCTGGCCCAGCTGATGCCTGTTGCAATTCTACAGTTCCAACACCGACCTTAGAGCTGCCATTTCACCATTCTCTCCTCCTCCCAGATCCAGCTTTAGTGCAGGGAGCTCCCAGGAGCTATGGATTTCCTAATCTGTCACCCTTTTGTTTGTCTGGACAGAGAGGAGCCAAACCAATTCTGCCAACATCTGATCTGCAACAATAACTCCAGTGTTAATGAGTCCCTTGACTTAATGTCAACACTGAAGCCCGTGCTCCATGGGGCAGAGCCGGGATTGCACTTTCGCAATCAAAAAGTCCATCAGGATTGTGGGCTCCACCACTTCCCAATGCTTGTTCCTGGCACCTCCGCTCTCCACCAGACTGGGAAAACGAGCCAGGAAAAATGAGCCTGAAATACTGCATGACACTAAAGGACCCAGCTGCACAGAGCAGCCTGGAGCTACTCTTAGTAGGAAATCTCTCCCCAAAAAGAGTGGGAGGTGAGACAGCCCAGAGCTGGCGTGGTTACCTGGGTCAGGGTGCTTCGGTGAGGTTCATCCATGACCAGCTCCCTGGCAGCAGCAGGACACCCAGGCTGCAGCTGTCAAGTGTCTGCAGCCACGCTGAGCACAGTAATTCCCCCCAAACTGTTAAAGAGAAAGCATTTCTTCAGTGCAGAGAAAGATTTAAAATGTAGGAATGGCTGAGTGTGAAATACTTCAACCTATGAAAAGTGGATGTTACCATCCTGTATCACCAAGACATGGCTCAGCAAGGCCACGGAACTGTAACTCCCTCCTTTTCCAATGCCCTTATATCCAGCATGACTTAAATAATTCTTTCCTGTCTGCTTTCGCTCTATTGGCACAGCTTGCTCTTCTACACACTGCCAGATTCTGCTGAGTTCACACTCTACAATATAAAGCAAAAAAGAACAAAGCTGATTTCATGCTGCACCGTCATGGATGGCCACACCCACACTCAGAAAGCAAAACTGAGACAAGTAAAAGAAACTTACTCCTCATGATGAGATGGAAAAATGTTACTCATTAGTTAACACTCCCGAGTTAAAAACGTTTATTCAGCTGCAAATGTTGTGTCTCTCCAACAAATGCAAAACAGCTTTTTGGTGGTAAATAGCAGGTATTTATTTGAAATGAAAAAAAAATACTTCAGTACCTGAACTATTGCATTTAATCATGTATTGTTGTAATCGTGTTACTCTACCTTTTTGCATTGGAGACAAATATACAATGAACATTCAGATATCACAGATTGCACACTAGATAGTAAATCGTCAGGCCTTTTACGTAACCACCAAAAAACAGATATTGGATTCTGCAATATAGTACAAAATTCCACACTCCAGTCTTAGCCAGTTATCTTCAATTTACTCCTGATGCTGTACAAATAAATGGCCATTTAACTAGGGCTTACAGGTTAATAACAGGACAAAAAAAATATACATTGCACTGACACAAAAAGTCAGCTGTGTTAATAGTCATGCAACAAGTAACCAAACTTGCTGAAATTAAAAATACTTTCTAAAAACAGTTTTAACTGCATAAGTATTTTATACACAGTTCATTTACCGAAACAAAAGGAGTCTTTAAATGATACAAAGCAAATATAAGTTTCTACCAATTTTATACATAAGAAAGTGCAAAATAACTTATCTAAAGTGTTTTGCTATTGAACTGATGAATGTTGGCTGGAGACAGCCAACCCTCTCTCAAAAGCATGACATTTACAGTTGCACACTACATACAAATGTTAGGAGTACATGGATAAGTTTACTACAAAGAACAAGGCAGGAGAAGACATGTGAGGTACTTGCAGAGAATACAGTCTACTAATGTTAGTGTACATGAGTATATTTTTGCTCAACAGATTTTTACATGGAAAACAAAGCAAGTATTTGCATTAGAAGCTCAAATGAAATGGAAAAAAACCCCACTCCCACGTGAACACCACAGTTGCCCACAGCACCAGCTGCCAGAGGAAATATGAGCAGGTGTGTTTGTCCCCCTCCGCCTCCAACAAGCAAAAACGTGGGTTTTTTTGGGAACAGAATTAAGTCAGAGGGCTGTGGTGGTTTGCTTGCAAAATGTAAACTGGGCCTAGGCTGCACTCTGCAGAATTTGTAAAGAACAAGGATTTCTTTAGCCGCCGGCGTGGAACAGCAGCACCCGCAGAACACATCCCTGCGGCTGCCAGCCCCTGCGCCCACGGCCCCGCTGCAGGACTGGGTCCTTGCCTCAGTGGCACTGTCACAGCCTTGCTTCCGTCAGGGTTTAACTACGTGGCTCTACAAGCTGCAGTCCGCAGAAAGGAAGGCTTCCTTAAATTTGGGGGTGATTTGGAAATCTTGGAGGCAAGGGGAGGAAAACTGTGGACTCAAAGGCATCTAAGAGTTGTTAAAACAGCCTTTTCTTCAAACAGAAAACATTAAGGCCACTAGCCTGTCTTCTGAACTATGCTGGTTTTGCATCATTTTGGGAAGGGTGAAGGCAACGTTAGAGAAAACAGCTGAACACAGAAATTCCAGTGCTCTGCACATGCTTACTGAGGACCTCTTCCTGTTTTTAGGGTCAAATCTGTCAGGCAGCCAGTAGTCACTGTGGCTACTTGACCATCACTCTTTGGATCCAAAATTTGGGTCAGCTAAGCTCAACAAACCTGCATTTACTCAACAGTGTGCAAGGGCTCTAGAGAAGCCTTTATGTTCATTTGGGGACCTAGTATACATACCAAAACAGGAATATATCTCATTTTACAGACCAGCACATACATAATAAACAAACAAGTATCAAAATACATATTTAACCTTCAGTGCATAAACATGTGATACCAGGGTAAATAGTAAGTGGTCAGAATTAACAAATTATTCACCACTAAAAGCTCAAATCAAGAGAAGACAGGGGTGCCCCTGCTGTGCCAGGGACCCTCTGGAAGGAGCTCACCCCTTCACAGAGGGCCTGGCATTTTTGATGGTGCCATTCCAACGACAATGCTGGTTTTAAGGATTTGCCGTCCCAGGGCCAGAGCCTGCCCAAGTCATTCCGAGTGAAGGATAATCTCATCCCTCTGAGTGACAACATTCACTCAAGTACTATCAGAGCCACCTGTCTTCTGTTGGTCTGGGTCATATCCTTACCTCTATTTAAAAGAATCCACTGTGAATATACCTAGCTCTAGATCAGTTTGTCACCCATTTACAAAATATATACACATGTTAAAAAACAAAACCTAACCGACCACCAGCCTGCCTGCTGCCCTCCCTCTCCCCCCTCGCCCAAACAAAAACCCACTGGCAAGACCTCATGCAGAAATTAAGTCCATGGGCCTATCCAATGCACGTGCTCCAATCCCAGTGGATATCAGTGTCTCTACTTCATCCCACATGTAGTGCAAAATAAATGACAGAGTAGTAAAAAAATACTGCAATTAAATTCATACTGAAACTTAAAAACCATAATGGAAATCTACTGCTGTCCTTAAGCTAATGGCATGTGCTGAAAGACAAAGAGAGCTCCGAGGAGCATTTCTGACATGACCAAGATCACCCTGCTTTAGAGCAATGCCTGTTGTTCCAAAAGGTTTTTTTTGCAAAGAAGCTGTGGGACAACAGCAGTTAAAATTTATGCACAAGGAATTAATTCTGTGCCTATATGCAAAAGCCAACTGCTATTGACTAAAGAAGGTAAAAGCTGGTTCTTGCACTGCATGAATCAGCTGCTAATGAACAGTAAGTAATTAACAAAACTGCAGCTCTGACATATGTATAAAAGAGGCCATATTAAATATGAACAACACTGAGGTGGTAAATAGTTTGGTATAAAATGCAACACAAGTGTACAATTTAGTTCCTGGTTATCTTACAGCTAGAATAAAATACTCCAAGTTCCTATTCTCAAAAATGTTTTCTTTTGAAAAAAATCCATGTAATTCTATGAATAGCCTCATTTAAATTAGGATACTGTGGGCAACTGAAAGAACAAACATGCACAGACTGGATTTTTAACAGAAATACACACAATGCCTTCGAGTTTTCTGGTTTTGTTTTTTTTTAAACATTCGTATTTAAATTGATAGATGAGATAAAGATGCCACACAAAGTACAGTGGTTAATCTGAAGTCCCATGTAACAGGCAGTTAAGTTCATATTTAGATAAAAAGGCCGTTATACCTATTTACAATATACACAGTTGCTTGCGAAGAAGGCAGATTTACAACTATCTTCTAAAAAGCCTTGCCCTCCCCTCCCCCCGGTTAAGATGACTAACTCTACAAAAACAAGACAAGAAGGGGTGTTCAGGATAAGTGAGGATTTTCTCGACAGCCACGTCAGCATGGGTTTAGGGGCTGCCAGTTCTGTTGGATTTGTGGTTATTAACTGTGTCTTCCTGGGCCTTGCTCTTCTCTTCACCTCGCTGTTTGCCTCGTCTGCCTTCTGTCAACACAAACCAACGCAATGATCCCTTTTTACTTTTAGTGCTTAGAACGCAGTATAAACATAAGTGTAAACAGACAATATTCCAATCCCTTCTGATGCTCTCACTGCTTCCTGGAGTGACAGCCGGGCTGGAGGAGGTTGAGAGGCTCCCATCAATTTCTGGGCCCCTCCTCAGAGCCCCGCTCGTGCTGCAGGTTGTAGAAGCAGTTCTGGCACACCCTGACCGGTGATGAAATTTTCAGCCGTTTGATTTCTGACTGAAACCGGCTGCACCTGTGAAGAAAAATCAACCATCACTGAACACAGGTCCTCTCTATTTCTATGCATTTTCTGTTGAGCTGTGGGAATTACCACCATGACCTCAAACACCGGAAAACTGTCCTAACATACCTTGACATAGAGATGCAACCCAGTGTGGCAGAAGCAGAATTTAACTCCAGTGATCACCACTGAGTCAGTGGAATGAGACTGTGTGACAGATACTTAAAAACAGCTGTTGTCACCAGTTTAGACTCAGAGAGATGAAGCTAGAAATACCATCTCTGACCCAGTGGATCAGAGAGGAGACTTGCACTTACCCGCTTACTTTGTGGGTAAGGGCAGCTCACACACATCATCTATGTCATACATTCTCCAGTCTGAGGCTGCCTGCTAGTGACTCCTAAATCAGCATTCTCACAGTCCTGCACACAGTTTAAGCAGCCTCAATCTTACAGCGGAGCTCTGTGGTATTTCACAGCTTTACCCCACCTAAAATTCTGTATGGAAAGGAGCCCAAGAGAGGCTGTTGGCTGCTTACTTCTGGCAGAAGAGCTGTCCACAGTTCCTGCAGTGGTGCCGTCTCTCGGTGAGCGAGAAGCGCACGGTGCAGCCCGAGCAGCTGTCGCCCCCCTCGTCCTTCACCCAGTGGTCGGCTGCAGACCGGCCTGGCTGATCGCTCACTGACCAGCTGAACACCCTGCCCCGGCCATCCCCGATCAGGATCCTGCTGTGATCCCTGCAACGAAAAGGAAAAGCAAAAGCATTCCTGCAACAGCTCTGGCACGGTAACGCACAGGCATCGATGACTGATTTCACACATCAGAGAATGTAAAATGGTAAAGTACTGGTGTGGTAAGGAATGCCCCAATTACCCTGCTCTGACTGAGAAATGGAGCTGCAATGCTCTGTGTAACAGCAGTTGAACAGGTCTCCCTCCTTAGTGTTTTTATCTCAGTCCTTGAAAAAGGCTGCCCCAAACAGAAGCACCACAAAAGAGCATTATGAACAATGGTACCACTGCCTGCTGACAACAACCAAAAATGTTTGAAAGCCTCACGTGCGAGTACTCACTTGGAGATGCCGAGCGCAGTGATTTCTGCTGGGTGTGCGTTGTCTTTGCGATCGAACGCCGTGTGCATAGTTAGTTTGCTTCTGAACACCAGCTGACGCTCCCATCTGTATCCTACAAAGCAGTGGGAAGTGGGAGGGGATAAAGCAAATTTGCTCGTTCTCATTTTTGTTCTCTCCTCCCCCAACATACTTGTCAACTGCAACTTTGTAGTAAGAAAGAAATCTCCCTCAGAGATTCAAGTTTTTCTCTTTTTCTACAACATTTCACTCAGGAATAAGACTGAGGGATGTGCATGGTTTCTTTTACCTGGTTTGAGTTTGCTGTAGTGCCGTGCTTCAGCATAGCTGGGGTGGGGGTGGTTAACCTGAGCATGAGGATGCATTTTTGCTTGTCCCTCTGAATAGTTCACAAAGATAAATCCATCTTTCTCATCCAAGCTGAGCTGGTCTGACCAACGCCTGGAGTCATCGGAGCCGCTGTCTGCTGACCACGCTGCTGCTGCTCTGGCTGACGATGACCGAGGCCTGTGGCTGGTGCTGCTTGGCTGGCTCTGGCTCTCCTGAAGTTTTGTCTCCTGGCCTATGCATGGATCATCTGCCTCGGAGTCACTGCTATCCTCCTCGTGGGCTTCATGCCCTGGATTGGCAAAACAGGGTACAAGGCACTGTTAGTGAGGCTGCTTATGGCCTGAGCTTTCTCCTTATTCTGCTGCTGCACTGCCTGCAACCCAACAGGTATCAGCACTGTGAGAGAAGGACACGGCACTCAGGCATCTCAGAGCCTTTCCAGAGATTCAACTCCTGCCAGGAATCACACCATTCATATTTTTTGCACTTTTTTTACACTTTTTTCCATTGCCAGAGGAAGACACTCCTTAGCTGAAGCTACTTCCTACAATAGCCCCTCTGAGGAAGGCTATGATAGACAAAAGGAACAAAAACTTCAGAAACACTCAAGCCAGCAAAACCCTTCAGCAAAACTTACAGAAGTAAGCACAGGCAGCTATGCTGAAACTCTGACTGAAAAATATAATGCAGATTTGTTAATAACAGAACTTGTTAACACAAAAAAGCAATTACCGAAGGCATTTATACTAAAGTGACACTGAAAAAAACCAAAAGCTGTATTTATATAATAATTACTAATGAGTATCATTAGATTCAGATCCAAATCCAGATCATATCTTCAATATGAAGAGGGCAAGAGGAAAATGAGATGGCTAAAAGAAACCATCACAAAGTACAGACCAAAATCTTCCAAGAGCGGAAAGGGATGTATCATTGCTTATCTTGTTTAAGCTGTTCCAGCAGATTTTTTTAAACTCTGTTGTTATGCTATAATTCCATTTCATACTAAAAAATACCTAGCTTTTGGACAATCAGCAGAAACAAACACACAGAAAAGTTCCACCTTCACAGAAAAACGCTAGGATGGGCAACATTTTTTCTTACTTGTAGCAATATGAAACTACCTTAAGCAAGATGGAGAACAAAGAACTCAGATGCTCTGTTTATTGTGCCCACTGGATGTCTACTGCCTTTTGAGAAAAAAATCTCCTCACCCATTCTGCACTGTATAACCACAGGACTTCACCTACCTACAGCAAAGATCAGATATAACAGGGAAACACTTGTCAGGAGACATACCTATTTGTGCTTCCTGACAGTCCTCTTGCATTTCCAGCATCTCCACAGGCTCCGGAGCTGGTGTTTCTGGCACTTGCAAAAACTCCATCCGCCAGAACTGGAGGGACAGGGGATAAGCAGAGTGGCACTTACTGAACTCTTGCTTTTTTCTGAGCTACTTGTAGAGTTAAAATGGCATAGTAGAACTGTGTATTTGCAGTGGTAGCATGCAAGGCAGATCACATCTCCATACTAAACCTTGTTTTTGGGGACTAGAAACTGTAAGAGGACGTCTGTGTTCATGCCTGAATCCACTCCACACATCTGTCTGACCAGCAGACTCTGGTTAAGGCTGCACACAAAAGTACTGAAAATTGGGTTAGACTTGTAGTGATCAGAGATGACACTAAGTTTCTCTTTTCTTTCTAGGCAGCAAAATGAATTGTCTCAAGGTGTGTGAAACAAAAATGGTGAAGCAAAACAACAGTTTCCAGGCACGAAAGCTGGTGACCAAGACAGAGCAGGAATGAAAACGTATGCCCTGCTGACTGTTGCTGGTTACTGCATCCCAGTGGGGACAACAAAAGGGAGAAAGAACTGTTCAGGTGAAACACCCAAGTACAGCAGGACTGCTTTTGGTCCTGGCCAGGACACTGTGTTGGACAGGCATAACTTCTCTAAAGCAGACTACTACTACCAAGGTATAAACTTAATTTTCCAGGCAGTGATTGCTGGTACTTACCCGGACAACTCCGTCCGAATGCCCTGTTACAATGACGTTCTGCGTGTCCCACTCGTTCATCTCTGACACAAAACAGCACATTATCTGCTGGCTTCGGCCAGTGAAGGTGTTTACACTTGCAGTAGGGCTGCCATTAATGCTCCACACATGGATGTAAGTGCCAGCACAGGATACAATGTCTCCCTGCAAAGACAAATAACACCTCCAGATTTCAATACAAAGTCACAGGTGTTCTTCAGCAAAAACATAAGCCAGGTTCATTTATAAACCAAGTTCCAAGGCAAGACTGCTTATGTTGACTCCACTCTACTTCACAAACATGTACCACCTTAAATTTCATCTGCTTCCTTATTGGGAACAGTCCAAACTAGTGTGGAGGGGAAACAGGAGTCTAAAGCACTGGCAGCACTACAACCAGACCACCAGCAGCTAATAAACTGTGCCACTTGCTAACCCCTCTGTGCATTACAGCCCTCTCTTGTCTTGATTTCAACCACTGCATCTGCTCCAGCTGCAACAGGGTCCATCCAGCCCTGATGGCCATGCATGGGAGCTGGATAAATGGTGACTTGTAATTCATGGGACCGCCAGAGACAGAAGCTTTTAGCTTTCGTTTCCACCAAACTGGCACTGCAGCTTCACCCAAGGTATCTCCTGTTTCCTTTAAATTCAACTTAAGACAAGTGAAGGCAACCAAGGCATGTAGCAAAAGCTTTTCTAAGCTCCTGTGGCAGGTTTGGTGGGTCCCTTGCAATGTCACACTAACTATGCTGCTTCCAGCACTGTTTATAACCTCTTCTGAGCTCAAGCCACTCTGCATGGAATACACCCACATATGGCTCTGGACAAATGACACAAATTATTCTCTAAACCAGTTGTTAATCAGTTTTCAGATGAGTTATATTAGTTCTGCCAAATTAACAGGAGAGCTTAGTTTGTTTCTCTTTGGTTTAATGATTTCCAACTCTTGCTACTGTTCCCACTGCACTGTGGTGAATGTGATGCCAGAATGATTTTTTGTTTTTCCTTTTATACCCCTCCTACATACTCTGTTATAGTTTTATGTATTCTTAGTCCTTTTAGCCTACATACTTGTAACTTTCCAAGCCTGATAACTTAGCTGAGACCCACTGTACTGTGAAACCTGGAGACAAAACAGTCTGGAAGCCCCAGGCACCAAAGTCCTCTCCAAAACATATTTCTGTAAACTAAAATAAGCCCATCCAGAGAAAAAGTTCCTCAGAACAGAGTTCACTCGAGCCTCTCATTGGGGAATCTCTGATAAATATGCTACTTTTGCAAAGCCTAGAAGTGTGTGTACTCTGGTGTGATGCGTGCATGCATTTTCAGGACATTCTGCCTAGACACTGTACCCAAAGATGCTGAAATAAATACCGAAATAAAAACACCTTTTCCCCATTAACCTTGTTTTAGTTTTAATTTTAAGACCAGGAAAAGGCAACAGATGGAGTTTGGCTCTCACCGTTAATTCATTTATACAGAGTGCTGAAATTGGAGCCCTGTGCCCTCGGAGCTGTGTCAGGAAGGAGAGCTTGTTCAGGTCCCAGATGATGCAGGTGCGATCCCGGGATCCACTCACGATTATGTGATACGCCAGCGACGCCGTCAAGCACGTGACAGTGTCCGTGTGACCCAGCAGTGCCTGCAAAACACGAGTCAGGAGCAAAAGCTGAAACTGGGAGAGAGCACAAGAATTCCACATTCAACCCTCTTACCTGAACATTTCAGATAATGTAACCAGAATATCCTATCAGAAGATGCTGCTGCCTTAGAAGTTTCCAGTTGATAACTATTTCCATAATTCAAAATGCTAAAAGTAGTCATTTTTTCCATTTAGGAGGAACTCTGACAAAACAAAATTTCAAGGGTCTAATGTTACAGACCCTTCCCCTGAAGAAAACTCCATTCTGCATCAGTAGCCTATTTATAAGGTCAGAATGTGCTCCAGGCTGCACCTGAAATTACATTCTGAAAATAGAAGTTAATGACTCCTATAGAAACTGCTGATGACTAAGAGAAGATAAAAGAGACAAGAAAGAGTTGCAACCAAAAAAGCAAAGTCAATTGGAAGGAGGAGAAAATTACAAGCATCTACTCATATTAGGCCCTACTTTAACATATTAATCTCACAACTGGAAAAGGAGTCTGGAACAGAGTCAGATTACTGCACTTATTAAAATGAACTCAGTTAAAAACTTGTTGAATACAGTAAATGTATTCAAATATGCTGCCCCAAAATTTAAGATATAGTGTTTAATCTTGTACAGTTTTTACGTAAAACATTTTAGAAACACAGCTTTGGACAGTTGTCTACTGTCAAGGGAAGTTATTAAATAGTTCTCCAAGTTTCTTTTCGTAAATTTGAGGGAAAGATTTCCTCCAAAAAAAAGAGTCATGCTATTAAGAGGCTAATGGAAGTTACACAACCTATAACAATGATACACAGCTGGTAGAATATTTTGACTCAGTTGTGGTTGGGTTTTTTCGGTTACATTTGTTGGGTTTGTTTTTTCTTTAATAAACACAAAAAACTTACTCTGCACTTATCTGCAGCTGACTTTATAGCATGGGTGCTTGTTTTAGATTAAAAGTTGCTGTAATTAAAGTAATGAATTTTTTTGTTTAAAAATTAACCTTTAAGGCAGCCTCCTCTCACTCTCCTTCCTGACAGTTTTTAGATGGGGGTTACACATAACACTACAAGAAAGCAGATAATTTCACAAAACACACCTGGATAACTTTGTTAACATCACTACCAAATTCCTTTTCTCTCCAGAAAGCTCCTGGTGATCCACTATTCTTAAAAACAATGCAATTTTAAAGATGCATTTTGCCCACTTTCAATGCAGGTCAGTATCTCAACTACTCCATTGTCCAGAGATCTGCTGGACTCACGGTTTCAAAGGTGAGCAACACTCATTACATAATTACTTTGATCTTGTAACAATTATTTACATGAAAGGCAGTTTTATTGTATTTTACCTGTTTCAGTGTGAGGGCTTTAGCTTTTTCTTTGGAAACTCCCATTTCCCACACACACACTGCTGTGCTTGTTCCTCCAGTGATAACTAGTTTGGGGTTGGGGCAAATGGCACACAGAATCTGACCCCATTCTGACAAGCACTCATAAACAATCACTGCCTAAAAATACAGAAAGCAAAGAATTACTTGCAGAACTAGTACTTTGTAGGACAAAAACAAAAACCTGGCTGCACCTTGCATTTATTAAGCCACTAAGACCTGGTAAAAAATTATATTAGTTAATGTTATTCTGCCAGCATTCTGATGGAGACCCCTGAGAGGGAGCAATTAAATTTATGCAGCACAAGATTATTTCATTCACATGTGAAATAAATGTCCATTGTTGTATTTTTTTCACTATTGAGTACTAATTGCTGGAACAAATTTCAGATTACAAACCTTGTCTGACTCATAGGTACCCAGTCTGCAGCTGAGGTCTGCATAGCCCCAAGCAAACGTTTTATTCCACGTGGGTGGGATGAGAACCTTGTTCTGTTCTACTGCCAGAATACCTTTATCAGTACACACAATCTGCCCCACAGGCTCCTTGAGCTCTGAAAAAGAAGACAGGGTTATGTTTTATTGCTGGGAGAGACAAATACTATCTGATCTCTTGAAGTACCCTGCTGCTCTGCCAAAGCAAGGTCTCTGTAGTGGCTATTTATACATTCTTTGCTTCACCTGCAGGGATGGCATCTTTTGCTCTTTCCTAACAAATGCAGAGCCAAATATCGATTAGTGCTTCCTAATTTCCTGACTTAGTCTTCCCTCTAAGCCCTGCTAAGCCACATGGAATAGAACATACTTCTCTCTTTACAGCAGGGAGCCACAAATTCCTTTACTCAGCTAGGAAAGAAATCCCTGTATAGCATTTACCTGCCTCACAATTAGGTTTTTTTCAGTCTAATGTCAGATATGATGTCAAAAACCACCTTCTTTTGTTTCAGTACAGGTATCAACACCACCCTTTCCTGCCAACATTCCTCAGTATTTCTTGGCACTCTGATAAATAATCCTTTTGCTGTGAAAATCACAAAAATTGAGGCTGTCACAGACCCAGAAGCAATGTACCCTGAAGGTTGTTTGCTAAATTCAAACCTATAAAGAGGTGCTTGGGCCCCATTTCATCCCTCTATTTAAAAATGTTACATTAAACTGGTGCAGCTATGGTGTTTCCCAAGTACCTTTAAGGTAGCTACGAACATAATGTTGCAGCATTAGGATACTTTGCATTTGTCTCTCTCACAAACCTACAGGCAGTAAGAATATTAGAAGTAACAAAAAGATGGAAAAGTACTGTCTTGCTGAAGCTCTGAATGCTTGGGCAAAGAAACAGCAATAACTACTGTGGGTCTGAAGTTTACCTTTCACTGGGGCAAGAGATGGCCGCAGGTTGTCCAAATGATGGAAAAAGATCTTGTCCCCTGTGGAACCAGGGGGCACAGAGGTTCCCACAGCCTCTCCATTCAGACGGCTTCTAACACGCTTTGGTGGGTGGGGTTTTTTAAAGAGCTGAAATTCATCAAGAAACTAATGATCAAAATCTACAGGTTTACAAGGGCACAAGCTTAAAAAAGATCATAAATACATCCAATACGCTTTCTAAAAATTCTGTGGGTCAGCAAATGTTACTTTACTGCTTTCAGTATTCACTAATAACTCATGGCAAACATTTCAAAAACCTTCAACACACGATATGAAAACCAACAAGGAGTGAAGTTGCTCTGCCCCCTCAGGCTGTGGCATCTCAGGAACGCCATGGAGTCTGTGAGAGCCTCCTTCCAAGCACAGCACCAGCTCTGCAATGTATTGCAGCACAACTTTTTAAAATACAAACCCAAACTTCCAGGCACATTACTAGTGCAAAGAGATGGGATAAAGAAGATGCATTACATTGTGCAGAAAAGGAGTGAAAAAATGCACAGTAGCCATGTCACTGAGAGAGCCTGCTCTGGATCCCCCATGGGAAGTCACAGAGGGGAAGAGCAAAACTCTACAGTTACATGAAAATGTGCTCCAAGAGCACTCACCACCAACAAAGCCTTGAGGAAAGTTTCTATTTCCTCCAGCAAAGCATCACACAATTCTTGGTGATCTCACAGGTTTGTGCCTAACAGGCATCTGAAGATTCAGGCAGAGCTCTGGATTCAGCTGCAGTGCTCTTCTACTGCCCTACCCTTTGCCCCGGTCCCTGTCTGTCCATCTGGCTTTAGTGAGGCCGTGTCTGATTATCATCACAACCCAGGGATTGGTTATTACATAAGAGGAGAAAACCCTACAGCCACTATATAATTAGATTATTGAGAGAGAGCAAGGAGGGAAAGGAGAAAAGCCACAGAAGACAGATGAGCAGTTCTTAGCCTTCTTTCCAAGCAATGAGAGACAGACAGCTCTAAGTGGGTTGCCACTGGAAATATCCTGTGGCTGTCCTGAAACATTATGTGCTCTGGCTTTTACCAAATCTAGGATTGGAAATATTCACCAATGATATTTAAGATTTTCACTGGATAGCAAAAAGACTCCAAAGAAATGCCCAGTAAGAAAAACCAAACCAATCAACACTGAGACTCCCCCAAACCTGAACTCCTAGATTTAATATTAAAATTATTTAATATAATCTCTTAAAGCTGCACCAAAACCAGGTCTTTATAGCTCCTTAACTATAGCTGTCCTACAAGAGTGAATCACCCATGAGACTGAGGTAAAAAAAAGGAGCAGAAGTTATTATAGAAATTATTTTATTACAGCATAACTTCAAATACCTTAGCACTAGGCATTACTTTGAAGCTGCACTTTCACTCCTCCCATATGACTTTGCAGCAAGAACACTTTTTTTTAATGCTGATTTTTAGAGTTGAGCCATAATTCATTGTGCCTTTATTAAAAGGATATAAAGGGGAAAAAAAAGACATTTCTAACCTCACAAGCAAAGCCCAAAGTAGATCTTGGTGTAATTTATGATAGAAACATAAATGATTTCATATCGCTGGAAGAATGTTTATGGATAAAGACTCCCAAGTTTCACTCTTAAAACACCTTCCTATTTTATATTAACACATTTCAATTTGAGTGTTAACTGGAAAATAAGAATTCTATGAAGGGTATACCTGCTTTGGTATCTGTCCAAAGTTATTAATGAATCCTATGGTAGCTGTCTCTTTCAATGGATCATTGATGTTATATATGTCCACTTGTCCCTCATAGAAAAGATGGTGAAAGACATTTACAGCTTCTACTGCGGCAGGACCTTGCTGTTTATAGCCAAAGATCAAGTCAATCCACTCATGCAGGTGAGCACTCACAAAGTCACATTCCAGAGCCTGAAATTCAAAAGGCATGCATTGAAACTAGACAAATTGCTCATTGTTTAAGTTTACTACACCTGCCACAAGGAAAAATGCAGAACATATTTTGACATATTTTTGTTACATTTTGATAAAGCTTTTCATTGAAGCAAGTCTTGCCTCCAAGTACTCTGTAGCAAAAAGGGGAGGAAACACTGGTTCTACAGACCTTGGCAACAATCAGACATCAACCCTGAACTCACAGACTGACCTTTGACTGCACAAATT
Source organism: Erpornis zantholeuca (assembly GCA_013400515.1). Lineage (NCBI taxonomy): Eukaryota > Metazoa > Chordata > Aves > Passeriformes > Timaliidae > Erpornis > Erpornis zantholeuca. Next base: position 396,181 of record VZTN01004284.1, on the reverse strand, counting down.
GAGCTTAGATTAATGTGCAGTGGAAAGTCCCAACAGACTACTGTCATCATTAAAATTCAAATTACCTCCCGATGGACTCTGATAAACTCACGAGGATCTCCTTTTGCCCATGGAGGGAGTATTACATCACCAAGTTTAGTGCCATTTTGTTTGCAACCTAATAAAAAACAAAAAGAAGGAAAAAATTTGGAGAGAAGCACTGAAATTGAACTGCAACAGCAAAGGCAAAAAAGAAGTTAAAAAAAAAAAAAGAGAAAAATAATCAAATTCTAATATCTTGTCTCTATAAAGGCAGGCATTTCAGTCTTCTTCAAAAAATATTATGTCAGTTTTAAACGTCAGGCAATAAAACATGAAAAATTCTGCCTCAGTTGTTAATGTAAGATTGCTTTCAGGTGAAAGAATCCAAATCCAATCTTCCTTGCTAAGGCTTCTGAAGAGAATGTTAGCATTGTAACAGAGAATGAAACTATTGTTTTACTCCTGAGAATAGCCTGAACTCCTGTGCTGTGCAGGATATACTCATTTCAGAGCTAGCTGGTATCCCCCACAAGCTCCATGCCTAAGGATATTGGTGATTCCCCTGGTGTGCCCATGGCCTGGGCACAACACATTCATCTGTCCTGGACAGCCCCCTTCCCACTCTGGGCGTTAAATGGTGGCATATTGTGATTACCAAAAATATACTTGGCAATAAGACTCCTCAAGTTATATTCTTGTTCTGTCACTTGCCAAGACACAATTCCACACTTCCTAGTAGCTCAGAGGAACACCAACATATTTCCAAGTTTACAGGAGCACACAAAAAATAAGTGCAATGCTCCAACAGAAATATCGCTTGCATCACCAGACTTCGAATCTTCCTTTCTTTTCACCTGGGACGAAGTCCTCTCCCACATATTATCACATTCAAAAGTATTGCAGTGTTTGACAATTGTTCCTAAAACAACCTTTTCTGTTCCAAATGCTCAGTGAAGAATTTCTGGACTCCAATGGTTACAGTCCAAAATTATCAGATACATAGATAAGCGGACAAGACCTCAACATTTTTTCAGTAATACCAATTTTGTTCTGTGTAAAATATACCTGGGAGAGGTTTTACAGGGTGTTCTTTGGCTTTTGCTTTTCTTTTTTTTTGTAAGGTTGTGCTAAGTCATAAAACCTATGACTTGATTAATCTTTGTTATTGCTGTTAGATTCACGGCACAGAGCTCAGAATATAAGAGCTTAGTGCCACTGTTCAGAGTAACATATAAGTATCTCCTTATGCTCCTGTATAATAATGCATCTCCTACAAACAACAGGTCTCCTAACATGACTCCTGATGAATAATCACTATTGCAAAAGCTGTGACCATCCAAAAAAATCTTCAGGAATACTTTCAAATGAAGTTCTAAAAGTGAAGACTGCAAAAAAGATTTTGCAAAGCTTAAAAAAATAAGCAGTGAAGATGGCAAACACCATCACGCAATAGGTTACATGGAGAAAAATGTGAAGCAGAGAAACTTTAAGTAAAATATGATCATCATTTTGAACTGGTAAAAAACCAAAAAATTGACAAAAATGCACCACTCCAACAAAAATCCTTTCAGGGACTAGCTCTGCAATTCGCAAAGACACTTTGTATTAACTGCTTAAAAAGAACACTCACTGCTTGAGAAAATATCTCATGGCTCTCTGGATCTTTTCTGCCACCCATAGTGCTGCTATCAAGCTCTTATTGCCTACCTAGGTCAAAGTTGTTGGAATTGAGCAGGAACTCAGGGAGGTAGAAGAACTCTGGGATGAGCTCCTTCACATCTGCCATGTTGTGCTTGGAGGCAGAGTACCAGGCCTCGCGCACGCTGTGGAACATGCGGTCAGCCAGGTCGAAGTGACCACCCTGCGGGGCAGAGAGAGGAGCACAGGTCAGTGTCACAGTGTCCCTCAGCACGGCAGCTTTGCCAGGAAGGCAAATCAGAACATCCCCTGCCTAGTGAAGACACCAGAACATAGCACATTTCTTCCTCCGACATAATGGATCTCATCAGCTGCATTACTTTTAGGTACATGATAACACAAAACATAGATACAGATATACAGAACTTTAAGAAGAGAGTCATCTGTCTGATATCAAGTTTAGTCTCTTTCAGAGAAACGGCACAATATTTTTCACAATAAAGCTTGCTTTGGTTTTTGTCTGCTGTATTTTGTTATGCATACATTTAGAAAAATGTTCAAACTACAAGGGAAAAAAAAGCTGAATTCCATCACATCTTTTTAAAAGACACATCAAAAACCTGCCAGGCAATAAGAAAGCTGCGAAAAGGTATTTCTTCCATGATATTTGATGAAAACAAAGCTGACTGATTCTACTTCTCAGTGATGTCTGAAATACACAGCAGGAAAAAAAAACGTGAAATGAGGTGATGCAATTTTTACCTGTAACCGTAAGAAAATCTGAGTAAAAGGCTCCATCCGGACAAGATAGGAAGCCACAATCATGGCTGAAGAATAGTGGGTCCCATAGTGATAAGCTGGGGTTTCCCCTGCAGATTAAAAATCATAAACGTAGAAGAAATAAAGTAGTTAGGTGGCAGAATCTGTACTAACAGAAAAAAAAATTAACACTGTATTTATTTACTCTGTGGCCTTAGACACATTCAAAATTGGAATTTGTAATTTTCATTCTCAGAAGTCTGAAAGCTTTGTGTTTTGTCACTTGAGTTTTGGCTGCAGTGCAGTAGCTCTAATTCAGTAGGGTTCTGCAGAGCAGTACTGAATGGTTACTAACTTTTTATTTTAACTAACTGAAATGTTGCAGTGCAACTGTGGTGATTTCTGCTGAAGAAACATTTAAAGAAAATATTTTTAAAATTTTTTGGTCTTATTTTTAACTGTGGATTTAAAGTCTTGGGCAGAAATACATATCAGGACTGTTGCCTACAGATTTTGTACAGCTTTTACTTCCTTAATTTCCAGGCAAAAGACTGCATAAGCACACTTGGAAAATACTGATCCATTTCTAGAAATGAATGTCTTTGTCACCTACTGTTGTTTGACACAGAACAACAACCTCAGTAGTTAAACAGGCCTCTGTCTTCAATAAAAGCACACAAGAAAACTTCTCTTGCCAAACACAAAAGTTTTATTTTCAATATATAAGTAAGCTCTAAAATCATGAATAGGTAACTTAATTGCATCTCATTCTGAGGCTTTTTTAGCTAAGAAGCTGCTGTTCCCTTAGCCAAAAGACATGCTTTAGGATTAGAAATGAAGAAGCTAGAATACTGCTAATGCAGAAGTATTTGCATTCTTGGTACTACTTATTTTCATGCAGCTGCATTCAAATTGTATTTGTAGACACAGCTGTTTGTGTGCTTCACATGCCTGCCCATTCCAGTCTTTGGACAATGGTAAAGCCATCTAAAATGTGCAACTGCTCTGTCTTTGTTTTTACATATAAACAAAGCAGTCATATGGATTTAAAATAAACAACACAGAAAGAAAGCCAATCCCTTTGTTCTAATTTAGTCTTTGTTGGACAGTCACTAAAAACATGGCAGAGTTCTGCACATCCATATCCAGACCACTTTACCCATAAAATAAAAATCCATGAATCCCTCCCATGACATGACAAGCACATGTTCCTCTGCTCCTCCTGCAGTATGGATTATTACTTACCATTGGGATCTTCCCAATCCTTGTATCGCTTCTTGTACTGGGCCAACCTGTCCTCTGTTTGAGCTCCCATGGGTTTGGCCAGGTTTCTGAATGTTTTGGGATTGGTAAGATCCAGTTCCTTTAAAAATAAAACAGACAACAATTTTATAAAACCAAACCAAATCCTTTCAACACTGCTGATTCCCATAGTTAACACCACCTACCTCCTAAGGCTGTTATCCCTGCTTTCTACATACACAGTAGGTGCAGTGTTGGATATGCTTAAAACAGTCCTTCAGTCTGATCCAGGAGAGCCAGCGTGTTTTATTTTAAATCACATCTGGGCTCTGCATAACTTCTGTCCTACTCCTCTCACTCTGTCCCCAACTCTCACTCATTTTTTCCCAAATTCTCAACAAGCACCCTAACAATATTTTATGTAATGGTCTGGTTGGTGGCAATGGCTGTCTACAAAAGCATCAATAGGATGTTTCACCTCTTTCAAAAGCAAATTCTTTCACTATGGGGCCAGACTTCATAGTAGGCCTTACCACAGTCTTCTGGACAAGGATGCTTTCTCTGTGGGCTTAGCATACTTCAGGATACTCAGTTTAAAGCTAACACAGGCATTTACAGGAACTGCTGAGAGGTAGAGGGGCAAATGCCTCTCTCTGGATCCCAGCCCTCACCTGTGTGCAGACCAATAACATCTGTAAAATCAGCACAGCCAAGGTTCTCTAATATCCTCCCTGCTGGTAAGTGGGAAGCACAAAACAGAAACCTCCAACTTATAAAAGATTACTGACAAGGCTGACAAGATGTTTTATTTACCTCAGAGTCATAGTCTGCGAGGATCCAGGGAAAGACAGGGTACTGCATGAGGTCATTATAGGATCTGCCAGCCAGAGTGTTTAAGTGCATCAGGTACTGGAAGTTACTGATTTCTCCTCTCTTAACAAAGACAGATAAGCACAGTTTTCACTTTACAACCATCAAATGTCAACCTGCCAGACTGTCAGTGTTCAGCTCTCCCCAAACACAGAAACTTACTTCAATATTACAATGCTCATTCTACTTTTACTACAGCCCTCCCCTTGCATTTTCAACAGCAGAACCATTTCCTATTTGATGATATCATGAAATACAACAAATTAAAAGCTGAGATACACTTTCTATAACAGTATGTAACCCTTGTTAGAACAAGAGGATGCAACTTATGGTTACTGATTATTTACATATCTTTACAAAAAACACTGCAAAATTTTCATACTTACTTCCCATCTTTGAGTAACAGATTTTTCTCCCACTAAAGTGCTAAGCAAGCCAGACCTAGTGGGAAGAAGAAAGTGCATTTTTTGACTTTGCAGTAAGAGCTGGGTTACATCTTCACGAGACAACCCAAAATTTCCAGATTAAAAGTTGTAAATTGCAACAACTAGAAAAAATGTCTTTGTTCCTTTTTGCTTTAGCAGTACCTTTTTTTAAAATTCTAAACACACATTGTGAAAATTATGCATGTTAATTATGCAATTCTGTGCAAGTGTCGGCTGATGAGCAAAATATTTTTAACAACTTGGATAAATCTAATGGCTTCAGCACTCCAATTCCTTTCAGAATTCTTTATCAGTGTCTGTATACTGATAAAGTTAATTCTGATACTCTCCAGATAACCCTGACATTAAGGCAAGCATCATTTATTGAAAACTAATGAGCTACAGTGGTTGTGAGGAACAGAACCACCTACCCTTGCTCTACGCTGGTGTTTGGTCTCTGCCCAGACACTGACTCTGAGCTGTCGGTCAGAGATGGCACCACAGCCAAAAACCTGCAGCAGCAGTTAAAAGATTATGATTAGTGTTTCTGTCCTCGGGATGTCATCTCCTGAGAAGCAGCATGCATTTAGTACAGTTACAGACTTCCTTTGGAGCAGCTCCACAACATCGCAGACAGACTTGCAGGAGCCTGTTCTCACTGAAGGCATGTAGTGCCTTCTAGTGGCTCTTTCCTGCAGCAGTAAGGCACTAACAGGCACCAAAAAAGCCTCCACATAGGTTTTTGCAAACATTCATGTTAAATATTCTAACTTATTTTACAGTACCTTTGATAAACTTTGTTTCTAACTCCTTTCTGGAAAGCTAGAAGATAGTTCCGTCCATCTCCTGAGAAAACTTCAACTGCAATTGGCTGAAAACAAAGAGAACAAACCAATGTCAACACTAACTTAGTCACCTCTGAATGTCACGCACAAACCAGCTTAGTCATGCTACATGTGGCACCAAATTATGGTGAACCAGAATCTGCTTAATGCAGCCAAATGTTTAATTTTTGGACCACTAACATTGACTAATGCACCCAATAAACCAAACCAGGGTAAGTTCCAACAAGGATGCTCAACTAAATGCTTCAATTTCAACACAGTGAACAGCTTAATTTTCCAAATACTCATCAGTTATGTACTGATTTTAATTTTTAAAAATGACATCATCAAAACACTCCAAATTTGCCTCCCCCTATCCAAGTATGGTATCCAAGTTACCTGCAAAAGGTATCTCCTTTTATGCACTTCCTTGATATCTTCATATGCGAAAATGCTGCAAGTTCTTTTGAGTTGACTTGGACCTTGCCTTGCTCCCCTAGGTATGATTGGCTCATGCATCCTGTAAATAAAGAGGCAAGAGAGAAGTGATTAAAAAGATGAGAAATTAAAAGAAGTATCCTAATAATTCATACTAGAGTCCAGTTACAGAAACACAATTTAAACACTGATTTTCACAATATACCATACTACAAATTGCTCAGTGTAAGCACATGCACCTGAGGTCTTCCTGCATCTTACATTACCTTGGAACTGATTCCTCAATAATCTCATTGAATACTTCTTGTTCAGCTTCAAAGGATGAAGGAAACTCTCTATCCATGTACTCACTTTGGAGGCAGTGTCTCGATGTCCCGTATCTCCCTGGTGGCCGTCATGGTGAACCCATCGATGACGTAGAAGTGCTCTTTCCCAAAGAGAAGCAGCCCCTCGCTGGTGTCGAGGCCCTGAACGCGAGCACAGCGGTACATGTGCTGGATCTGTGAGGAAAAGCAGATGCTTAGGGAAAGCAGGTTAAGGAGCATGGGCTCATACCACTGCCTTGTTAGAACAAGGCCCAGACACTGCTTTATCACTTGTACCTACAACAAAAATCCTGTCATTCTCTCCTTTAATCAGACCTAATGCCAGTGACTAGCAACTGGGGAAGAGGTTGGATAAAGCCTCATTGTTATGATATACATGTATCAATTCACAATTTACTGACTTGCACTGCACTGCCTGAACATATTTTAGAATCTGTAGCCTATTCAGCCATGATCACAATGCTATTTACTGGTATACTTCAGATGGACAAAGTCTGAAATAAAAAATACACAGCACGGTAAATCAACACTGATCTTGGGGATAAACTACTACTTATCAAAATTTCTTATTCTAATGAAGGCAGCAATTAATTAGGAAGAGTCTGCAAGTTCAGCATTTATATTTTCAATGTTTATTTTCTATCCTGATCATTAAGTTGACAGGACAATAAACCAAGCATGGCATGGCTCATAGCCTTCATTTCAGGATAGGTGAATTTTTCCCTTACAGGCAGAAAGTAAGGGAAAAAAAAAAAAGAGAATGTTTCCAGTAGTGTTTTTAGGGTCAGGCACACAAGCCACACATTTTAAGGAAGAAGCTGATGAAATATACAGATCAGGAAGGTATATAGGACATTTATTTGTGCTTGTGATCTGTAATAAAGAAACACCAATGCAGTAAGTTCTTAGTGTGTTTGAAATACACAGTACCTTCTCTCCTTCTTCAAGAAGTCGAAGCAAAGTTGTATTGTCAGTCTTCTCCTCTTCATCAATCGAACTCCCCTCAACAATTTGATCCTGTGACTGGTCCTGGTTCTCATCATCTCCTCCATCAGGAGCAGAGCGAGACCGTTTCAGGGGAGGCTTCACCAGGCCTGGAAAGGAACAGAGACAAATAAAACCCTGAGACATAAAAAATTAACTTTGCAAAACCTCTAATCTTTCAAATTACTGACCCACTGCTTAGAGAGAAAAACAAGAGTCCTGCAGGACTTATGCTTGTCTTAGCGCAAGCGCACATGGAGATGACAAACCAAACAATCTAACCTTTGACTCTGGCAATAGTGTCCTCCCCGTGCTCTGGCTCCTGCTGAGTGGTTTCACCCACTGTGTTCTCTTCTATGGTGTCCTGGAAGACCGCAGGGTTTCCGGAAGCCAGGCGCATGTAGTACTCCTTGCTGTCATAACTGATGGCTCTCCTGTAGCGAGCAGGTTTCTTGGGAATAATGGAAGACATTGCTTGGTCAGCCAACTCCTCACTCAGTCCCTCAGTGAAGGTGTTTTAAGAACAGCATGTGCAGCACAGTGCATGCCCATCAAGTGTTTTGTGCGTGCTCATACACCAACACAGACAGGAACAGAGACTCTTCAGGAGATCTGATCTCTGGGCTGATTTGCAAGGAGCTACTGAGCCACTCAAGCAATAATGGGGTTGCAGAAAAGCCTGCAGATAAAACTACAACATGGCAAGTAGGTGTAGCCAGTATGTCATGAACTGTGATAAAAGGCTGGGATTCTAAAGCTTAAGACTGATTGCTCAGAAGGCCATTTTATCATCTTTTTAACTCCCTACCAACATATGCAGCTAATTTGTTAGCCAGCTGACTTCTTTTTTAGGTAGTAATTTAAATAAAAAATTGCCTCAAGAAGATGCAGCTATGTGGAAGCTGGTATGAACTAAAAGCACTCAGGGATTAGCTTTAATGCTCAAAAATTCTTCATTAATTCAGTTGCTCCTTTTTTCAGTAAAGTTTCTGATGGCTTATGGGCAGGAGACTGGCATGAGAGTACGAACATTGCTTGTACCTTTGGGTGGTGGTTTTGGTCTTTTTTTCGTGGGGGGGGGGATTTGCTTTGTTGAGCCTTTGTTGTTTTGGTTTGGGGTTTTTCGTGCATGTGTGGTGCTTTCTTCCTCTTTATCTGTCCCAACCCATATCACAGGCTAACTCCTATACTCCTCACTTAATTAAGGAAGCAACATTCAGAATAGAAATCAAACTAGGTTTATTACAAGTTGATGCTCAAGATGATAAAGATATTAAGATCAGCAACACAGAAATTTATTATTCAGGTCAGATTGGCTACCCCCAAAACTCAAAAATTCAGGGCACTGAAATTTAATTTGTTCACTTATGTTTAACCAAGTCTTCACTCCTTATCAGTACAAAAATACCACTTAGACGATGCTTAAAACATCTGTGGAAACAACTTATATATAACATACAAACAGAAATCCTTAATAGCACTGCTAAGGTGAGAAAAGGAAAACAGTAACAATTTATATTATATTCTGTATAATAGAATTACTTGCATTTATATGAATTAGTTTATTGTTGAAGGTAACTCAAAATGAGTGAGTGCACATTACACACTGTACTTAGTGATGGGCAAGACTGCGACTCTAATTAGCAGAGAAGGGCATAGCACTGAAATGCTTGCAGAGCAGCCACTTCTAAGCATGTCTGTTCTTTTCAAGTCAGGGTTCATATTTTTAAAGCAAATGTGTGTATTTTGTTAGTAGCAAAACCGAGAAGAGTCAGTGAAGACAAAATTAATATGGGCTTTAACAAAAGTCGGCATTTTACAGCCCATTATGGCCAAAAAGGAGAAAAAACGCTCCCCAGATCCTCTCTTAAGTAAGTGCTTCCAAGTGATCGTGTTGCCCATTACTAAATGTGTTCCACTGACCATTGGTTCAGATCCCAAAGCCACAACACTCCACACAGTGAGAACAGTGCTAGCACAGCCCAACACAGCCTGTTAGTGTGCAGCAAAGAAGGGAAAGTCTACAGAAAGTTTTATTAGGTGAAGATTGAGGACAGCACAGTAACATCTTCTAATGTGATTACTGAAAAAACCCTTAGGCCTGGAATTATTTACTGAAAGAGCAAGTTGAAAGCCAAAAGTAGAAGCCTTGTTAAGACTGTCTAACATGCAGGAGGAGGAAAAGTTGTATTTATTTTACATTCTTTTGGTCAGTGTACTTGTTTCTTTACCTTTTGAGGAATGGTATCATCAGATGTCTCAGGAAGTCTGCTTGAGAAGTCAGACTGAAAACAGGGCATCAATTACATAAGCATCAGAGAAAGAACACTTTTGAGAAGAATGTATGATGGCATGTTCTGTATTTCATGTGAATTAGACTGTCACTACAGCTGCTTGTGTCAGACCACAAGCAGTCAAAAATATCTAATCATTTAAAACTAATAGATTGCTATGTTTTCTCTGGTTTTTTTAAGTACTTTGACACTCAGGCTTAATTTGAGGGAAAAAAATCCTGCATGCATACACACATGCCTAAAAGGCACAATAAAGACTGCTGCATTTCTTAAAAACAGCGTTCCAAAATTAACAGGAACTAACTGCTAACCTTTCAATGGGCATGCACATTTCTGCTACACAGGCCACCTTCATCTTCATGGATTGATGAAAGCACATCTCACAAGTGCACCCAAACCAAGGCCTGCAGCCTTTTATTCTTCTTTCTATTTTTTCAGATCACTGTTTTCCACATTAACTAGATTAAGGCCAAGAAGCCAGGCTGACACCTCACATGGTACTTTCAGCATCTGGAGGCTTGTGAAGATGCCTGTGCTGTTTTCTGGCAGGATCACTCAGCACACCTCATCTCATCTCTTGCAATCTCTTCAAGTTTGCTTGGTTTTGATCCAAGTGATTCAGTCACTTCCCTAAATATACCATGAGGACCAACTGGACTTTACCAGCCATTTAGGACATACACAATACCAGGTCATACCAACAGAGTAAAATACATTTCTTAGGAAAAAACTATCAAAAAGAAAATGGATTTTGCAACAGGGCATGTAATCAGCCATCCCAAACTCCTGAATACTTACCAGCAAGTTTGTTTCCTGCTCAGCCTCGGGCATGTAGGGGTACTGAGTATAAAACATGTCATTCCGCACCATCTTTTTCCTCATTCTGCAGGGACCCTCGGTCATCTCCAGCATCCACTTGTCCAGGTGGGAGCCGATGGGGGGGCCCCAGAGCCCTCGCTCTCGCAGTAACTCATACTCGATTTGGGACCACTCCTCCGTCACGTATTTCAGTGCGTTCTGCTGACGCTGAACACAAACACATTTGTAAATGCCCTTGCTGTCTGTACTTGCACAGGAGAGAGAAGTTCAATGAAGCAAAGTTTAGTGGTTTGTTGTTTTTTTTTTAACAAATTGCTTTGAATGACCTGGTGCTCTCAGAAGTTATTTCTTAAGATTTATAGCACATGGCTCAGCAACCAGCTTGAACCAAAAGTCTTTGGGAACGTTTGGCAGACACCACAGGGTGGAACCATTTCATTCTGGAAGGCACAGACCAGCCACTTTCTATCAGTGCATGATACCATAACATTTTCTTTGTATTAATATGAAAGTAGCATTTGGACACAATGCTTCTCCACCACTTCCTCTTAGGTTTTTCTACAATGCTTTAGAAAGACAGTGCATTTCCAGTCTCTCTCTTTTTGTTCCCTGATTTAGTTTTTTTACATTTCTAAGGAATTTAAGCTTCTTGAAAAAAAATTCCAATTTAACATGTAATATTACTACAAGAGTTTTCATCTACAACCAGATCAAAATGAGTTTCCTCATTTGTTAATTTGATTGCATCTAAAATCCCTTAAAGATAACAACTGTAAGTAAACATTGAAGCATTTCACCTATGAGAACCCAATATTTCACCAGCCTCATACTGAGAAATGGTATTGGTATAACCTAACAGGCCAAAGTGTGAGCATCAGGTAATTAATCCTGCAAGCCATCCATACCTCCTGGTATTCTTTATACTGCATATCAACCAGGTCCCGAACCACTGCAATGTGAGTAAACATCCACTGGGAAATTTCCTAAGACAAAAATAAGACAACAGACAATGACACTTTATAAACAAGAGTTTGTTTGAACAAAAAGCCTATGAATACATCACCTTACTAAACTTGCTCATAAAGAATACTTTCTTAAAAAAAAATACTTAGATGATGAATTTCCAATTACTGCACACAACAGTGTTCAAGTTTCTGTTTTGTTTGGTGTTTTCTCTGTTTCTTTTTTGAGGTGATAAATTAATGTACAACAATATCCTTTAAAAAATGAACTGGCAAATATTTGGAAAATATCCAAAATACATTACTAACTGTTCAGAACATTCCCAAACAGCCAAAGACTGGCATTGACAAATAATACTTTTCCCTTTCTCCTAATATTTTGTGGATGCTGCCTAATTTGCTGGAAATCCTCAAGATATCCATCCATCCTTACTTAGTCCCACAGTATCTCTGTTTTCACTTATTGCTTCCTCTACTGATACAACCAGGAACAGTTCCTGTCGGCTCAGTCTGTGAGGTTCTTCCTTTTCCCTTTCAGTGTATGCCTGCTCACCAGGAAAACGACTGAGAGCAAGGAGAATTCATTCTTTCATCAAAGCCACTGACTAGTTTTCAGCTCAGAAAGAGAACTAGCAATATATTTTTCCACAAAACTTTCAAACCCCTCCTCCCGTCTTGAGAGCAGGATTTTAAAAAGGATCACTATCTGTGTCACAGCTTCCATTTCAGTGCAGTATTGCAAACTGAAATTAAGACCCAGACCACCAGAGTCATGAACCAGAAGCAGCTGAGCAGTCTCACCAATGATGAAGGGTTAATTCTTGGCTCAATGTCACAGATATGCAGATGGACCTACTAAATTAGGACACACAGAAGCAAGATGCCGAGTCTGGATAGTCAAACAGGGGAAAGAAAACCAAGCACCAGAGAGTACTTCACACTCTGCAAGATTCCCTACTTTGGGATATTTACTGTGAGCCCTGAACGTACATGGCTGGATTTCAGACTGCATGTTATTACTCAGCAGAAATTACCTGTGTAGAGAGGTTGTGTTTACTCAGCCCACTCTCCTTGCGGTTTCTCCTGGAACCAGTTAGTTTAGAGAGGCCAAACCCACTGCTGACTCGGGAAAGTTTGGACTGTGTCGTTGGAACCAAAGCCTCTCCTCTACTGATGCATTTTTTCTCATGAGCTGAAAAACAAAGCATTAAGAGCACTTTTTAGGGCTTCTTTTCCCCTCCCCCCATTACGCTTGTTTTTTAAAACAGAACGATCTTTTTCGTTGCTTCAAAAAAGTGTAGCTCTACTCAAAAACATTTCTGCAAATATACTGACCATCAGGAAGATACTGGAAACCTGAGCAAACATTAGCCAGGAACATAGCATATCTAGAAATAAAGAGACTGCAAAAACAAGTATTCCATGTTTCCAAATATGTTTTTTGTACATCCAGGTTAACCTCAGTTACTTCAGAACTGTAAAATCATCAAATGAGTCACATAAATGGAATCTTAATTTCTGCTGTCTAAACTCTTACTAATTCAGTTGAGCATCAGTTGATCTTTACTGCATGGATGCAGAGCTAACTTGTGCTTAACTTTTTGTCCACTGGAATTCCCAGGTCCTTTTCCTGCAGAACTGCTTCCTGTGCTGAACAGATTGCCCAGCCAAGAATTAGTCACAGCATCAGTGCTCCTAGAAGGACTGCTCAGCTGCCCATTTCCAATCTTATCACCAGACCAAGAGCCTGCAGGCTGCACGCAGACATGCTCAAGAGGGGCCCCCTCCCTGCCTGGCACATCCAATCCTGGAAATGGTAACAGAATCACCCCAATCCAAGGCTTCATGGCGAGGAGCTCAATACCTCCACCACTGTAATCCACAATATGCTATTTCCTGGCTCACAAACACAGGGCCCTGTGCACTGGAGTACCAGAATATGCTATATGTGGTCCAGTTTCTGAAGGATTCTATGTTACACAATGACAGCTTAGAGTATCTACAGCTATAAGTAAGTTAAGCCTATATTAAAACATCCAGTGCATATGGTTCACTCCAGAAATCCACCCTTCAGGACAGACAAATCCTCAGTCAGGACTTACCCAAATGATTTTGCCAACACTTTAAACTCGCTTCCTCAATGAAAGGTCGGGCAACAGTTATATCCACTTGGCCACGGTCATTGACAGGCAGTGTCACTTTGAAAACTTCTTCCAAAACCTGTTTTTTACTGTGGATCAGCTCTGTCCACACTCTGTTTATGGCTTTTAAAAGAAGCTGGCGACCTGATAAGTACAAGATTACAAACAGCAAGCTCTCTACAGTGCCCATGGAACTGGTATTTTTACAGTAATGAAATGAATAATTCCTGCAATCCCCCCTTACATGATGTGTGAAGTGCCTTTGGCCAGAGTGTCTTTTTTGACATTAGTATGCTATCAGAAAGCACCTAACAATTAATTTTGGCAATTTTTTCTCTGTGAAATTGTAACACTGGCTCTGATTAGCTGATTCATCTCCTACATCCATCAATTAACAAAATGAGATAAAACAACTTAAAGGAGTCTGTGTCTACAAATACATATATAATTCTATACATACATTATCCTTCAACATCTTTACATAGAATGTGTGCCTAAGTACCTCCATAAATATTAACTACACATATTTAAGGATCACTGAATACTTTCTTCCACAGCTAGTTCATAAATTTCCTTCGAGTGACAGATAGTAAGGATGCCACAAAATAGTAATTGTATAGTTTATACAATATATATTTTCCCTTAAAATGAGCCACTTCCATTGCATTTAAAACAGTGCATATAAACCAGTATTTCTAATTCTGGAGCATGTCCAGAATACAATGAAGAGCTCTTACTATTTTAACAAAACAGTAATTTATTCTCAAAGTGTCTAGCTTGGTATTTCTGAGTGTCTTTTAATCTATTTTTTATATATTTTTATACACACACAGCCACCACCCCCCTCTGGAGAGTAACTGGGTAACACACACACACGATCCCCCACCCCGAGTCACTGGGGTAAAAGATTAGTGATAACAATACAGAAGTGGCATTATGAGACATCTGTGGCTTTGTCATTCTCAGATTACCTTCGCTGACATCTTGATTGTAGACTCCATCTGGTTCTATATCAGAGGGGATCATAATGTGCCAAGTTGTCATCCTGGCTTCTGCTTCCAATCCAAACCCATCAACATTGCTACAAACACATGATGGATTAACAACCATCAGAATAAAAAGACACAAAAACCCCAAGCCAAGCTAAAGCATTTGATTCCCTGTATTAGATTCACAAAGATTAACACACATTTCTACAGCAAAGCATCCTTGCTTCTGTCCTTTTGAGTTCTGACAATCTGTGGCCACAAGCTGAACTGAAGGTTTATGAAGGAATGATGTGCCATGGACACTGGTGTCACTAGATGGTGATAATTGGAGAAACACAAAACAGACAAGGCCAGAAATGGAGAACAGTGGGGTTTGATGACTATTGCCAAGTGTCTTTGGATGAAACACAAGTTGTGCATCTTCTTGAAAAGAACAAATGAAAATGCCAGGCTGGCATTTGCAGCAATGCAGGAAAGTGGGTGTCTACAGCATTTGTCACTGGCACCTGATTTAATGCATGACAGGACTTACTCAATGCTATACAGAGGAAATACCAGGATATGGAACTTGGATGAAATGACTCAGCAGACAATAAATCCAGTGACAGGACCCCCTGTTAATTGCCTAGCACCAGTGTTTCCTTCTATCTTTAACAAAACATTTCAAATTACAAAAGGATAACAAAAAAATAGTTGGATAAACACATAGGTCAGTATTTAAAATACCTCTGCAAAAGGAGGTAAAAATGTTCTCTACTCCCAGGATCTTCAAACCTAACTTTGTCTCAAAATGGATCTCTTAAGCTTGCTTACAACTCACTGGCTGAAAAACTATAAACAGTCTTCCAAAATTTTCTGACTTATTTGCAAAATTTTCTGACTTTTGCTTATTTGAGTAAAAGAAAAGGTCCTCTTAGTACTTCTCATTCCTCATTCTGGAATGAACTTCAGCCTGAGATATTTACCTTCCCACATGCAGATTAATTAAGCAATGAGCTAGACAGCTGATGAACTCTTGATCATGATTTCCAGGTCCCAAAATTAAGTTCCTGTTCACAGTAAGGACCCTTAGGGAATCAAGGAGAGCCACTTGCTGAGGAACAGTTTTGTGCGCTCTTGAGAATTGATACAGGATGGTTCTGTTCAGGCAGTGATAAATGGCATCCAGTGAGAGTCCCTGAGATCTTCTTTTTGACTGATAGGAAGTAAAAAAACATGATCAGAAGTGACAGAAAATCATTTTACTGGCACACAATCTTCCCTTTAATTGACCCACACTCATTTTTCAAAATCTGCATTTTACTCAAAGTGTCGATTCCATGAATTAAAAGGACTGAAATGACATTAATGATGATACACTTAGAATTTTAACATCTATAAAGATGCTGCTGATTTCTAACAGTAAGTTGTCTAACAATCTCCAGTAGAAGTGTCTGAGGAAACTTCCCAAAAATGTCAAGGTAAATTTAGGGAGATTCTCAAAATTCAGGCAAGGCACGTTTCAGTGTTTATTTGGGGGGATTTCTAAAAAATATTGTCATCTGAGAGCAGATTTTACTCAACTGCTCTTCACAGAAAGATGTGCTAAGAAAGCTCAGTAAAGAGAGACTAAGGCTGAGAAAGAAAAGCATGTTTCTGATCCAAACATGTATCACCAGCAGATTGTTTAGTGACATCACTCTATGCATTTCCACATAACCTGCAAAAATGGTTTTTCAGGCAGGGTAATAGAACAAGTAAATAAACTGTTACCTGTGCAATGAGCTGGATTATGAAGTCCACAAGAAGTTTGGATTCTTTGTTGAACATGCCCTGCCAAAGCTTATCTACCACACGCTGTGTAAAATAAAACACATTGTTCACCAGCACTTGGTAGCTTCCTCCACTTGTTATAGGCAGAGATGCATCTTCACCTAGGTAACAAAAAACCCCTAAGTTTTCTACATTTATCAAAAGAACCCCATCTGCATAAATACATTCACATTAGTTTATGCCTTCTATACTTCCATAAAAGAGAAAGAGATTCAGTCAATGAAAGCTAAACCTCATGGCTTCCCTACAATAAGACTTTCCCTTTAATGGTAAGCAAACATGGTTCTGGATTATTTTTTTAAAAAAGAGATTCTGGATTTTTAAAAACATGATTCTGGATTTATTTTATTAATGCACTGCACCCAGAGGAAGACAAATTACTGCTGTAGTGAGAAATGGGGAACCTGACAAGCACTGTTGAACAGAAATGCATACAGCCCCTCATAACACCTGGGATGGAGGCAGAGCACACCAAGAGCTCCTGGGAAGTCCAGCAGACCACCATGAAATATGACTGGGCCCCCTATGCCATGTATTTCTTCTGAATAACCTATTTTACAGCTTTGGCACAAGCCAGGTAGGGAGGGAATATGCAAGCACAGCAACACCCTTTACACATCAAAGGAAAGGAAAGGGCAGGGGAACAAAATTAGGACAATCAAGGAGCAATAAAACAGAACAACAAAAAAGAAAAAAACACAGAATCAAAACCTTGTGTCCAAATCAATAGACTGATAATTAAACTTTGTTATATTACCCAATAAGACATCAGCTGCAAGTAGGTGGTCCATCACTCCATCCAAAACATAAGTCTGAAACTCCTTCTGCTGTGTTCGTGTTGATCTTTCAGGGGAAGCCTGAAGAAAGATATTAAGATAATTAATATCTCTGAGCAAACAAGAGGGAGAGGGGAGTTGTTCTAGTTGATTTTCTCATTTCTCAGCTCCTGCGAGTTAGTTTTTATTCTTCTCTTTTGCTTTCTCAAGCAAAAGTTTTGGCTTTATAAAAATAATTAAGCATGCATGTTGAGTATACATTGGCTGCACGCAGTCTTGCAGAGCAGGCATTATTCCTGTTTAAATCCAGGAAATTTATTTTCTGCCATAATAGGAACTGGAAAAGAACACATTCTGCTCAGAATGTGCACAGAACTCTTCACTATAAACACATGGTTAACCTGTGATCTCCTCAGTTGACACAGTTGCCTCCTTCAGTAAACAATGAGCAAATGGGACAGATCAAACATTTAAGTTGTAGAAAGAGAAATAACAGTAACATTAGCAGTGTGCACCCAATCCCATTCATGCTAAGGGGCTGGGAACACTGGCAAGTGATAAGTTAAAAGAGCTGTAAAGAACTGCAGCCACCTGAACGTGGTCTCAAATATGCTTTCCAGTGGAAGTTTGTGAATAACTGCTATCTTCTGACAATTTCTATTTTTTTTTTTTTTGCTTTGTGACTGCAGAGAGGTGCTCAAATGCCCCAGGAAATTTGTTAGGAAATATACAAGCATGGTCCACAATTCCTGCAGCTTTCAAAAAAAATCAGGGAGACTGACCAACACATAAGATCAGGTAACCAACAGGTAGGTCAAGGAGAATAAGAAGTGATGTGAAGTGAACATTTCAAAAAGAAATGTAATTCATGTAATTCTGAAGGTGTAGGCAGTTAAATAAAAACTGAACTCCTCACCTCCCTGCCTTACTATCAACAGGACAATGTTTTCTTCAAGTGTTATGAACTTTAGAAGTTAATTTACACAAGATAACGTAGTTTTTTTGTGAGGTTTTGTAGCACATGGCTTCATGTGTCTTTTTATCTAATTGGCACCATCTGTGGCATAATTTCTTTTTATCTAATATGAACAGAACAGAAATCTTAATATTTGTGCAGGTGTTTTATATTTTCAACAGATGTCATGGTTGGAAAGGTGTTAACTGAATCGTACTCCACAAAAACAAAACTTGACAAAAGATACAGCTTCTCAAGCTGGTTTTTCAAGCCATTAAAGAAAGGTGAACAAACCACTGTTTATGAAACACTAGTGTTTCTTCCTTTTTCCACTCTCATTTCACGGCAATTCCACTGAATGTCAGGTTATCACTAGACTAACTTTGAAAGGCAAATAGAGGAAAACATTGTAGGGAATAAGGTGTCACAAATAAGCTCAAATAACAAAACCAAGCCAAAACACAAACGCCAAAGAAACTCTACCTCCAGCAGAAGGTCTACCAGTGGAGTCTGTTTGCTGGCTGGTGTGAGACATAGGTTATCAATGATCATCACACGCATGAAATCAAACACAAACTTCTTAGCAGGGTGGTTGGTCAGGTAGGTCTTGGTGCCCACATTGCAGTATTCTGACTGGCTCCTGTTCATGCCAGAATCAGCTGCAAAGGCTTTAAACTCTTCTGCTGGGGACCCAGCTTCATCATCAAGATCAGTGACCTGTAAAAACCAGCATGTTAAAACTGCAGAGATCGGCAAATTAATGGCAGTTTCTTCATTTCTTTGTTCTTTGCTTGTCTTTCTAAGGGTATTTCACTTCACATTTTGCTTCTTAAGAAGCCTTTTTAAAAGATTATGATGGTCAGGATCAGTTCCCCAATACGGAAACATCCAGTTTTGGATTCCCAAGGCAAACAACGATCAGTGAAGACTGGCATGAATTACATTTCATGTTCACTGACCAACAGAAGTACTTGGGCAACTTCTAGATACTTTGCAAAAATAAATGTTCTTATTGCAAAAAAAAAAAAGGAAGAAAAGAAAAAATTTTGATAAAGTTATTAACTAAAGCACTTAAAATAAAATCAAGACAGAAGCCAACTAAAAAAGGCCATCAAGCTTACATAACATAAAACAAAAAAGGAACTGAGCCTTTTTTTTTTTTTAATACAATACCTTCATCAGAGTGCAGTTATGGGTAAGCCGGTTTCCCAAAAATCTCTAAAAGAAGAAGAAGAAAAAAAAAAAGGGGTCTCCACAGCTTTCCCATTTCTGATGAACAGAAACCTTTGAAAGGATTGCTCTTAAAGAGGACTGTAACAAAAGCACAAACAGCAATGAAAGCTGTCAAATCCAGAAGACTGACTCTTTTTATGCAACTCCCTTCTTTAAAATGAAAGAGGAGACAATATGATTTCCCTCAACAGTCTTATTGCATTGCCAGCTTACACGTGAAGTAACCAAATGTTGTGAACATTTGGTCTGCTTTAGCTGGAGAGTGTTCTCAAGAAATTAAGAGAAGCCCAAATATGTATTCTTTCTATTTTTAATAGCAATCTCAGAAAAGCTGAAAGACCTTTTTAAAAAAGTTAAGAACCTTCTCTCAAGGCTGAATTTAGATTATAATGTTTTGTTGCAGAGATCTGGCTGTTATTCAGCTATTTCACCAGGAAATACACGTTTGGGCATAAAGAAATACTGGAGGAGTAAACCAATTTGGAGTGAAGAGCACCCTCTATCAGCAAAGAGCTCAAGTTGCCAGGCAGCTACATAGAATTTGAAGGGATCTAGTAGTTACAGCTTGCCCAGAGACACGAGGCTCCTCTAAAAACTCTGTACAGGTCAATGCCAAATCAGCATTACCAGTTTGTAAGCGGCACTTTTTTTTGAGAGAGAGCAAGCTCCTAGAACCTACTTTAAATGCAAGTTTAACGTAAAAGAAAAAAGCCCCTGTCTTTATGAGAGACTCCTCAGCAGGCACTGGTAAAAATTGATCTCACATTTTTATCAACAAAAAAACAATAGCATGTCACCAGTTATTATTTCCTGTTTTTATCATACTCTCCATAGTTCTAGCGTTTGGCAATCTCTAGAAAAATTATCCTTCCATGTTCTTAATAAAATTACTTTTAGATGTTGGCTAACAATACCTGTTTTTTCTTTTCCATCCATTTTCTAGAAATAGTATCATTTGCAAATGACACTGAGCTCAAAGAAAACTTTAGGCAGCAATGCAAACCACGCTGAATTCACACCCTCTCCTGGCTTGAACTCAGTAGTTTCAGGAAATACAAGAACACTCTTTTGTGGATAAACCACAAGAGCAGAAATGGGAAGTGTGAGGAAAAAGAAGTTTTAGGTTTCATCACATTCTCCAGAGCAGTGGGCTGACTCAGTCTCTTTTGTTTTTGTAAATCTGAGCTAATGTTTTTCATACAATTGATAATAATGGTGCACTAGAAAACAAGCAAACTGTCTGTTGCCCCTAAAATGCTGGGGATGTCACTGCACAACAACTGCCCTGCACATACTCTACTCTCAGTTCCACAACCCAAGTACAAAACATCCAGCCCAGCTCTGATGATGAACTCTAGTGCAAGGTGAGTAGAGGTTTATCTTGGTATGACTGGTAATTGATAAATCCTCAAAAGTAACACTCAGGTGAAAAATAAAACAGGCAAGTGGTTGGATTTCCTACCATCTCAGAGTAAGGTCGGATGTTGAAAGGAAACACTGTTGCTGCCAGCGCACACAGGAACTCTGGACTCATCCACAAGGAAATGAGGTCTGGTACATTGTGATACAAATACCGAAAGAACTGCATCAGGGTGACTGGATATTCCCGAAGCCAAGAGCCTTCTTCCTCTGACTGCCAGGGCTAGGGTGAGAAACAAACACCAGATTAGCACAGACAGCAGCAGTTGAAGAATACTTACTTCAGAAAGGAAGAGCACACTTTCAAGCATGTCTCAAACAGGAGACTGACCACGTTTTACAGCACATCATTGGCCATAAGCTAGAATGTGTGCCCTAACACATATTGACTCAGAAATATTGGCAAACATGACCAGATTGAAGCCAACCCAAAATGTGATGGCACATCTGAACACACAGCTGGTGACAGCACACAAGACACAGAACATATCTCTAAGCATGTCTCAAGTATACCCAAACAGGTGAGGGCCAAACACCATGAGGGGTCACCAGCAGAGAGACAGAACTTGTGACAGCAGGAACAGGTACTGCAGCAGGTACACTTGTCCAGAATATGCTTCTGGACATGTTACCTTGGGAGAAACATGCAAGCAATAGAGGACATCACGTACACATGATGACTGAACAGGTGACAACCAAACAGCCGCTGCTTTTCAAGCACTTCAGGAGGCAATTTTCAGCAGATAACACATTCTGGCTTCAAGGAAATACAAAATTTTCCCACTGAGAAACCAACTTTCCCTACTCTTGACATTAGACTCAAAGATGAGACATTTCTCTGGCAGTAAATTCATTTCCTCTGGCATGGGGCTATTCATAGTCAGGGGACTTCTCTGCATGGGGAAGGTTCATGCACGAAATCTGCAACTCACATAGCTCTGAGCAGATGGGATAGAGAGTCTCAAACATTCCCCCATGATGTTAATCGGGAAAGAAATTCAATTAGCTCTGCCAAGGACATTCTATCCTTCTGCTTTCTTGTTTTGTTTTAACTGCAGCTAAACAGAAAGCCCATCATTTTTGTGAAAAAGCAGTGTTAATTTTGTGGCTACTAATATTTCTACGGATACTGGAAAAAAGTAACAGAAAAACCCAGGAAAATGACAGTTTCCACCCAAGTATTACAAGCCTAACTCACAGCAAATTTTGTCATAACACTAACAAAACCTCAACCTTTCTAATTTGGCTTTTGACCATGTGGAAAACTTGAACAACTCAGTATACTCAAATGCAAGCAAAATTTTTTATGCTTACGGAATTCAGCATGCTTCTCAGCATTCCCAGTAACAAGAAGGCAGCTTCTGTGCAAACGCTGTGTATTGAGGAGGTAACAGTGCCACAGGAGGCAGGAACTCCAAATATGAATGTCCAAATGGAGTCTAAATCAAACTGTAAGAGGTGAAAAAGAAGAAATACGACATGAAATAATCCCCTTCTGTGCAATTGTATACCGCTTTTTATTACAATACACTCATTTGGCAGTATATAAAAAAACAGTTGGTTTACATCCTCCAAACTTTTTCACCAAACTTCATATGATGGTCACAGGTCACTGAAGAAAATTTCTGTCAACAGTGAGCTGATGCAACTGCAACTCTCACCTTCTCACTTACTTTTCACTTCTTATACTTACAAAGTATTTTAAATGTTTTGAAATTAGCTGACTCACATCTAGCAGTAAAACCCACACGGTATCCCACAGAAAAAAAAAAAAAGATATGAACAACACAAACAAATCAAGTTGTAATTTCCAGCAAGTCTAAATAATTAAATCAAGTTAGAAAAAAAGGGGACCAAGTGTCCACCTCTAGCATTAAGAGTGCTACTTAGTAGTCGAATCTAGTTTCGGTTTAACAGTGTCATACTTCAGTGCTGTAGGCAGATGTGTGAGTTTCATGCCTCTACTTCATGGTAGCACAGTGCTGAATGTGCTGTCAAGTATTCCTCTTGAGAAAGCAGGCAAGCAGAACACCTTCTGATTTGAAAGCTTTACTTTTCAGTTCTCAGTGTTAGATAAATGCTAGCACTGCGCACATTCTAAATAAGCACTTTGTCTATCTGGAGTGTGTGTGGCTTTTCTTCATGAAGCACTACCCTGGGGTTTCCTAGGACTGTTGTAGGTCATATAATATCTACTCACTTACTTCAAAAATGCCCAAAAGAACCTGTACAGAATAAGAACCAACACTTTTCAGCAACAATTGGGTTGTCTTCATACAAAACCACAGAGACTTTATGAAATAAAAGCAACCTTGTTCTGCCTGTAACCTGTGAACTTTCTTTAACACAGCAACTGCCCACTCCTTAAAAAAAAACAACACAAAAATCCCACCTCACAACTAAAGAAAGCAAACAGAAAATTATGTTCCCTTCAATGCCCACAGCATGCCAGCTTGAACTAGGGATCTGATTCGACCCCAAAATGGACCAGAAAGACACCAGTGACAGAAAGACAGCTAAGCCATAGCAGGCTTACTTCCACATACTCCCACCCCACAGAGCTCAGCACTAAACACCACATCATGACTGTGAATCAACTGCAGGGAAGAAGGAGAGGGCCTGGTTAATCCATTATTTTCTTTCACGACAGACAGAATTGCATTCACATCTTACTGGATAATCCCTACCTTGGCACCCTGATTACACTGGCTGCTGATGACAGGTGCACTGACCTGCAGGTTTTCAGGCAGTTCAGTGACTGGCTGCTGCAGGAAAAGGGCCATGAGGAGGAAATAGAGGGCAGGCACATTAGTGTGCTTTGGAAGAAGGGACTGCAGAACGGGGAAGCCTGGGAAGTGACAAGCATCCCGGTTAATCTCCCGCACCGTTGATCTGCCACCAGCGCTCCGGCCGACGTTGAACCCTACATGGAAAACAAGACACAAAGCCAACAACGTTAGGGGGCAATGATTCTTGCTCACCTGGTGAGATTTAAAGGGTATCTCCCCAGAAACTGATGCTGTGAAAAATGAACGTGTGCATACAGACTATCACACACATGACAGCATTCTGCTTCAGAGGTCTCACTTTTAAGAACAATTAAAAAATAAAAAAAGGAAATTACTGCTTTCCAGTACCACATAGATAGCACTGTTCCATACAGACTGCTTAATACTATTGCTTACACACACAGATCCATTTTGTGGCTGTGACAACAATTTTAAAACACGCAGGCTTCTGAAAACAAATATTTTGCTGGCTGAGAGCAAAACATCACCTTAAGCTCAGTTACAGATCTGTATTATGAAGCAGCAACCCATGGTCCATTTAAGTCTACTGGCAGCTAATCTGCATCCAGAGATGTTTCAGGGGCATGTTTTTCAGATATGTTGTTAATGATTAAGTGTGACATGATAGTAAGCATTAAATAGTCTTATTTTATTTAAGCACTGCCAGAACCACCTTTTGTGACCATACTTCTACCTAGGTATTTCAACTTCCTACTTAAAGAAAAAAAAAAATAATGTTTTTTCTTCTGCCACCTGAATGGCAGAAGCACTTATTTTCAAGCAAGGAAAGAGGCAGGAAGACAGTTCAGTCTCCACATCAGCACTGTGAGCCATTATTCTCACACTGCCAGAGGTCAGGTGGTTTTTCTGAGGCTCAAATGCAGATAACACTTTCCACCAGGAACTGACTTTTTAAGCAGAAAACATTTATCAGGAATCAGACTAATGAAATCTGTGCTACACAGTTGTGTAACTATCAGTAACTGTCAACAAAAATGCGTCTTATTTGGTTTAATGAAAAATCCTGGAGCCAGTGTGTTATGATTTATTAAAAAAAAAAGGGTACAAAAGTTAAGATCATCTGTCACTATCAGTTTATGAGATTCGAGTTTAAAACAGTCTAGCTTGGATTCAATTAAAGTGATACTATAATAAGAAAAATAAGGAAACTTTAAAAATACTTTCAAATGTGATTGTAAAGCAAAATCTTACCTAGAAAGATTTTGTGACTGAAGAAAATGTTCATGCTATTGGACATTTAATGTACATACTAAATAAACAGTAGTCTATTCCCTAAAATGCCAATTGTTTTCAAGTTTTTAAGGCACAACTATGCATGGGAAATGCACATGCAAAACTGTTTCTTAAATAAAATACAGAACCTTAATCAAAATGAGCCAAACAACAGATCTTTTTATTTTAACAATAAATATTAGCATGTGATTTACAGCTTCTGAGAAACTGTTTTCCTTAATCCTCCTAATTCATTAGCCATGCAAAGAACCATCCTCTGCTCCTAGCTGAATATCCTGAGGGATATATTGTGGGAAACAGTAAATAGGCATAATAGAGAGTTTTATTTATGCAAAAAATAACAAGATGCCATATTTGAAATCTATCAAAGATACAAAGCAGAAAGAAGTATTTTTCATACTTCCGTACTTTCATTTCAGGAAGAACCCTCTTCCTGAAGGAAGATCACTTCAACAACACTTCAATTACTTCCTTATAGTAAACCAATTCAGAAAAACTTTTAGTGCAGAAACAGATCATGTACTGCTCCAACACAGAGAGGTGGCTCCATGAACAGTTATTTTAGGAACAACAATGAAGTTGAAAGTACTATTGATATCACTGCTCTGATCTCAAGGCTACCAAGGTCCATGAAAGACCCTCATTTAATGTCAGTGAGTTTGCACCAGGGCCTGAATAGACATACATCTGAAAAGCACCACTTTATTTGGACTAGAAAAAAATCCAGGTCCATGGGAAATTTCCACTACACTTGTCTATAAAGAATTGACAAATGTTATTTCAAACATTTGGAGATGCATTTCAGACAGCTCAGAGACACTCAAAATGGGTCCTGTAGCACTATAGCCTTATACACAATTCTAGGTCACAAGGGGTAACTGAGAGGTCTGATAACCTGGATAACTGAGGCTTTAAGAACCTGAAAAAAAAGCCTTTAATAGAAAGCATGCTCATATATTCCTGAAGAATGCAGGAGAGGGGAAGGAAAAGAAACACTGACATGATACTGTGAACACAAAAATCTCCAAGGTATCAAAAATCCAAGCTGGTAAAGCTGATGGACACAGAACTCACTAGTCAAAGCAGCTCAAGTGTAACACTACACAATGCCCTAACTATTAAAAGTAAACAAAAATGTAAATTCTACTGAATCTTCATTAGCTGTGTGCAGAAGATGCTGCTCCATGCTACCTTTCCAGCTGTGCCTACCCACAGGACACACTTAAGCATCCCATGACAGTAAGAGAACAAACCAATTAGCTACACAGGCTTCATGCAGATGAGCCAAAGCTGAACTACAATGACAACTATGTCATGTCAGCTAAGGGCAGCTTTGCAAAACCACTCCCTTTTGCCTAGGAAATCTTAACTCTTCGCTTGTAGGAAAAATGAGGTGCAGAAGCATCTGATGACAGCACAGACAAGAGTAATAGAAAGGCCTCTGCCAGACAGCACCCACACAATAAGCCACAGCTCAACACACCTGCACAGGTGTTCCCAACAATCCCTGAGTCCCGAGGGGCTGAGATGCCTACCTAGCACAGTACCAATCTTATTGGTCAGGACAGAATCCGTCTGATCCAGCCAGCCTCCACCACTGAGACCCTCTTTAAACTTGATAAGGATGGACTGATTACTCAACAGGACCACAAGAATTCTCATGGCTGCCGTGACTGTGGTGGAATGCAGGTGTTCTTCCATAAACATCATAATCCAATCAAAACCCAGTGTCTTGGAACGTTCTTCACAAGCCCTAAGTAAAGAGAGGGGGGAGAAAAAAAAAAGTCACATTTTACAGCATTTAGCTTCCTACTAGACAGCAAAAATCAATGTCCTCCACTGCAGAGCAAATTTCAAGAGCAAATTCTTAGTTAGGTTCTCACAAACTAAAAATATCACTTATCAACATCTGTTAAATGAAACAGGTAATGTGCATTTGTTTAGTAGAAAGGAAAGACCAGACACAGCTCCCAGGACCAATTCAATTGCATGACATTTCTGCAGTTGCCGCTTTTGATAACAAATATGGAAGTCTGAACTGAAGCCTTTTTGTTGAACAAGAAGTTTTCACAAGTCATCTAAATAAACCAGTATTAATAAAACAAAGGAAGGTTGTTTCTTTCTTTGCTTTTATTAAGGGAAGAGTTACTTGGGAATATTTGAAAGCATTTTCCCAAATTTAAGGGGCATTGTAGGGTCAGTGATCTTAATGATAACTCCTACTGAAGCCTTTGTATCTCAACCAAATGAGAAGCTGACATCCCACTTCTCTAAAAACAAAAGCTTTCTCTTTGATGGATTTTTTTTTCTATAGTCACACATGAAGTTAAGAGAAAACAACAAAATTAATCATGTATCCCATTTCTACTAGCATACCTGAGAGTAATTCAGTGACATCTGCATAAATCATTCAACAATTCCTATAAAATGATGCAATTCAACTAGTGAATTGAATGGAGGCTGTATAATTCCTCTCCTTGAAATAAAAAATTATATCCTTTCTCTGCCTCAAGGGTTTTTTTGGTACTTACTGCAAATTAACAGTTGTCTTTTCTTTAGATGTATATAGAAGTTTCAGAAGGATATCTAAAAGCCTGTTCCGTAGTAGAATGAGATTAGCTGAAACAAGTCCTCCAAAGTCATCCTCTGTTCCTAAATATTGAGAAAACCCAAACGAAAAAAAAGGCAAAATTAAGATTTTGGAACTTGGGCATTGAAAAGGTTATTCATAAATTCCATACATAAGCAAATACAACCTCATCCCACTCAGGCTGCAAGGAAGATGTGCTAAAGTGCAAGGAGCCTGTTATATGGTGCTGAGAAATGTCTGGTGCCCCCTTATCACTGTCACACAGACTTTGGGCAGCTTGAAGAACAGGTAAATCAGAATCCTAGCTTCTCAGACAATCTGAACTGAGGTAGTCACTGTCTGACAGGTAGACAGAAAGAAACAATAAAACACTGTCCCTTTCCATCCCTCCCTTCTTCCAAAATTGCATAACATGGCAATTAAATAAGCATTCTGCATTTTGAAAAAAGGGGGTACATGGAAATTCTAAGGAAAAAACCCTGATACTTTCCAAACCTCTCCAGATCTAAGAAATTGTGAGAAAAATTAGTTTACTTTTCCTTCAACAGATTCCCAAGCTCATCATCAGTTGAAAAATGCATTTACTGCAACCAAGCCAATCCATGCAACTCAGCACTAACTTTGCAGCTATTTTGTAAATCCCTCTTCCTGTACCCCTTATGCTGTCAAATGAGGACCCTGCTTTTAGTGCTACTGGGGGAAAAAAAAAAAGAGAAAAAAAAAAAAGCAGCACAGCTTGAGGCAACATATGCAAAAATGAAGACAGATAAATGGAAAATTTCTGGGCCAAGGTTTTATGCACAAGATACAGACAAAAATGATCTTCTGTGGTAGAAATACAGCACAATTGGGTGAATACCAGTAGCCTAAAAACCTCATGCCCTTTGCCTCAAAAGTTTCTCTTTCCATTTCTGCCACACCATGAATTTCTCCCCAAGGTTCTTCCGTCCCCCACATAAGCAAAAGCAGCTCAGGCTATGGCTAGCCTGGTAAAAAAACAAAACAAAACAAATGATGGCCTGTAGTGAGAACACCAATCTGGATCTCTCTGCAATACACATACCCTCTCTTTCACTAAAAGCTCAAATTGAATCATCTTTGAGAACAAAAAAAGTATTCAGAAGAAACAGGTGAGGCACAGGAAGATGATGAATCCCACTGGACCATGGAATGGTTTGGGTTAAAAGGGAACTAAAAGATCATGGACTTCCTACCTCCCTGCCATGGGCAGGGACACCTTCCACTGGACTTCCTGTGGTAGCTCAGAGCTCCATCCAAACTGGCACTGAACACTTCCAAGGATGGGGCATCCACAGCTTCTCTGGGCAACCTCTTCCACTGTTTCACCACCCTCACAGTAAGCTAAAACAATCTAAAACAACTCTCAGTTTGAAACACTTCTCCCTTATCCTATCACTACATGCTCTTGTGAAACATCCTTGTCCAGAATGTGCAGACTGCGCAAACCTTGTTTTTGTGACACCAGACCAATATAACTAACAGTAAAACAGAAACTTCTCTCTCACTTGTCCCTCTGCACCAGTACATTCCCAAAAGATGTAGAAAGACAGGTTATCTGGCTGACATCCACTGTGGGACTAAAACATTTCTGTTCAGGAAGACTGATTGAAAGTGCAGTTGCACAAGGTAAATAAGGGTAGAAATAGTCTCAAAACAATTCAATCTAAGAATTATTGAAGGACAGTAACATTTCTTTTTTTGCCTACAAAAAAGTTACTAGGCTGTCTTAGTTCATTCTTTCACTTCCTCCACACCTGGAAGACAGATGCACCTAGTAACCAGTTTTTTGTTGGTTTTTTTTTTTTCCTTTTTCCACAAAGAAGCAGAGATGCACAGCTAATTGGAAGGAGCAAGTGGAAGAAAGAGAACATGACCATACAGTATTAAATGAAGTAAACAAACAAAAAAAGTGTTTTGCTCTGCTTTGCACTCAATACTGAAAACTAAGGCTGCACCACCAACTGGCAGCCAGGTTTATAACAAAATTGCAACACTGTTAATTTCATTATTTCTACATTTTATGTATTCAAGCACATAAGAGACCACAAAGTATTTTTATTCTACTGCTTCTAAGCACTGTCAACACTTACCACTGTCAAGCTTTTCTTCATTGTTTATTTCCATGACCACAAACTTCTCACAGACTGCAAACGTAGGTAAAGTGGAAGAGATGAACTGTCCAAACCTTGATGCGTACAGAAAAAACATCACTCATTGATATGACAGATGAACTCTCATCTATCAATAATTCACCTTAAATACAAAACCATGTGACAGGTAGATACCCAAAAATATCAGCTTTCTCACATGTGAAGATTGGTGAAAATGGTCTTCATTTAAAGCTACTAGCCAAAACACAAATTAAGTTGCAGTAATTAATGGAATCTTTACAGACAATTCTGTGCCTAAGGGTCCCTGAAAATGCTTGGGATTCAGGAAAGGGAACTGGGAGATACTGCTGAGTGCTAGTAAAAGGAACACCTCATGTTAAAGAAGAGCAAAACATTCTCAATCCCTTAGAGCTGAACAATTACTACATCAAAATAGTGGTTACTCAACTCTGGAATAACATGTCTATAGCTTGGGGTTGTGTCATGGTTTTCCATTACAAGACATTGATGTACCACTGGAAGAAAGGAGATGCAATATATTCCTCTTTCCTCTGCAGCTAACCTGGAATGATCCCTAGCTAGTGCAACTTTTCCCAAGTTATGCAACATGTTTCATTTTTGATTTCCAGGAAGGAGAACAAGGAACACCTAGATAGGCATCCTACAATCTATTCTGTAACCATTTGAGCATACAATCAGTAGTTTTATTCTTGAATCTTTTTTTTTGTCCTGTATAATTTAAACAAACATAGGTAAAATGCTCAGGTTGAGGCTTCTGATACCTTTAACTGTCCTTAAAAGTAAGAAGCTGAAAACATCACCATTGTACTCAAAGAGCTCCCAGGCCCTGCGATATTTTATCCATTTCCATTATAATGAAATGAGAGATGAAAAAAATCAAGTTATCAAGGAATTAAACTACTTTTAAAGCATTTCAAATACTCCTGTACATATGAATTGCAGTAACTAGTGTAATTTTCATCAGTCAGAATTAGATGTACTGTATCTGACAGTCTTAAATATCTTTTTATACAGTGATAATTAAGAAAAAATCTGGAACTAGACCTTGCATTCAAGATAGTAATCAAAACTGCATTTTAACCAGAAGTATCTTTTTAGCCCATCTCAAATAATATTCAATGGTATCCAGGAGGAGTGCTCAGTGCTTTACATGAACAAAGGGGCTGCAATTCAGCACCTTCATTTTTCACCTGTAGAACATTAAGTCAGTTTGATCCTCCAACCATGCTCAGTCAGATGCAAACTGAAAATAACAGGCAAATCAAGGCTTCAACATATTGCCTCTGTCTAGTTCAATCTAGTTAATAGAGTAAAAAAAAATCAGTACACGAGCATTCCATGTTGCACACTCCTCAGCACCATGAAGTACTTTTGACCAAGGTAACAGAACAAAGAAAGAATTATCCAGGTGTGGGCTACCTGAGTAAGTCATAGCTGCTGGGGAAGCCCTGAAGAAGAAAGCTCAGCACATTGCTAATCGCAGCAATAGTTGGCTGGGACAGGGACATGTCTCGAAGAGTCAACAGCAGTCTTGGGATGAGGTGGAATTCCCTCATTAACTTTGCATTCTTTGCTGCTTCACTGGAAGTAGAAAAGAAAGGAGATGGCCTTTTAAAACTGGAGTATCCTCTAAATGCCACCCAATCCAATAAACCCCATTACTAGGCTTGCATCAGTTCATACCTCGACTCAGTGAGGAGTTCAATGAAGTGCTCGAATAATGACAGATGAAGCTCGTAGGGTGCATGAAGCCAGACCTGAAATACAGAAAAAACAATATGTTTTGTACACAAATCGACTTGTAGATTAAAAACAAACATTAATAAATCAAAGGTTATGAAGAAATTAAAACCACTCACACTCATGACTGTTTACCTGGCCATGAAGAACCACATATTGGTTCCAAACATATTCTCTGTAAGGGTACCAGGCTGAAAACTTATAAAGGGAAAAGGAGATGTTGAGGTTTACAGGGCTGTGTTAAGTTTATTTGGTTTAAGTGAAGGTTTATGACTTTGTAAAATTAACCCACTACTTTCCTCCAAGATTAAACTCAAGGTTTTCTCTGATTTTCTTTTTTACCCAGCATTGCCTGCACTTAAGTTATTTAGACTCTTTACCAAAACCCCCAAAATATCAATTGTTCAATCAATAGAAGTAACAGAAGATATAAAAGCCAGAAAGCTCACAGTTACAGCTGCAAATCTTAAAATTGATTTCCTGTTGAATAAAGCATATTTAATGCTTGTGCTCTGGTGTATAAAACTGGCTTCAATGAAAAGCTTTCTAGCTTTTGCTTTTCTTCTAATCTTATAATTTAAAATTATGACAGCAAATATTTTAATTTCCCTGTTCTGCACGAGTAAGAACATCTAGTTTATCCAATTTAAGTGAAACATTTGGGTCACTGATTTCTGAATAAAGTAAATAATTTTAAAAAGGTCAAAAAACTGAAAAAACAGCAGCTAAAATCTTAGATTTTTTTATTTCTTCTTAAATAAAGTTTCCAGGAGGGCTTTGAAATACTCAGATATCTAAAAAAAGGAAATTGTTAAGTCTGTTAAGTCATTTGTGCAAAACTGACTTGCAATATTAAGTCAGCACTCCTTATTGCTGGCTTAGCAGTGGTAGTAGTGTTTTCATTTATTTACTTGAATGTACATGAGTCAGAATTCTTTTACTCAGTCTATGTCAGGTACAGATAATGCCAAAGGAGCAAATGCTAAAGGGTAAGTTCTACAAATCTTTTATCAGCCTCTACTGCATTAGCATTTCTCTCTGAAATGTGCTACTTTCCTTAGTTTAACACAACACTTAAGTATTTCATAGGTCATGCGAAAAGGATTTTAACTCCCTCACTATTAACTTTGAAGGAGGTGTGTGATAAAGTGATCCCCATGTGCTATGTTGAAAGTTTACCTCCTACTTTTATTTTCAGTGCATTTTTCATGCCTTGATATATCTACTGCAGTAGAACACACAGGTGAAAAGAAATTGAGGAAAACTACAAAATTCTAAACCAACAAAAAGCAGAAACACATGTGGCACCCATTCATTGTTTGTGCACTGACTCAAGCCATTCCAGAAGGAAAGGTTACCAGTAATCTTGTTGCTCAGCTGCTTTACTGTACTATGTAAGAAATATTAAGTTCTCACGATAACAGCCTAGTTTGCTGTTGTTGAATATTAAAGGTACACTATCAGCATCTGTCTTAATCACTATCCAGTGCCATCATCACTATTCTGTACAGCTTTACATACTTCAAAATCACAGAGCAGATCCTGGAAGGCAGCAGAATTAGGGATAATTGATGTTTCGTGCCCGCTGTCAACAGTTCCCACCAAGGAAAAGGTCAGGTGGAGTATGTGGCTGTTCAGAAGGGATCGTTTCTTCTTCAACAGCATTGCCAGCAGCTTGAACAAGGAAACAGAAAAGGACTCAGTACCTGTGAGCACACAGCAATGTTGTCTAAGCACACAGGAGACCAGATGAAATGTCTGTGTCCCTTTTGAGAAGGCCCTTAGTACGACTGCTAATTCATGAGAATTAATTCTCTCTCTTGATGGGAGAGTTTGAAAGTGGCATTACAGTTCAGTACAAAAGCAGCATATCCAGGACACTCTCCAGCTCATAAAACATCTGTTTACATGACAGACAGGATCTAGGTCCTGAGGATTAGGCACGCACACACACACAGAGCCCTCTCATCTCTTTGGCAGTCAGTCACAGTTTAAGACACCTCATTCTCAAACAGCTGTGTTCCTGGACAGAAAACGTGGACATGGCAGACTTACATGGAGCAGGCCTAGAGCACTGCATGCCCAAATGAGAGGTATTCTGGCACTGAAAAACAGTAACCTAAATCTGAATAAGCCTTTTTTTATTGCCACTCTTTGCTCCCCTAGGCATGACTGTGGTCCCCACTTTTGCTCTAACTGCTTATAAGCTGGGTTGGCAAAGAACCATTTGCCAGATGTACTATTACAGTTTCTTGTCTTCTGAAGCAAGCTTGTTTAAACTCTCAGCACACTGGCCTGATCACCTTTACCATCCTCACTGAAACACTAAAGAAACACAGATTTCTGGGAATATCCCTCAAACCACACTATTTGCTGATTCAAGTGGAATGTAAGGTCATATGTGATCATCCACTGACTACTCATGGTATAAGGACTGTCTAGACTTGTTTGCCCGCAGTAAGCCAAGGTCTGCACCAGGCTCCTTGGAATAGTATGTTTTGATGTAACTACAACAGGCATTAACATTACAAGGTTTTTAAATACCCAAACCACAGAACTTTCCATTTCAGTAAAGCAGCATCCATGAGAAACATAAAACACATTGCTTGTGTGAAGATCTTTTCAAATCAGTCAGCCAATCCTTCCACATAACTGACTGCCTTTTCCTCATCCCAATGGAGACTTAATGTCTTCAGCTTGAAAGGAAACAGCGTCACTAACTACAAAATATATGCAGTCTCCTCAAAAGGATGATTCTAGGAGTTCACTTGTTTGGGGTTTTTTATGCGTTCTTATCCTTCTTTCTTGCTAGCACATCAGAGACAAAAGCTCCTGGGCTTGCATGGGTAGGTTCAAAATCACAAGAAAAGAATAATTTAAGTACCATAGCTGTGCTCTCCCGTGCTGTTAATGAAGGCTCAGTTTCAGCAATGCAGCTAAATATGCACAATAGCTTAGCAAAAAACTTTTCACCCTCTCCTTTAAAAGATGTCCTAAATAATTCATCTATGCTAATTAACCAAGAACTCAAGAAACTTTAAAAGAGAAACTCAGGTTACAACACAACAAGAGATTTCCATGGGAACTGTGATGACAAACAGCAACATTCAATTCAATGAGCCTGCTCTGTTTTAAGACATTTCTTATCCTACCTGATAACCTTTGATTCTTTCCATCTCTTTGCTGGCCAGTGGATTGCTCTTTACCACACACACCAAGGCCTTCACAGCTGCATACAGCCCTTCCACATCTGATGCCATGGCTACAAGTCCCAAAATAGCAGCAGCCCCACCAATGTACTGCAGTGTAGTGGCAACAGGTTTGGGGACAAATGTTCTTACTCCTGAGCACAGACAAGAGAAAACAAAATATAATCAAGTCGAATTTTTGCAAGAAATAATTGTGAAAACATGAAAGCAATTTTTATTTTAGCATTACTTGAACTATGAAAAGAATGTCATTAGAAGAACTATGACGCCTCACAAGAGGAAGTGAAGGAAATACAGAACAATAGTTTATAACCTAAGGTAAAGTAATTGAATATATTTTCATAATGCTAAATCGTAAACTGAAACAGGCATCCCATGTGAGGAAAAGAAAGGTAATAGTATATCCATAAAATAAAAAAATGTTCAATAAATACAATGATGCACCATTAACATTCATCAATTATATGATGTATCTTCTAGACCTAGGTTCTTATTCACAGTAATGAATAATTTTAAAGCATAATAATTCTTAAGTGCTCAACTCACCCAAATACCCTATCAAAGCTGCACCAATGGAGCGTGCTGGTCCATTCAAATGCCCTGCTGAGTTATGTAGCAGCTTCACAGGCGTGGCATTTTCATGAGAAGAAATTGCCAGCTGAAGAAAAAAAAAGAAGAAAAAAAAGCAGGGTCTGAAGGAAAGAGGTTTTTTATGCAAGCCTAAAATTCTTAACTTATGAATTTTCCCACTGTGATAAGCGGTAAGATACAACAAAACAGAACTAGAATCATCATCAAGGTAGTCTCTAAAGTCAAGAGAAATCTCTGGACTACAAAGTTTAAAGAGGATGAGTGTAACTTTAAAAACAATCCCACCAGACCAGAAAAGGAGTTTGGCTTGAAAGGGACATTTAAGGTTCATGGAATTATAGATTGGCTTGTTTTAGACAGGGAGCTTAAAAAGCATCTTGGTCCAACCTCACAGCCACAGGCAGGGACACCTTCCATTAAACCAGGTTGCTCAAAACTCCATCCAGCCTGGCCTTGAAAACCTGCAGGAGTTGGAGCAACCACAACTCCTCTGGACAACCTGTGCCAGTGCCACACCACCCTCACAGGAAAGAACTTTCTCCTACTATCTAAACCTACTCTCTTTCAGTTTGAGGCCATTCCCCCTCTTCCTGCTCTTGTAAAATATCCCTCTTCATCTTTCTTGCAGCCTCCCTTCACTTACTCCTCCCCTCCCTACTGGAAGGCTGCAATTAGGTCACCCTGAAACCTTCCTTTCTCCAGGCTGAACAAACCCAGATTAAGCCTTTCCTCTCAGGAGAGGTGCTCCATCCCTCTGATCATCTTTGGTTGTCTTCCCTGGCCTCACTCCAACAGGTCCATGTCTGTCTTGAGCTAGGTCTCCAGAGCTGGATGCAACTCTGCAGGTGGGGTCTCACCGAGCAGAGGGGTAGAATCCCCTCCCTCCCCTGCTGCCCACAGTGCCTTGGATGCAGCCCAGGACACTTTTGGCTTTCTGAGCTGTGAGTGCACATTGCTGGGTCATGTCCAGCCTCTCATTCAATAGCACTCCCAAGTCCTTCTGGGCAGGGCTGCTCTCAATCTGTTCCTCCCTAGCCTGGATTGATACCAGGGATTGTCCTGACCCAGGTACAGCACCTTGTACTTGGTCTTGTCAAACCTCATGAGATTCCCATGGGCCCACTTCTCTGGACCCACCTAGCCCTGGAACTTGTCCAGATCACTCTGGATGGAATCTTGTCCTTGAGGTGTGTCAACAGCACCACTCAGCTTGGTTTCATCAGTGAATGTGCTGAGGGTGTATTTGATCCCTCTGTGTCATTAACCAAGGTATTATGTAATACTGGTCCCCACATGGACCTCTGAGGGACACCACTTGTCACCAATTTCCATTGGGACTCTGAGCCATTGACCACTACCAACTGTCCACTACTTTCTTATCCATCTTAACAGCCCATCCATTGAATTAATCTGTCTCCAATTTAGAGAGAAGGATGTTGTGGGGGACCATGTCAAAGGCTTTACAGAAGTCCAGATAAATGACATCTGCAACCCTTCTCCTGTCCACTGATGCAGTCACCTCATCATAGAAGGCCCCAAGTTTGGCCACCTAGAGCCTAGAGAAGCTCTGAGTTCTTCAGTTCCTGGAAGCATTCAAGGTCAGGCTGGAATGCACTTTGAGCAACCTGATATAGCAAAAGGTGTCCCTGCCCACAGGAGGGGGGCTGGGCTAGATGACAACATCATTATGGTTCCTGGCTGCATTGAGCAAATTGTCTTGAAGTAAGTTAAAAGAAAGGAAAAAGTCATGCACATTAACCAACTATTTTTCAACACACCTGTTTGGCAATAGCTTTACTATCCAACTTGTTGTAAACTTTCCTGATTTTTGCCACTGTAAATGAAGAAACTGACAGTGCATAGAGACCAAAGGAGACTTTCTCTTCTGGTACCAAAGATACCGGCGATGGATTGATTCCTTCAGACTTTGAATCTTTACCTTAAAGACAACAAAGACAACATAATCCCTTCATTTATGGCATTGTTTTTCTTTTAAATTTGAAGAGTAAAATCTTAAGCAACTTATACTGCAGAATAGGTATAAAAAGAAGATTTTACAAATAGCTGAGATGCGATATTGTCCAGCCTAAGGGCTGCAAACTTCCCTACCCTTCTGAAGGGAAACAAAGCAATCAAAACCAGAGAAGCATTAGGTAAATCCACATCTTTGCCTGTGACAACTGACTTTTTACTATAGTTTACTAGCAAAACTGCCTTGGAATGGTATGAGAGATGCAAGATTCTAAGAGAATATATAACCATATCTTTAAAATTTTGTATACTTTCTAACACACACAAAGATTCTAGCACAGCCAGCCCAAGCTACCAGGTGCCACCTGAACTGTACTTACATGGAACATAAACTGCTTGGAAGCTCCCGACGTAATTGGGTCCCAGCTCATAAATGGTGCTGACCCCTGGGGCAGGCAGCACTTCCTCCAGGAAGTGTGTGGGGCCCAGACGCCACACCAGGGAGGAGACCTGGCGCTGTGCAGGCGGCGTGCCAATGTAGGCATACACTGTGCTGACCACGGGGGGATTGGCAGAGCCAGAGCCACTGGGGCTGCTGTGGATGTAGTGAAGCTGTGAGGGAACAAAACAAAGGCAGGTTAGTGAGGGAGCAAGGGTACTGTGCCAAGATCAGAAATTTTGTCCAAAAATGGTTTTGAAAGCCAGGGGATGTATCAAATGATTGCTGCGTAGTGCATGGTATTCTGACACTGTACTGAAATAGGCAGTGAAAAACATTAAATAGAAAGGAAATGCAAAGACCTATCTATCAAAAGATGAAGGTGTGTATGGAAACACACAATGAGAACATGACAATTCTGTGCTTAAAGAGGCTATATGTTGATTCTAAAAATATGGTACTCAAAGTAGTATTCTCTCTCCTTTCCCAGCTTTTGGAAATAACACCATTTCAAGCTGAAGTGCAAACATGATGAACTAAATTCAGCAAGACTTTTCAAACAATTAAACAAATCCATGAGTAAGATCCTGGCCAATATACAAAGACAGTAACAACCTCACAGGCTTTTTGTTTTCTTGCTTGGGTTGGGGGTTTTTTCTATTCTTTTGGGGTTTTTTTTGTATGGGGTGGTGGTGGTAGCTTGCTTTGTTCTTGTTTTTTGTAAGGTTTTATTTTTGCAGAGGGAAAAATCACTCCAACCAGTAAAAATGAGGGCTGAAAGATTTATTTTACCTTAACAGTGTTAACAAGCTGTCCATCGAGGTAGAGTGCAGCTGTGCTGTTCTTCAGCATGCCTTTACTCATGACCAGAACTAGGTGATGCCACTGGCCTTCCACAATGAGGTCACCGCAGCGGAAACGGGCACAGCAGGGAAGAATTTCATAAAATGATGATTCCTCACTGAAGTCATCAACTAAAGGAAAAGCACCAGTGAGTGGGCACCAGCAGAAATGTAACAAGTGCTTAAAAATCTCAGTATGTATTCGGACTTTTGACAATCGTATTTTACTTCTCACCTTCTCCCTTCCCTTTGAAATCCTAGCTGGAATTACTAGTTTGCTCAAGTTTTTACTTTCTCATGCTGCCATGCAAGTCACAGAAAGATCTTTTGTTGTTTTCCTAAAAAGGTTTCTACAGCAGTAGTCACCAAGAAACAACAGATGTCTCCCCAAACCCACAGCTGATTTCAACTTTTCTCACACTGTGGAGAAGATGATACCCATATTTTCAGACTTTTTATTCCCACTTCTGCATCACAAAAATGACCCTTACTCCACTTAAAAGCTGTCCCAACAGGAAAAAAAAAAAAAAAGAAGATAAAAAGCACCCCCAAAAACCCAGCAAATGTTTCATCAGAAACCATGAACTTTTCAGATCCCTCTTCATTCTTTCATACTGAAGAAAAAGAAACCATTAATCCTCTTACCACAACAACTGCCTGCACAGGGAGAACACTCATTTCTTTAGAAATAGCAAAAGGAAAATGTTAAAAGCAGAGTACTTAGAGCTAATGTTCAGATACAAAAATAATCTCAACATCTTTTTCTCAGCCAAACATCTTTGAGCAGAATTCTTTCTCACAAGAAGGGTCCTTAAATCACCCCATTTATTCTTACAAGAGACTGTCAACACTTCCAATCCCCGTGTTGTGCACAGCAATTCCAGTCTCAGTTCTTCAGGTCCCTACCTGCTTGGCACTCAACAGTACACCACCAACTATGATTTAGACACAACAGGGTAGCACTTGAAGCAAAGTGTTCTGGTTCAAGGAAAAAACAGTCTTTATAGTCAGACAGCTTCAGATCTTCTCTGACAAAGCCTTTTCAAATCCAATCTCTTTCAGGGAGTTTGATTATAGGGGCTCACAAACTAAAAATACATGAACTGTAGCTCCAGTGCAGGCTAAAGCAATTAGTGTGAAGATAAACTTGCTTCACTCTCTAAGAACTTGGTCCTCAGAAAGAAAGCACTGTCATTATCTTTGTAATTTAAGAGTCTTAATTCCTTTT
Source organism: Erpornis zantholeuca (assembly GCA_013400515.1). Taxonomy (NCBI): domain Eukaryota; kingdom Metazoa; phylum Chordata; class Aves; order Passeriformes; family Timaliidae; genus Erpornis; species Erpornis zantholeuca. The sequence continues at coordinate 356,448 of VZTN01004284.1, read as the reverse complement.
TACCATGGGTCTTCAGCTCTCAAGTTTCAGGTTTTGAACCCAGCTTCTACTAAGAAAGACTGCTGCAGGTAAAGATGTGAATATCTGCTTACAAATTACTCCTAATTTTCATGGTAATAGCCTGCTTAGCTGTTTGTGGGAGGTTTTTAAAATAACAGTTGTTTGAATCCTTTATTAGTGCTGCCTACTCAAAAGTAAAGACCAGGAGCAAGAACAGATTTTTGATAACTGTTTCTGCTGGTGTGGTGCAGAAGGCTGCCCTGCTCCTCTCAGCTCCTCCACAGACCCAGTGTGTAACAGCCTGTCAAAACCAACCACTTTGGGAGGCTTTGCTGGAGGACAAGACAGGAGATGGCTCATCCTTAAGCCCCTGAGTGCACTGATAGCTCTCTCTAGCAAATTTACTGGTATCACTAGCTTCACTTAGATCTTCACTACAGCTCCTGCAATTGCTCCTTTGGTCACAGATACTGAATGGAGATATGAACTGTTCCTGAAAACCGACCACAGCATTAAAGCATGAAGCGAATGATTGACTGCCCTCAAACAATCCTCCAGTACCGGGACCATCCAGATTGAAAAAGCCTTCACAACCTATTACTTTACTACTTCCAAACTTCTTCAAAGCAAAGACAGTTAAAATTTGCACCTCAAGAGGTGATGTCTAAAATGAACAACACAAGATAAATCAAAGGCAAAACCTTCAAAATCAATGATGTAATCCCTCCCTTGAATATGTAATAGCTGGGGTTTTGGTAAAAATTTTTCATTATATACAGACATGGAATCTTCTTTGGAAATTATAAAAGCTCCATAAATTACTGCTAACATTTTGCATTTTTCCATTGTCAAAACCCATTAGGAACTGGTGAAGCAGAAGTGAAAGTTCCAGCACACACAATTCTTCTGGATACTGGGTTTAAAATAAACTTGCTGTTGCATCCCTATAATATTGGCAGCATTAGCTGATGATGTGGCACAACTCTTACCATAATTCTGAAGCAATTCTTCCTTAGTTGAAACAATCAGTGAGCGGTCTTTTGCCGAGAGGACAATGGCAAGGCAGACGTAATGCTGCTCCGAGGAGTTGGCACGCCGTACTACAGTGAGGAGTCTCACAGGATGGTTATTAGGAGGTGTACTAAAATGTTCAATACAAAACCAAGTTGAGTAGCTTAAACCAGATGGTGGTGGGAAAAACCTTTCACCTAAAAACAAAAAGAAAGCCCATTACACAGCTGCAGTAGGTAGTACTTAGGATTCCTATTTGATCCTGTTCTTTTTTCCTATCAGCTCAGTTGATTCCAGCTGTTTCCTCAAATGCTGAAGAAGCCTCTGATGAGGGAACATCTCTCTACCACATACATCTGATTCCATTTAATATCCTAGGATGTTCCCACTAATTCTGTCTTATTGTAGTAAGCCTTCATCCTGGTTTTAGACTTAACTTTTTAAACTAAGCGACCATGTTCAATTAATCCCAGAGCACACCAGGTTCCTGTAGGGTAAACAGCCTACAACAACATGTAAAAGTGATAGCAAACAATTTGGATGGGGTTTTTGTGACAGTGTGTGTAACTATACCTGTAATAAATGCAGTCAAGGATTCAGCATAATGAAGTCACAAGTACAGCATTACAATTCATTCCACATTTCCTACGCTCTACACACTACTAACTCAACTTTTTCCTTAATGCATCCTGGGTTATTTTTCATACACCTTGGTTGATTACAAATTAACCTTCTACTTCAAGCTATGCATTTTAAAGCAATCACACATTTATATTTTACATTAATTTTCACTGTCTTGGGAGCAACAGAAACACATACACACACACAAAAGACAAAAGAAGTTCTTGGTCCTGAGTGCACAGTGTCCAACACCACACTGTCAATTCAGGGCTAACAAAGAAGTCCAAGAGAACTAAACATCAGATACAAAACACTGTTACCAGTTATACCAGAGTACTCACCAGTTCCAATTCCACTCACAACCGCACCATCAACAAGTCCTGTTGTAACAGCATTATTTGTAGGTGCATTGTGGGGAGCCAGACTTGGCAAGAACAGGCAGCTGTTAAACAGAAGACCAGTATGGAGTTCATGGAACTCAATACATGTGGAGTTCAATACAAACAAAACATGGCCTAGGAAAATATACCATAAGCATACACACTTCATGACTATATGTAGTAATGAAAAACAGAAATTAATTCTCAGGATTGCTCATTTTGAGTCTAAATTATCTCTAGCACAAAGAACTTTGGCAGTGTATGCCTTTGGTGCAAATGTATAGTCATGCCCATGTGGCTCCATAGCACAGGATGCTCCCTTGTGGGCACCATATCTTGCAGCAGCCTTTGAGTTGTTCTGAGTCTCTAAAGAGACTGGATCAAATAAATAGTCAAAGGATCTGGCAACTGCAAACTATGATGTTCTTATCTTAAGCAAGTATGCTCTCACACTAACATCATATGCCACCAGCTTAGCTATGTTTGGTCCTTACAAGACCCACTGATGCTGTGGACACAATGGAAATCAATATAAAGAGAAAAGCTCTTAATTTTAAAAAAAAATTATTATAGAAGCCTTCTTAGTTGACTTGCTGAAATTACAAAAGACACAGCTGCATTACGTGAGTTATGCAGAAGTTACTACTTCTGGACATGTTACCAGCACCCACAAATCTCCTGAAACAAACACAATGATAATTCATTTTGCCAGCCTATTTCAAGTTTTTAGGTTCAAAGAATTTTCTTTCCTTTTCTGTTAAAAAGGATGTAGAACAGATCTTAGAGTTAACATTTGTTTTCATTAAAAAAGTCTGTCTCTGACTGTACTGTACATGAAGGCTAGATGGAAAATGGGAGCTGCATCCTTGCTTTGCAAAACTGAAAAGAGAATGCAGAGAAGCAGAGCTCCCAAGTAAACAGGTTTTTCTACTCCATTTTTATAACCAAAAGGACAAAACATTTTTCTTAAACAGATGTTGAGAATGGTATCATGTTTTCATCTTCTAAACAGTCAAATCATATTACATGATCCTCATAAAGTGCCTCACTCAGCAGGTGTTTAATAAGAGAGAGAAAAACAGTAAGTGATACTAGGTGCTAAAAGAAAGACATGAGCTAAGTGTGATATCCAGGCTATGCCTCCAGTTAGTAATACTTTTTTCAGCTATTTGAACTCACCATAGCTGCCTTGTCTGCTTTATTTGTATTTCTGATTTGCCCATTTTCACATTCTTCAGCAATTTTAAGTGCGTGTCAGAACACCTGGGCCATCCAAACATCATACATAAATCCCAGCATCCTAGCAACCTTTCAACAGTGTGCTGGCATTCCTTCATTTTAAAAGGGATGTGAAACCCAGAACTGAGAAGGTCCTATCAATGATACATACTTTACTTTCCCACATGGCAAGAAAGCATTTTTTATCAAGGTCTTAATGAATGAGAGAGTGGAAATTTATGTGACTTGAAGCATTCCTTTCTCTTCTTTTAAGAGTTCATTTTTTGCTTGCTTGCAAACAGTCTACAAAAACTTACAAGCATTCCTTTGGAAAAAAGGAAAGTAGGCAAACACTGCACTGTGCCCCACGCTACTTTAGAGCGCTGCAGGACCTTACCCGAACCCTTCCAGAGATGTGTCAAACTCAATGAATGCCGGCGTCACCGATGATCCGTGCAGCCTGATATCATGTGGGGTTGTCATGGAGACCAAACACTTGACTCTGGTCAGGGGCACTGTGCTCCCTTCTGCTGGCTTGAGCAGGCTCTTGCTTATCCGATAGTGGCTGTCCTCGTGCACGCCAAAGACGCTGTCAGGACCCAGACCTTCCATGGAGGTGACCATGCTATCTACAGGAGAAGCCAAGAAACAACACAGCATTGCAGAAGGGAGACATTTTCAGGCTGTTTATTTGGACCTTCCAAGTCCAGTGGAATAGCTGGGTTGTCAGTCATGGCCAGCTAGTTCAGCCTCAGAAGATAACGAGTTTGGCAGCATTGCTTTGACAATAAAAATACTCAACCAAGGCAGGAAGATGAGCATCTTGCACAACACACCATGGAAAGTTTGTGGTAAAGCTGAGAGGCCATCCTATTACTCAATGTCAGCACAGTGTCCTTTTCACAGAGGCACCTCTTTAGATGCATTCCTGCCACCTGACTTAACAGGCAGGAAAAACTCTGCTTCGTGTTCTTCGGATGCAGTAATTCTGAGCAAGAAGTCTCAGAGCTCTCAATAAGCAGAATGTCTCAGTAAACTTAGCTTAGGCAATTTAACAGAACTTCTGGTATTCAGAAGGTAGATTTGCATTATCTTTCCTAAGCTAAAAACTTTCCAGCCTCATATTTTCCTAATTTTCATTGTTTATTTTTCCCGGTGATGAAACCCTAATGCAAATATATAAATAAATAAACAAATAAAGCACTGGCCAAGAGATAAATTGAGTCCCTTCTTCTCCCTTCTTTTAAATGTACTGAACATTAATTCAGGTAATTTATTTTGTTAATTTATTTCATGATTTAATGCTTAATCACTACCATGTAAGATACTTTCTAGTTTCTTTTAAATAATTCAAAAATTTCAACTAAGGTATTTTTAGCGTTGTGTTACAGCTGGCCATACAATGACCAAGCTGACAAGTGGAAATAAATACCTCATGCATTGGAAACTTTTCAATAATTTCTTTCTATTATAATTTATTGAGACTCTCCTATACTACATGGATAGCCATTCCCAAGCTCTACAATACATGGATAATAACAGAAGATAGTGCAGTTATTTTATCTGGCACCTTACTGAACCCATGAGAGATACTACAAAGATATCATTATATGTTATGGGCACATGAAAGTAGCTGAGAAAAAATAATGTTAAATAACTACAAATGCAGGACCTACTCAATACTTAAAAACAAACTACTACCATATTTAACAGTTACTATTCCTAAAATAAAAACCTATAATTACCTTGCTGAACATACATTAAATTTAAGTACTACATTCCTTCTGGTTTTTGAACTTTTCCAGTCAATCTGTTCTGATGATATCACATTCATACAAAGCTGGAGTAAAGTCAGGTTTTTATGGATTCATATCTAAAAATTTTAAATAGGTATACAATAGGGGGATTATCAGTGTATCATTCTTTATACACATTTTCAGCACTTCAGCACTTACTTCTCATTTCTGGTTCAAAACTCAGTGAGCTGGGTTTGTGCACTCGGTACTGTTTCAACAGCTTTTTGTCCCAGGCTCCACAATTCAAAGGATTTCCCAAGCGTAAAAATTCCCTAAGAAAAAGAATTAAAATATTTGGAAATAATTGTCTCCATTTATTTGCCTATAATGACACCAAATCTAATAGCACTTTAAAAAAAGACCATAATTGCTTGCAATAAACCTAACTTTTAACTAAGAAAATAAACCAATGCATTAATTATGATTAAGAACATATTTGATCCATTCAAAACTATTCAATGTTTGAACACACGCTCTCAAAAGTTGACATTATTTTAAATAATCAAGCAATTTTGAAAAAGCTTCCAATTCCCTTGTCTTCATGTAAAACTTGGCAGAAGGCTGCTGCATCCTGTAGCAGAACATGAGGACATTCAAAGACATGTTCAGCAAGCTGAACTCTTCTGGAGAGGCAGATCATAGGCTGAAGTAAGCGACCTCAACTTTGTTTTAGCAGTGTGTCCTATTTGGTTGGGAGAATAATTTCACAGCTATCAACACCTGTATCTCTAGATAACTACAGTACCTCTCTATAGAGCTACCCAGGTTATCAGTGTCTATGTTTAGGGAAGCTTAAATCCCTGTGATAAGACTACCAGCAAAATGGCTCCTTGCAGAATCCCTTCTGACACAGCCACATGTCACTGAAGTGAACTAGCTGCAGGTCAGCCAGCCAGTGATCCATAGGAGATAATACAATTAAATTTCTTTTTACAGCTGAGATCACAGAATCCTAGAACGGTTTGGGTTGGAAGGGACCTTTAAAGGTCATTTAATCTAAGCCCTCTGCTGTGGGCTGGTAGAGCTTTCACTTACACTAGGATGCTCAAAGGCCTGTCAATCCTGACCTTGAACAATTCCAATGATGGGGCATCCACAGCTTCTCTGGACAACTTCTCACCTCTCCCACTGTAAAAAATATCTTCCTCATGTCTAATCTAAATCCAGCCTCTTACAGTTTAAAACCCATGGCACTGGTCCTGTCGCTACAGCCCCTGGTGAAAAGTCTCTCTCTGTCAAGAGACAATCTATCTGATGAGAAATAAAATGGGATCTTATGCTGTCACTACCACATCAGGTCACTAAGGCTCTCTACCACTGCCAGCCATATACAACAAGCCAGGGACAGTGCAGTTTGCAGGGCTCAGCCCAAATGAACTTCAGGGCTATTCTTCTGACCTCAACACCATGGGCTGCAGAGCCTGGGAGGCCAGCCTTTCAAACATCCTTTGGAGTGGTGGATGCAAGGAGTGGTCCTCATCTGCCAGAGCAGCACTGCATCTTTGCAGAAGTCGTGCATGGAGCCCAGCTTCACACATGACCTGCTGGTTTCTCTCTGTGTGCACCAGAGATTGCAGAATGTTGGCCACTGCCAGCTGGAGATCCAGTGCATGCTGAAAAAGAGAACAGCACATAGTTTGAGAAAGTGCAGACTGAGGAGGAAAATAAAAGAAAGGCTTTATGCATAATAATGAAGAAGAAACTACCATTAGCAATAAATACAGAAAATTACCTACATTTAAATATATGTGCATGCACTTGTGTGTTTGAGGGTGGGTGTGTGTGCATGTCTGTGAGAAGAAACACTGTACAAAAATGGGTAACTAGTTACATGAAGGATTACCAGAACTATTCAGGTAAGAATGGTTCTTACTAGTTCTAAAAACTAAGTTCTACTTTTCACCAGCAAAGAGAGTCAGGCTTAGAAAGAACGAAGAACTCTTTTATTTTTGTGACTGTTAAACTATTCCTAGTAGCTTAACATATAAACATAATCATTTAAGTTGGAAAAGACCATTAAGATCACTGAGCTGAACTCTTAACCCACTATGGCCTGGCCAACACTAAACCATGTCCCTAAATGCCACATCTACATGTCTTTTAAAGACCACCAGGGCTGGTGATTCAAACACTGCCCTGGGCAGCCTGTTCAAGTGTTTGACAACACTTTTGTGAAGATGTTTTTCCTAATATCTAACCTAAACTTCCCCTGGCACAACTTGACACCATTTCCTCTCACCCTATCACTTGTCTGACTTGTTGAGACTGCCCCTCACCTTGTTACAACTTCCTTTTAGAGAGGAGAGAGAGAAAAGGAACCCCCTTAAGCCTCCTTTTCCCCAGGCTAAACACCCCCAGCTCCCTCAGTTGCTCCTCTCAGGACTTGTGCTCCAGACTCTTCCTCAGCTCTTTTGCCCTCTCTGAACTCACTGCAGCCCCTCAATGTCTTTCTTGCAGTGAGGGGCCCAGAACTGAACACAGCACTTGCAGTGTGGCCTCACAAGAGCCCAGTCCAGGGGGACAGTCCCTACCCTGGTCCTGCTGGCTGCACTGTTGCTGATTCAGGCCAGGATGCCATTGGCCTTCTTGGCCACCTGGGCACAGCTGGCTCATGCTATTGACCAGCACCCCCGGGTCCTTTTCCAAAGAGCAGCTTTGCAGCCTCTCTGCACCCAGTCTGTAGCACTGCATGGACATGTTGCAATCCAAGAGCAACAGGACTCAACACTTCTCCTTGTTGAACCTTAAACAATTGGCCTCACCCCATCCATCCAGGCTGTCCAGATCCCTCTGTAGAGCCTTCCTGCCCCCAGAAGATCAACGCTCTGGCTGAGCTTAGTGCCATCCACAAACTGACTGAGAGTGTACTTGATTCCCTTGTCCAGATCATCAATAAAGATACTAAACAGAACTGGCCCCGGTTCTGAGCCCTGGGGAACACCACTGGTGACCATTGGCCAGATGGGTGTAACTCCATTCACCACCACTCTGGGCCTGGCCACCCAGCCAGTTTTTAACTGAGCAGAGTCCACCCACTCAAGCCATGAGCAGCCAGTTTCTCCAGGAGAACACACTGGGAAATGGTGTCAAAAGCTTTACTTATCTCCAGGTAAACAACATCCACAGCCTTTCCCTCATCAACCAAGAGGAAAACTTTGTCATAGGAGAGCAGGTTAGCCAAGCAGGACTTGCCTTTCATAAAGCCATGATGGCTGGGCCTGATTCCACAGCTGTTCTGTATGTGCTGCAACATGAGATGTGTAATGATCTGCCCTATAACATTCCCCAGCACAGGGGTCAGACTGAGGGGCCTGTGGTTTCCCTGATTCTCCTGGCCAGTCTTGTAGATGGGCATCACATTGACTGATCTCCAGCCAACTGGAATCTTCTTGATTAGCAAGGACTGCTAGTAAATGATGGAAAGTGTCTCAGTGCACTTCTACCAGCTCTCTCAGCACCCTTGGGCAGATCCCACCAGCCCCACAGACTTGTAAGTGTTTAAGTGGTGTATCAGGTTGCTAACTACTTCCCCTTGGATCATAGGGGATTCATTCTGTTCCTTGTCATCATCATAATCTCTACAAAATTGAAGACATAAGCAATATAATTGTTAAAATTTATGTCCTGAAGACAGAAAGTCACCACATTCATCATCACTAGAGACCAAGAAAGAGGACTCTAGTAATTCTTGCAAGTTTTCAGAACTCTTTTTTTTTTAATAAAAAGTGTTCTTCAGGGAAGACAACTCAAGCAACCTCCAAAGATGTCCAACAAATCCTTCATATACAAAGCACCATATACATTTTGGGTTGGAAATTGTACAAAGCAGGCAGTACAATTTTGGAAGTAGAACATAGTCCAGCTACTTCATCCAGTGTGTATAGCCTGAGTTACAATGTTCAGCCTTGTGTCCTCTTCATACTATGCATTAACACTTGCTACATCAGTGCAAACACGAACTAATCATAGTGCTTGGAAACTTATCCGATGCCTACTTCAGACCTTTCTTTAAACTTACACTACTACCAAGAGTTTGAAAGAGATAAAGAAAGCTTATGAAATAAAGCAATTCCTGTCAGACTTCTATGCTACCAGTTAATTCAACTCAGCCCATGAAATACATTCATTTTTCAGCACAAAATGAGAGGAAATCACCAGTTTTCTATTTCCCACAGCCATCCTTTTTCCCAGTCACTCCCAAAGCTTCAGACTGCACATTTTTTTCCCTACCTCTGGGTGTGTAGCTGATCCAACAGAGGCCAGAAGATCCAGCATTGCAAGCATAGCACCAGGGTGAATAATGACTGCATCAGAGCTTTGAATGGAGGTGGGTCCTGTTTGGAGTTTCACATCAGCTATGTTTTTTTGAGGGCAAACAGGAGGTGTAGAAACAGAATGATATGCATGCCTGCAGGACAAAAAACATCCCATGGTTACAACACCCAGCTATTATGAGATCTGCATTTTTCAAACAGCCTTAAAATTGTAAAGCTGTAAAATTGGCCTGTAGATGTTACTCCCTTTTCCTTTCTCTTCTCTCAGTTAGACAGACCAAGTGTTCCTCTTCTCAAACCTGTTGGGCATGTTTCCCTAAAGAGAGCCTAGAAAGCTCTCAATTGCTCCACTGTTCTTGAACTTGGAAGTGTCTTCCCCAGGTGCTACATGGTTTGAAGAACTATGAGGTTGTTTTAATTGCCTCCCTCTTTTTGTTCTAGTTGCAGTGGCAGCACACAGCAACTGCGGTGAGCAACCTACCACTGCTCCTGTTCCTTGAATATGTTTCATCCCATTTGCTTTTCATCAACAACTGATTATGAAACATGCTATCACAAAACTCTCAGGAATCTCTAATCAGCCTAGGGGAACAGAAAAGTGTTCTCTGTGTATACTCATGCAAGCAATTTGTATGTCCCCATCCTTCCATGACTGCTACGGCAATTTGGTTTTACATTAGGATGCTTTAGTCTGATCCCGGGAAAAGAGGCTTTGACACACTGACTTAGAAGCAACCACTTGTCCTGAGAAATGCAGATGTGTTCCTCATTGAAACTCTTGGAGATATCATCTTGATGCCACTCTTCTTTCAGCAGGGGTTTCAAGACACAAACAGCATGAGCAGCTTACTGAACATATGCTTTCAAGATGGTGCTTTAGAAGCAAAAGCGAGATCGAAAGACTCATGCTCACCACAAAAAAAGAAAAACAAAACACACAAGAACCCCCTACAACATAAAAGCCCCACAAACCCAGAAAAACCCCAGCCCAAACCACCTATGTTCCCACATAGGTATTTATCATACACACTTATTTGTAAGAAGAAATAGAATAAACTCTGTGTAATAATTTTTTTTATCATCACATACTGTCTGCTGTTTCACAAGTGAATAAACAAAAAGAAAAGTGTCCTATCAAATCAGTTGAAAGAGGCATTTCTTCTCTTCTGTTCTCAGTGACAGGAATTTACTCAAATCCTAACCCTAACACAAGTTAAGACTTAAAGACTCGCTGTCCCTCACCCTTTAGACGCTTCCAACAAGGCAATCTCTTTCTCCTGGGAAAAACAGGACATAGATGGGAGATGAGGAAGGCTGCAAACAAAGGCTGCAAAACAATTCTGCCTCAAACACAGACACCAAGCCCAATCCCCCAGCAAGAAACACATCTGTTGGGGAAGGGCCAGACACTGGATTACTCAGCCCAAGTCAGCCAATAGGAAGTACAACACAGTCTTCTTGTGCTGGCTGGAAAATGGGTCCAATAAATAATGTTCCAATAAACAGGTTCCTACTAAAAAGCTTTTTGGCAAATCAGCCAAAACCTGGCACCTGAACAACCCAAGAGTACTGTTCAAGAGAGTTTTTAAAGAAAAATTAGATTATTGATGCTTTACTCATTCAGCTAATGCTTACAGCAAACAGAAAATAATACGGCAATTCTACTGAAACCAACCACCAAGAAAAACATCTTCCCAAATGAATTTTTTTAGTGTTTTTTACAAACCCTTAACTATTAATTTTTTAAACTTCCCTGTCAGCCTTACTGCCTATCAAAACATCTGGAAGGTAAGGAGGGCTTCATTGTTTCTTTTAAAAAGAAATGAAATTAAGAACAGAGTAACAACTAGTAACACTGTCACAGAGAGATGTTATCTCGAGCCTCTGCCCTGCCTTACTGCAGAGACTGAAACACAGGCAATTGTTTCTCATGCATCCTAAAAGCACTGCTCTTCATCTAAAGGAGAAAACTGCAGCCTTTTTCCAATGTCACCTTGAGCACCTCAATGCAAGTTTTACAGGATGCAATTAAAAAACTAAATATCCATTTATATTTAAGAATTCTCTTCAGTGTAGTGCAATTCCCAAAGACATTCTGTCCACTTTTAAGTACAAGTTTCACTTTTAAGCACACTGGCCTCTACTATCACATTCACCTCATTGTGGTAAATTGTGATAAATACATTGTGGCAAATACTACTAACATGGTAGTACAGTGAGAGTGTAACAAAAACATTGCTCACTGTGAGTCATGAACAAAAACATGATCCTGGTGTCAAACCACCTAGATTGCAATAGTCCATACAACTGAAAAGTCAATACAGTCCAGACTAGGCTTCCTGTTAGCAGTCTAAGGAAAAATTCTATCCTCAAAGCAGATATTATTGCATGTTTTTCACACAATTTTAAAATACCTTCTGTTTTTAGATTTTCCATATATGGAATACTTGTATCAATACAAGGGGGGGAAAAAAAACCAGTTTGTAAAGATATCTCTACATGGAAAAAAGAAAACAGATCAAACAAAATCTTGCCAAAATATTAATTAAATATTATAGTTCTATGGGTCAGGGTAGAACCTGCAATAAATTAATTTAGCCATGCTTCTACAGTCTTTATATGACTCCTTTAAGGAAGAAGAAAAGAAGTGGATAATGGAAAAAGGCAGTGTACACAAGATGACATACATCTCTATGTCTAATCTGTCTAATTTAATTAAAAATGTAATTGAAGAAAAATAATTAATTAATATAACTTTAGTTATATAATTAGTTACAATTCTTGATGAAAATTATAACAGCATTTTGATCTGGAAAGAAGTTAGATTTGCTGTAGATAAACCCTCTGCATATCATTCCCCAAGAGTGATCACCATCTAAACTTTTTAAAAACAATGGCTAAAAATATTGCAAAGTCAAAGCTACAATCTATTCTCTACTTTACCCTGTCAGGATCAAAATATCCTGAAAAAAGAGAGAATTCTTATTTCTACCAAAATTTACAACAATCAAAGAGCTGAAAAAGCTGTAGTTCTTGATTCAAATTACACAGGTGTGGTAGAACAATGCATTCCAGGTAACAGAGAGGACAGCCATGTACTGCCATCCCAACACGTGCTGCAGGATTCCTACCTAGTCTGCTTCCATACAGGGTAACACTTGGAGGGCAGCACTTCTCAGGGAAATACAGCTTTGAGATGTGACAGACATGTCTGAGAGAGAATATTAGCATATCACTGCATCCAAAACCATTCTAGACTGTGTGAGAAACCAGAACTGTACTATTTTTATTTATAAGAATTATTTGTGTGCACAGCGTCTGCTTGCTCTTTTAGCCAAACAACAGAGAGCTCTCCCTCAGGCATCTGTCTTACAAGTGAAAAGGCAGAAAACCAGGCCACAACAAAAAGGGAGATCCCAGGGATGCAAAGCAAAGGAGACAGAAAACAGTAAGAGAAGAGCAAACACTTCTCTGGGAAGAGTCAACTTCGACAGAATCTGACCGTATCTGACATTTAGGAGGAGAAAAAAATAATATTGGACTACAAACCCCAAGCTGCTTATTTTTGAAAGCAGAAAGATCACAGCTACTGGCACTGAATACACTAGGAATGACAAACATGATGCTGTGAGAAAGCAGACAGCTGTTCAAACAGACTTTTTGGAAAGCCTAGTTTTAATTTTTACTTAAAGACATCCTTTTCAGAAAGGATCTGAAAGTCACCCAGGCAAGCATCATCATTCTTTCTGTCCACTTTTTCTTTGAGTCTTACACAATTTGTTATAACCCAAAGGCCTTTTTTGTTTGTGAAAACCCATTTCAAAGGCACTTAACCTCAGCAAGTACCTACATTACTGTACTGGAGCTTACCTGAATTGCTGAAAACACCCCACAGAGATAATGACTTTTTAAACTACCCAATCTTTACCTCGGGGTAAAGCACTTTCTTTACTACAAAAAAAAAACAAACTGAGGGAAGCCTAAGATATCTATTCATATATAACTGTATTTCTATTTTAATTTCCAGGTTGTGTCAGCTACCCATCTGGCACTCTTGTCCATCACACCCTGGAATCAGCTCCTGTTTGGGAGGCATTGCTTATGTTCTGCTGCAAGTCTTTGCCTATCTGTGTGTTTGAGCACTTCAGCAAACCTGAGCAGCCCTGCCAGGTACACCTGGGAGAACAGCAAAATGTAGCAAAGGGCTGGGCAATTCTGTAACACTAGAGGTTAATGCAGTGCTAAAGCTCTAAAGAGCCTCCACAGGAAACACTGTTTTCTTACAATGTTTCTTCAGAGTTAATGGCAGGGAAAAGACATTGGCAGCTAAGCTTTTTTTCTCTGTAAACTATAATGTTTGTTCTTTAAATGCCTCAGTGGTAGAAAAGAAAGGAAATGACAGTCTAAGAGGTTATGGCTTATTGGGTAAGTGCCCTTGCCCAAGTCACTCCCTGTAGAATAACCAGGTATGACTTGGGTAACATCACTCAGTAAAGAAAAAAGTTTCTCGTTACTAACCTGCTTTAACATAAACATTCGTTTCAAATCAGTTTCCAAAAGCATCTTTGGTTGTTTTCCTTTGCAAAATATTTTACATTCCAACCATGAAGCTTGATGTCATATCTTAAGCAGTATTAACACTCAAGTATGATTGTATTTTCTCCACATGGCACCTACATCTCAGATAACCCTCTGTCTTTCAAACGCCTTTTTAGCTTTCAAAAGCAAATCTCCACCTAACCTGTATCTTTAGAGAGTCAAGGGCTGCTCCCTTCCCTGGGTACTCCAGGAAAAAAAATTCCTGGTATTTGCACAAGCCTGTAAGTAACACTCTTCAGTAACCTTTATTTAAAAAAAAATATTAAAATCTACCAGACACATTAAGACGCCTAAGTAAAGACTGTAGCTTGGGTGTGAAAGTGGGTGCTTGGATTTCTCAATTGAACCATTTGTGCTTTCTTTCCAAACCTTTTAATTTAGCATGTCTCTACATCATTTGGTAGTCAGCTACTGACAGATTCATTCTTTACTTTTCATTCTCTGCAATTACTAACAAATGAGCACCTTCACAAGCCATTCACCTTCCACCAAAAGCATATTTCTTGAAAAATTAGCCAGGAGAAAAGAAATCCTGCTGTATTCACTGATCTACTAGCATAGTCTGAATGTCTTTGAACTGCTCCTGAGAGTATCATGTATACTTCCTTATATCATTTCTTATACTAGGCTTTATTTGGTTTTGAAACACAAACCTAACTTTAAGTGCTATGGGAATCTGGAGACATCTCTAACCTCATCACTACCTAGCATTCACTAAGAAACATGCCTTTACATTTTTTTATGCAGTAAACACACAAGTAAAAATGCACTCCTCAGAATAGCAACTGAAAACAAACATCCCTCCCCCCAAAACTAAGAAACACAACAGCGAGAGAGAAAAATTGGAAGTGATCAACTTCTCTTTGAAGGGTCGGTACCTTTTCCTGGACAAAGCTGGCGTACCCCAAGGAGAGGGGAGAGAAGTCTCATTTGTCAGGCAAGGAGGGATCTGTTCTGCACGACTACAGACAAAACAGACAGGGGGAGGACAGAGAGGTTAGAGAAGAAACCAGAGGCCATAAGCTTGTTAGTTTTACAAAAGCACCGATAAAATTGTTACTCAGATCCATCCTTCAGAAACAACATGGATGACAAAGGACAAACTGAACGACAGCCTCAGGTGAACACACTGACATGCAAAGTGTGCACTGGTCTTGTGGTGTGACTCTGCACTGCTTGCTCATTGCTCAGCTGAGATTTACTGATACCAGCAAAGCAGAATGTTCAACAGTAGAAAATCAGAGAAAGTAAAGCTTCAGTTCAGGGGTAAGAAATAAAGTCAATGTAAATTCAATAATGAATGATGAATGGAAAATTTAAAGAAGGAAAAATCACTGAAAACAACGGTCAAAAAAAAAAAAGGAACTTAGTGATGTATCTTAAGCAATATCACTATGGGATTTACTTACCTCATTATTTCCTCATTCTCTACTGTTAGCCAGTGTCACCTTCTACAGTACAAGTAACACTTTCTGAATACAAACTGTCCTTCTGCTACTTGAATGCTTTAGTAAGACTTTAAAATGAGATCAAATAAATTAATTTCTGTAGTTGGCTTTTTGGTAGGTGTGTGTGTTGGAGTGTTTTTTTCGTTGGTTACTCTTTATTTTCTTTAAAGAAGAGAAAAGCATTAAGATGTGCTGCTTTGGGGGCAAGATGGCCCATCTTATTAGAACAGGAGCACATGCATTCAAAGGCTGGGGTGCAAAATAGCTTCAAGGTCCCAGATACAAAGCTTAGGTCTGTGTTTCATGTTTTGTACCTTAAATTGTGGTCAAAAACTACTTTAAGACAAGCCAATCTTCAACACATACTTCACAAAGTTTTGTTGTCATTTAAATTCTAATTGTTTAAATCTGGGAGTGCTTCCAAGTTAAATTTAAAACCCAATAATTTACAGACTAGCTAGAACTTTAAAGAACAAGCAAATCCATCTAAAATGTGCTAGCAAGAAGAAAAGGAGGGGAAAGCTTTATCAGTCTCTAAAACTACTTGAGAGATGGTCATAGCAGTAGAGTATCCATCTCTTCTCCCAAGTAACTAGCAAGAAGACAAGATTGTGATTGTTGAACCAAGGGAAGTTTAGATTTGATATTTGGACATTTTTTTTCACCAAAAAGGTTATCAAGCATTGGAACAGGCTGCTCCAGGATGTAGTTGAGTCATCATCCCTGGAGGTCTTTAAAAGAAGTGTTGATGTGACACTCAAGGACATGGTTTAATGGTTGACTTGGTAGTGCCAGGTTTACAGTTAGACCTGATCTTAAGAGTATCTTCCAACCTAAATGATCCTATGATTCTATATTAATCATGGCATTATTTAATCACTTACTTTAAAGCTCCGTATCAAAGGTAACGTATCAAATGAAGACACAACATTCAGCAACCAAATTTTCATTTCACTTAATAAAAGCATAAAAATCTAGTAGTTCTAATGATGATAATGCAACCTGTCAGCCTATCAACCAACAGGTTGCTTCAACACATCAAATATAACCATGAACTGGTATCTCCATCTTAACTGCTGCCATGATAAAAACATCCAACATCAGAGAGAATGCAGCATACCCTGGAGAACACCAGCAAGCTAAGCCATTATTTGGTACAGTGCTGACACCTTACATTCCTCTCAGTGGTGTGAAGAAACAAAGTAGATTAAAACAGAAATACAAAAGGTTCCAAGGAAGGTATTGGAAGAAAACTATTTTAGAGAACACTGGCATGGGGCAGGCAGAGAAGATGAAAGTAAAGGAAATAAAAAAATTGCCATGTTCATACCTGTCAAAAGAATCTGTTGCTACCTTGTAGAGGTAAATAAAAAGTTTGCTGCAGTGTCTTAGAGTAGGTGACACAGAATCCAGGGATATTAGGTCATCGTCCAAAAGTCTTTGAAACAGTTGTGTATTTGAAGGGAAGACATTCAAGGGACTTATTTTCCTCAAGTCTGAGAAGCAGCCAAGTAATCGAACAGCATCTGCCAGTTTTTCATACTGGATCTCTGTCTTGAAGAAGTGAGAGTTGGCTGGCTCGTAGCGCATTGCTGCAGTCAATGTGCAGAACACAGTGTGAAGCAGTTCAAACACTTGGTTCTGGTTTACTTTTTCCCAGCCATTCTTAGGTGGTGAGCACAAAGATCTTTCCATAGCAACGAGTAAAGATGTGACGTACACAAACCCACCGACTTTCCTAAAAACAGTTCTTGTGCGGTGACTCTCTCTCAGCACCAAGAGTAGGGCCTGTGGACAAAATAAACAATCAAAACAGGGAAACAACAACAAGCAGCAGCATTACAAACAACTTGGAAAAAGGTAGGAACATTTTTCTTTCTAGGATTGTGCTAGCAAAATCCTCATGTCATTTGTCAGAATTTGGTAATGGTGGAGATCTCTGAATATTTTTGTACTACAAAAATTCTCATACTCAGAAGTTTACAAAATAAAGAGAAACAGTAGGGGGAAAAGCAGAACATTGCCCCAATCAGAAGTAAGAAATTAAAGAGATAAAGAAACCTTCCAACAGAAAAGACCTGACCAAGGCCAGAATGGAACCCAAAATTGCCAGACAGTCTTAGTGACAAGGGGGAGAATATCTCTGTTAGAAAGGAATCTTCTCTGCCATCACACTTCACAAACAATTTCAAACAAGAGCAGGCAAATGACTTGCAGCAATGAGAAATCCCAACCTTGGAGCATCCTAACAGTCTCCTAGCAATCAACAATGCAGAAGAGCACCTGGCAGCTATGAAGGCATGGGAGCACTCAAATATAACAAATCAGTTAGCAAATTCAGGCAGCAAAAAGCTAGCCAAATAAGCCCACTTATTTTTAGCTTTCCTCTATAAGTCTCTGAATTGCGACTGAGTGAGACTTCATTTTAAGAGTTTATGTTCAAAAATAAGCCTGAGAAGAAACCAAAAGTGGACAAAACCTTACTTGCTGAACAAATAAAATGCAAAGCCATGGTATAAACAGCTGAAACTACATGAACCTAGGTACTAGAGAACAATATTCATTTATCTGTGAAATCAGGGGGTGGAGAAGCCCCTCCACACAAGCAAAAACAAACAAAAAGAACATAGGAAGTTTGACCCACATGAGAATACAGAATATAGAAGAAAAAGTCTCCCTACAGAAAGCATCATAAATAACAGAAAAAATGTTACTGATATAGAAAAATAGGCTGAGGGAAATTTTCCATGACCAAAAGTTTACTTCTTCAGAATCAAGCTGCTTTTTTAAGCACTCAGAAGATGGGCAGTGAAATAGCAAGACTGTCATTCCTCTGAAGGCAGTATCTCCTTTCCTGACAATCATGAACAAACAGTAAAAGACATATCACCACACTGTTCTGGGCTGTCAGTTCCATAACCAAAACTTCTGAGAACAGTACCAATGGAAGACAAGTACAATAGGTCATGGGAAAGACAGAAATCCTGATTTTCTGTTAAATCCTCTGGGGAACTGCAGTATCTCTTCTCTCCCCTTTAAGTACTGTGAATAAAACATGCTCAAAAATTACTGAATACCTTGACAGACAAAACACAGTAAATGAACAATTTTATTACTAGCTTTCCTTTCTGTCTTTTGAAGCTGTTCCTCAGCCTGAGAATGCTACAGTTCCTTTGAACAGAGATGAACCTAGGTGTTCCTGAGTTCTCTCCAGTAAAACTCATTTGCTTTCTACTATTTGCCTCAGCTTTTCTACCTTAAAATAAAACAGTATTTTGTCAATTTACAAAAATAACATGAGCTACTCTGAGAAGAAACTGTGGGTCTTGATTAGCAGACAAAACACTAATATAACAGGAAAGAAGTGCTTTCTTGCTTCTTCCTCCACATCCAGCCTTACTTTCTCACTTTTTGCTTAAGCAAGCAAGTTCTTTGGCTTTATCTTCTACGGTGATCATTACAATTTGCATTTATATTAATTATTTCAGCATTCATAGATACAAATTGGTAAAATAGGATGCCACAGAAAAATGCAAGCCAGCACTGAAAAGAAATGTATGTTACTTGCTTGCTTTTTTTCCCACATGCATTCCCACTATTTTTAGCTGAGTAAGACCCCACCAGGAAAAACTATCGTAACTTCAGAATCTCATTTTCCATCCACTGAGACTGGTTACAAGCGATGATGCTAAAAGCATACTCACTCACTAGCTTTCATCTCTAATTTGAAGCCTACTATGGATAGATGAAGAAAATAAAAACCATGGATCAAATGTACATCTTTCAGCTCCAAAGACAATCTACATACAGTAGCTAAACACCATCCACCCAATCCAGCTCAATCCAATGCCCTTCTCAGTTTTCTCTCTTGGAAGCACACCTTAGGAGCTGAAGAAGTGCTTCACCTACCCTTAGGATGTCGGTTTTCAGCTGCAGTTCTGTAGGTGGGGCTGAGTGCATGAGCCCCAGCAGGGTGCCCATGTCATCCTCTCCACTGGGTGACAACACCAGCTGCTGGATGATCATCAGGGCGTGCTGGCGGCACTGCGGATACTTCACGATGTTGTGCACACACCTGGCACCACCAAACTCCCTGAAAATGCCTGCTCGGAAAGAAGGGGGGGGAGGATAAGTGCTTTAAGAGTAAGCAAAATGTAATTGGTGACAAATAATGACAACAAAACACCACCAAAGGAGTTTATTTTCATTTCTACAGATTGAAGGGCAGAGTTTCAGCTCTATGGATGTTTAATGATTTACTGCTAATTTTCCTCTCCTAAAACAAATACAAATAGAACTTCAATGTCTTCTGACAATATTCTTCACTAAAGGCATTGAGTACAAGGATGGAGGTCAGTTCTAAGGATTTCCTCAATAATTCTATTACTCCAATAGCAGTTACTCTTTCCATGCCAGAGGTCAAAGGGTCTTGGGATGAAACAAAAAATGTACCAAACCCTCCATGTTTTGTGAAGGCCATATATTGTCCTGCTTCAGGGGAGTATTTATCTTACATATAGCAATGACTTAAGTGCAGTATGAACTGAAAACATAACTGTGGTGTTTCTGGACAGAAGCACTGACTGAGAAGTGGTTTGGTTCATCCACATGATTTGTAAGATTCTGCAGAAGATTTTTTGTGGCAAGACCCATCTCTGTAGAGATTAAGCTCAAGTCAAACAATGGTTTTCAGGCTTACTGGCTACTGCAATAGCTGAAAATTATATGAAAATCGATTCTGAAAACATTACAGAACCTAAAGTAGAATATATATGGCATACATAATGTGTGTTTAGTACTGTGTCAGCACCTAGAGCATCGCCATTCGTTAATTACTGAAGATGAAAACTGACTGGGGAAATGGATCAATGCTGTATTACTGCATCAAAAGGGATAATTTTCCATGTCACTATAAACTCAAAATGCAGTTTAGATAACCAAGTTCAGGATTAGCAAATTGATTCCCTCTAACATATATATACAAACATTAATCCCACTATTCATTTCCTGCCTCCTGCTTTCCCTGACATTGTTTGGAAGAGAGACAGATTCAGAGCAAAAGGAGAGGCCTCAGACCCTGAGACGGGTGAGTTTGTGGCATCCCTTCACAGGCAAATCCCATCTCCTTTGTGATCAGGTTTTCATAGAGACTGGGACAACATTTTATACTTCTCCCACTCTCTGTGTGTACGTTCTCTACTACCCAGTGAATCTGTGAGGGTCTGGACACACAAATTTCCTGTTCAAATTTAGTTAGCAGTTATGGGATACTCAGGAAAGCCTATCAGACGCTGGTGTAAGATTGGAAACCAAGAACTGAATGTGGCATGAATCACTGCAAAGCTGCATTATGCCTACTTATGCCTCTGTGATGACCTATAACCTCTGCTGGCCTCTGGATACAGTGCCACTGGGCTCACATCCCAGTACAGACAGCAGCCACCCCTTCTCTGAGGAATGGTTTCTCAGATGCTCCTTTATGCTCTGTCCTACTCCTATACTGGGAGAGCTACTGATGAAATGAGGCCCTTGGACTCTCCAAGAGCCCTCAGGAAAAACATCTGTGGCATCATCCCAAAGTGCTGATGTGTTTTACACTCCCCACTGTTGTTTCTCCAGTGAACACTTGGAGATGAACTCAGTTCTGAGAAGCAGCAAGGAGGTCCTGATGGCTGATTGATGCTTCCTAGGTGAGGTCAGGAATGCCATCCAACAGCAGCCAAGGCTTTGTCCCAAGGCAGGTGGATGTTACCACAGTTTCAAAATCACTAAGTCTTGGTTAATGAAGCACAATATAAAACCGTGTGATTTAGAAAAGGACAACTGTAACAGAGCCCTATATCTACATACTGACTGGGAATAACTGTTTAAAAAGGAAAAGACATCTTTAACTAAAGATACATGCATTACATTAAGTAGACATGACACTGTGAACACTGAACTACATTTCTAATTATGTGCTTAAATTTTTAAATATCCAAACAGTATTACAAGAACTACTAAAAATTATTATATAACTGTTGAAGAGTGATGGGGTGTGGTGGTTGCCTTCAAGTAAACAATAGCAAAGAAACTGAAGTTAAACACTCTTTTTCTCCTTTATTTTATGTACTCTAGGTTATGCTGTCTATTCCCTTGCTGGGAAAACTTGGCAAGAGAGAAAGCATATTTCAGTGTATTTGAATAATCATCTGAAGATGGAAAGATGTGATTTTCTGAGTTACTTTTTTATACCTATTTTGACAACAATCTCTACTCACCTGCATTTGTGTTTGATCCTTGAAGTAGTACTGTCAGGGTCTCCATAACCAATAAAGCCAGCTGCTTTTGGTCCTCAAATGAACTGTTTCTTGAATCCACTAAAAAAAAAATTCAGAAGCTGAAGTTGTAGAAAATAATCACTCTTCAAAGATACTGCTGGATACTTTCCACCAACACTTTTTCTTTCTTTGCTTCACCAGAGAACATGCAGCCCCACCATTCTCCAAAGCAAGTTGAGATGTAGTCTACATATGCATTCCTGGGAAAGCTTAACTATGAATCATTTGAAAAGATAATTTTACAAAGATAAGAATTTTCACAGAAGGTTTTGAGCACTGTGAGCTCCACAGTGGCTGACACTGCAGCTATTGTTCCTTGAAGCCACAAAACCACACCAGAGTTGAAGAATGAACTGCATCTGTTCTTGTTCAGTTTTCAGTACTTAAAAAGAGAAATTCCACACAAACCCCACAAAACTACACTCACATAATTACAGCAAATGTGCTGATTACTCAACAGGTGTAACAGACAAACACTGAAAGTGGCATAGTATACACAGAGTAACACTCAAGAAAAAACAGTGGGGTTTTGTTTTTTTTTTTAAATTAATAAAAAGTAAACCCCAACACAAGGATGTGTGCACTCACGTAGCATCCTAATTAGATGACAGCTTCATCCCTTTATTTACAGGAGTATGAGAACTGATGTGTTTTTCAATGGAGTTACTGGCAACAAAGCTTTCTAACTCTCACCTAACAGCTACCACTCACTAATGAGGCTTCATACATTTAAATCCAGGTGAAACATCCGGCAGTTATGGTTACAAAGTGTCATTGATGCACACCACCTCGATTGCAGTGTGAGTACAGAATGTAAAAAAAAATTCTCTGTGTGTACATATATGCTCCTATGGCACATGGCAGAGCCTGCTGTGCAGGCCTAGCAGCTGTGCAGCTTATCTGGGATGCTCAAATCCAGAGGTAACTGATCTTAATTTTTTTTTTTTTTAATACTTAGAAAAATTTAGACCCAGCTTATAAAAAAGTCTCCCATTAAGAGCTCAGATATGCACTCTATAGTATTTTTTCAAGGCTGGGGCTAAACACGAAGGTACAAAGTACCTTTTGTTAGGAAGAATACTGATGCTATGTATCGCTCCTTTGCTTTTTTCACATTAGGTAACAAATATTGAACCAATACATAAAAAAAAACCATTTAAAAAGGAAAATATGAGCTCCTACTGCTTTGCATTCAAACAGCATCATTCATTAAAGTTAGCCTTGAGCTTCTCTCAAGAAACTGAGAGAAGCAATTCCAATGAGCTTTTAAGATGGCACAGCAGTCCTCAGCAGAATTCAGCCCTTGAGGTACATGTTCAGACTCTCTCATTTCTCCTAAATGCTAGACTCCACTATTTCCAGCCAAAAAAGACAAGTATTAGAAAAATGGAAAAGGACACGCTACCTTGATCATTCAGTGCCTGAGTGGGATCTTTCAAAAGGGCTGCATATTTATGAAGAAGATTTACCATCACCTCCAGAAGCCCCACTTCCCTGAAGACATCCTTAAAGATGTAGTCATGACGGGTGAACTTCAGGAGTGTCTTCATGGCAATGATGCTACACTGAAAAGAAGTGCTGGATTTTAAAAGGATGCTCACACTGATCAGTTCTTTACAGGGTATGTAATTCAAGCTGAAGACAACCAATTCCAGCATCTCAAAGTATTTGGTCTGCACTTCTGGAAGTTTAGGAATTTTCTCTGCAAACTGAGACAATGTGTGCTGCGATTCCAAAATGAAGTAGTTGGCATTGTCCGCCATATAAATATTCGTGATGGCATCAAGGATGATTTGTGCTAGATAGTTGGTTTTTGCTCTCAAAAATGCATTCTGGAGGACAGAAAATGCTTGAATATTCCTCACACTATGACCTAAATCAGGAAACAAAGTGAGACAGGAGGAAAAAGGAAAGAAAAAGGTCTTAATCACCATAAACAATGAATACACTTATCAATAATGATCTATGCATTTTAATAAGTGGGAATAAAATAACAGTGTATGATGTCAGATTTAATAAAAAAAATCATTAAAACTGACTTCAAAAAAGCCTCTGCACAACCACTTACACTGCAAATTCCACAACCTACTATTCTTTAAGACAGCATCTTCATCTTTGATAGTAAGAGTTTTGCAAGCAGCTAAAGATGCTGACCAAAGAACATTTATTTAAAATAGATAAGTACACTGATTTAGTGTTAAAATGTACACAGTCCTAGTGACAAAACAAAGCCTCCCCCTCATGTACCCAGGCCATAGGAGAACTCATTATAGCAACTGTGGTATATTCTGTATTCCATAATGCAGCACACAACCCCCACAGCTGGGAATAAAAAAACGCTTTGGCAGGGTCCAGTACTATTAACAATTAAGGAATTGAAACACAGGAAAAGAGTTGTAAAGCATAAGGTAGCTCTAATATTAGCACACAAAGATCTCACATCTTTAAAGCTCAGTCACATTACTTCTTCTAAGTACTTTCAAGTTGATTAAAATCTCATTCATTCAGATAAAGAATGCATCATTTATGAGTGCTCCCAAAAATTTTCTATGGGCAGAGATTATTCTAATTTTACTCAAAAGATGCCTAAAAGACAACTCTTTTAACTTCTGTAGGAATAGTACAAGCCACAATGGACAGATCCCATGACACAGAAAATAACTGATGGTAAAAAATAGTTTTGACAAAATAAACAATCAGGAGGGAGAACTTTAAACATATTCTAAACAAAGCATTTATGTTTTAACAATAAAATCTTATTTTATTTTTTCAAATAAAGGTATATTCAAACTGTTAACCTGATTTGAAAATCCTTTCATAAACAAAAAAAATCTTATTTATTACATATTCTCAGTGGAATACTACTCTCTTATTTTTATAAACTAAGTTGTCCAATTGATCAGTAAATCAGTTATCTCCATGCCTAGCCTGCCCACCTTCCATGTCAGTATTTCTCCAGAAGGCAGAGAAAACTCCATTGTAAATGAACATGGAACAATTTCACATCTGGAAGAATATTAGTTACATTAGAAGTCACACTCAAGTTGTCCCTAAAATGACTCCTTTATATGCTTTCTTTACTATGAAAAATGTTTAGTGACAGGATTTAGAGCTTATTAAATGTGACAGGAACACAGCATTGTCAGATACAACTATTTGTATTCTGGCTTAGTATCAACAGTTGTTCCAGGCACATTAATAAATTATTTTTGATTATTAGGAGGACCCCTGAAGAAACCAAATTCTAACCAGCTCTTTAGAGTTCAAGAACTAAAAGGATTTAAATAAAAGTAAATGAGAAAATTAATGAATACAGTCTTCATAAAAAGAAGTGATGAAAAACAGGTAAAAGAAACAGAGATCCTGACAAATATCACAAAGTCAAAAAACTCTTTAGCAGACTGCAACAGGCCATGGTTCTCTCATAATACTGTATCAGAAAAGCTGATTAGCCTAAACAAAAACTAATCTTATTATCAAAACAGGGAGAAATTAAACTCTGAGTGTTCACCTTCTTTCTCTATTTAGTGCAAACGAAAAACAATTCCTATGAACAATGAACTCCCTCCATACCAGAGAAAGGAAGCCACTGTCCCAGGAACCTAGGATATGTATTCATTAGTCTATAAATCTATAAATGCAATCCTATAACAAACTTTTCTTGTGCCAGTGGTATATCTCATAAAAAGTTCAAGTAACAAACTAGCTCCACAGTCTAAATTATTAAATTCCAAACTCCTTCCTTACATACAAGACTAACCTGAATTTTAAGTTTATGCACAGGACATGAAACTCTAGTTTATTTTTATAAAACCCTTTCTGCCTCAAGATTTCTTCAACCTTATCTCTGAATTGTAATTGACAGTGGTTTCAAGCACACCATAGATTTTATCACTCTGATCACATTGGTGATGAAATAACAGATTTCAGCTCACAAATCCCATTTGCCTATGCTGACAAAAGCTAACAGAAAGCAAACTGGGGTGGGGGAAAGATTTAAAAAAAAAAAGAAAATCAAGCCAGCACATCAGGCTTTCATATCAGTTTAGTGAGAACAGCTTAGAACACCATAAATCAAATCAGTGCATCTCTCCAGTAAGATAATCTCTTCAAATCTCCATGCAGAAACTGCCAGCCTTGCAGTGAAGAGGCTGGACCAGTCCTCAAAGACAAAAAGCACTAAAGCTTTCTTCTTTGGGTACCAACCCCAAAATAAAATCTCTGAGACCAAAATAACTGAGTATTTGAAACACAATCTTAGATAAACAACCTAGACTTGATAGCAAAGGGTTTGTGCAATACACAGCTGCTCTGTATCTTGCCACTTGCATTTAAAACAACAAAAAAGGAAACAGAGAAAAAAGCAGACTGACCTTTGCCTGCAGGCTGTGGGACTGCAAATCCAGGTAGCAGGAAAGGTACTCCAGTGGTAACACCAGCTGGCTTTAATTCATTGACACCATATGTTGTTAAGGAAGTTATCAAATTAACTAAGTCCTTCAAAGCATCCTTAGATTCAGCTTCTTTTGCCTGTTCTAATCTAAAGAAAACACAAAAGGATCAAGTTAGCAGCACTAGGTCATTTGAACTCAAATCACTTTAGTAAGACCCGTTTTACTTTATTAATTTAGAGACCAGCTTTACTGACTTATTCCTGCAGTATTTTCCAGGTTCCTATGTCATAAAGTCAGTCAAATATTGGACTTACAAGAGCAAACAGTTATTTGCCATAGGAATTTACCTCATAAATCCTTCCTTGAACTCAAAAGTCTGCTAAAAATCAAGAGACATGAAAATTACATTAAAAATCCTCTCACAGACATGAAGATACTGTATAGGAAAGTACATGGATAGTCTGTAATTAAATAGATCCGTAATTAACTTGCTAGATTATATCTGCCACTTTGACAGTGAATACTTTGTGCTAATGAAATGTAATCTTGGTAGAAGCCTAGCACTTAGAAGCACAGGATGAAGCACCCTCATTAGAACTACAAACTCTTACCTTTGAACACAAAAGAATGGAAATGTAAACATCCCATTCCCATCACTGTTCACTGACAGGAACACACCATCAGACCAAACCCTAAAAACTGACTCTGAATCAGAAAACCATCCTCATTTTTCTGCTACTTCACCACAAATTAAACTATATTTAATTTATGAACTCCGTAGATCTCAGGAGTAAATTCAGAATCACATTCTTCTATTCACTCAAGCAGTGTAAGCTCTGTTTTACTTGTTCCAGACAAGCAACTGTGGGAGCCCTTTACAAGCAGCTCATTCTGCATCCTCCATCTTCTTCTAAGTCAGACATGGCTGAGGAAGGAACCTCCTTCAACCAGTCACTACAGAAGCACTGAGCTCACCCTACTGCTACTCTACTAATCCTCTACATGCCCTGCCCTTTCACATCATCCAGGTGAAATTACCAAAGTGCTCCTCTGGCCCTCACAGATTTTCTGCAATTTCTTACTAAGCCACCTTCTTCACACATCCTTCTGCTTTTCCAGCTCCAAAGCCTTTTCTCTTTGCAAGTTGAGGCCCAGTGTCCAGATTTTGTACCCTCACCTGACAGTCATCTTCACAAAAGTGCCCCAGAGCTGAACAAGTCTCTGTGGGTAGGTTTAAGCCAAAACATGTCCAGGGAGAATACATTACTGTGGTCCATCACTGGCCAATACATGGGCTTATTCAAGTTCATTGTTTTTTGAAAGGAAGCGTTTTCTTTCTCAGGAAGAAGTGAGGATCACACATTCCTACACCACTAACTTACTGATGTCACCTGACGATCCCAGGAGTCCCCTCCTTCTCCAATGAGAGATGCAAATCCCTAGTATTCCTATGCATTTGGCAGGGATTCTCCATCCTTTGATTTAAAGGATGAGCAAGCTCAGGATAGAATTTCTTTAAAATACTTGGTCCACAGAGAATCACTTTTTTTACCTCAACATGACACATGACAGCATGTTCCCCTCATATTACACCTAAACTCTGGCTGACAGTTTCTGGAAAAAAACTGCATTTGAATTACACTGCTTTCAATTAATGAATTAGTAAATACAAAATACTCCATAACTTCACTTATTGAACAAGAAAAATAACAATTCCTTAACAGGTGCTTTAGCTTTTGGGGCACTAAAGGTAACTCATGAAAAATTTTAAGTGTGATTAAAAATTTCAAATGCCATATATATATGTGGTATCCATTCAAAACAAGCAAAAACCCCCCTCAGAAGTATACAATGTAGTGGAAAAATTAGTTCAAATATTTGGGTGCCAAACCCAGCATAGTAACACCAAAAATAGGGAGACTACAACATTAACATTTCTCATTAATAACGTTTGACCCAAATATACTTCACAAGGTGTACAATTATAGGTTCCCAGCATGTGCCTTGGATTTGTAAAACATAGATGTATTTCAACAGATAAGCATCCTTCTTCAGAACTTCACATCCAAACATAGCAACACAGACTGCCCATAGATTTTAAACAAATAATTCAACAGACACTCTTTTCTTTCTCAATCAGAAAATTAAAGAAGTTTCTTTCCCGGAAAGAAATAAAATCATGGATAGATCATACACCCAAATTTTTGGGGGGCGGGCATTTTCATTACCATATTTTTTAATGCATTAGCAGCTTAGAAATACCTCTAATAAAAAATAAAAATAAATATATGTACAGACACACACACTGATTCCCCTGTAACATGCACCATGTTAACATATGTGATTTTTCATTATGATAGCATGATAAATCAAGACAATAATATAAACAGAGAATTGTTTAAGTTGGAAAAAAACCCTTTAAGATCATTGAGTCCAGCTGTTAACCCAACACTGCCAAGCCCCACCACTAAACCATCTCCTTAGACAAAACAAACTCCAACCACACTCAAAAATCTCTAGTTACAGCCAAAATTTTATGTTCTGGATTCTGTCTAAATATTTAGCACCAGTTATTTTTAAGCAACTGCTTTCTTTACACAGCAAGAAGCATTTAGTAATAAATCAGTACTAAAGAACAAAAAGTTAAACAATGTGGTTTCATAAGTGGAAATAAGCATAAAATTGGGTCCTAATATCTTCATTCCATAATGACCGATAATCACTTACTTGTTTAAACTTATTCACCTACTCTTTATTAAGAAAACGTTTTTGAAAAAAGCTCAGTGATCTGTCTGCATTTCTTCAAGCACTTTTGCCTACCTGAGGAGGAGGTCACAGAGGAAGTTGTATCCTTGCCATATCCTAAAATCATCCAACAACGTTTGGGATACATCACTGGAGTCTTTGAGAAAACAAGAAAGTCCAGCAAACATCTCAACTATTTCTAGGGGAGAAAGGTCATCAGACTGCTGCATGTTCTGGACACACGTGGACAAACATTCCTTTTCTGAAAAGAATGGCAGTGAAGAAATTTAGGATTTTACTGACATTAATGACAGCAAGAAGCATAACTAACACACAAAACACAGCAATAAGGTAACTTATTCAAGTATCTCTTGTCACAGAACATTTAATACCACTTGAGGATGAGAAGGATTCTCAAGTGGTTTTGGGTCAGAACCCTAACCTCTTTTGGCCAGCCCCTTCCTCCCCTTTATAACCTTTACTCTTGTAAGGAGGAAACTCTGTAGATAAATACTGACTTTTACCTAAAAAGTCTGACCAGACAACTCAACAGAATAAAAAGACAAATATGGCAACTGTAAGTAATTCTAGACCATATTTTCTTATTTTAAAACACAAAGGTATAAAAAGCACTGACTTGAAGTGTTATTAAAACCCTATATATATATATCTTTATGCCAAGTCATCTTATTCTTACTCTGCTGAGCATTTCATTGGCTGGCATCAGAGAGACAGCTTGTCCTGTGTAATTCTCCCATTCCATCAGTTCATTAGGTCAGTAAAAAAAAGTTTTCTCAAATCTATAGTGAGATTTTGAGTTGCACTCTGTTTTAAAGATGCTCCCTTCAATTATTTGCTATTTTAACTTTGCAGCATGCACAACACAAGCACAAATCTTTCTAGCTACACTAATGACAAAATTTCCCAGAGATTAAATCAGAGCATGAGATGGTGAGAAGATGCTCCTTTGCATATGATGAAATATCTTGATTTTTTCCTAAATATAAGTTGAGCCTTGTGACAGATGTTGTTATTTCTTAAATCAGATTCACTTTTAAAATCAAAATGCAAGAGGGAACGCTGACTGGTTTTCTTTTTAAGAGTTCACTTCACTATTTAAAGAACCTAGAGTATCTTTTCACATGCTAGTTCCACTCCTCTGTGGATCAAGGCCATAGAGAAGTGATAATGGTAGAAACTGTAATATGCCAAATGACAGTCAAAACTCTGGTTGTTTTCTTTGTTGCACTTCCTAACATTTTCAGACACATACATACACCTTCTACACTCATCAAAAGCCCACCAGAAGCCTATCACACCTTGTAAGCCCTATCTGAAAACACTCAACTGGTGACTATGCTGTGCTTTCAAGTGATACCATACAATCACATCTTTTGACTGGAACTGGACACGCACTGCTAGCACAAGAAAAAACACAGGCTGAAATTTTCTGTGGAGTATGTGGGAGCAGGATGATATATCTAATAAACCAGCAAAATGGTTCTGCAGAGCCTTGTAACTAACTACTTGCTTCTCAGGGTGTGAGCAACCCAAAATTGTGGGTTTCTTTTTCTCCAGTAGGTGTACACTGCTACACTCCAACAGTTAGTCCAATTTAAAAACTACAAATGCTTCCTATGTGGTCCTACCATCTAAAAGCCTTAAAATATAATATTAGAAATGTATTTTATCAGATTTCTTACCTCAAGCCTGACATACCTAAACACCCATACAGTCTTCAATTAATGCAGAAAGAATAATTTGTATGCAAAGCTGCTTCCAGGCAGCTCGTATCCTCTCCAACACTGGTTTTCATCTGCAACTTGCTGTGAACCAGATTGGCAGCTGCCTCTTTACCAGCTCCTTGCAAATATAGATGATGCGTAAACTACCACTTTTATTAGCTACCAAAATCTGTAACCAGCTACAGAAATGTCCCTGCACACGACATTATCCATGCCAGCAACAGCCAGGATCTACTTGTCTTAAAAAATGGACAGGAGACAAAATGGAATGATTCTGGATGCTTCATTCATTTGGTGACTTGCAGTCTGGATTAAGCCCATGAGATAATTTTCATTTGGCCTTCAGGATGCACAAAACCTGCAATCTGTAAGTTGTATGGAAAAGCGGGGAAGATGAAGGCCTGGCAGAAGAAATGCAGGCTAGCTGAAGTGTCAGCAATGCAGTCAGTGAGGGAACATGTAAAACAGAGGGGCTGGAAACCCATCCAGCACAGGTGTGGCTCTCAGGCAAGCAAAGAGCCTCCATGGGCCCTAGGAACAACATCTGTACGTTGGGAGAGGTAGCTGGACCACAGGAGAGGAAGACAGCTGGCTGTTAATAATTAATGCATCTTCACAGTCAATATTTTTCAATACAGAGAGTTACTGAAGTTACTGAAAGCCTTTCTTTTCACTCATCATGAGCTCTACATCAAAATATGAGAAGAAGCTATATCCTCCCAGGCTAAATTGAAATGTGAGTGAGACACACTCAGCTAACATCACCTCTCTCACTACACAAGGGCTTAGAAATGTTACCTGTACGTAAATACACAAACATCCAAACTAAAAGCCTAGAAACTTCCCTATTATTTTCATACCTATTTCCCAAATAAGAAACCTATGAAAGGAGGAAAAAATCCCAATAAATAATACTGAAGGAAGACACATACCATGAATGTATTTCACTACATTGACACTAAGGCCATGACGAGATATGGTCATTAGTACTTCTCCTGCACTCTTCCTCCAAGGCAGATTATAGGGAGGGCACCATGAGGTTATTGCACTGAACAGAAGCTGGAGATCATCCTTCTGAGCCAATTCTTCCGCCGGGGACACAAAACTGCACAATTTCACTAGGATCTGAAATAGGAAGTCATTAAACAACTAAAATTAATACCTTTATCCTTGCTAATTTTGCCTAGATTTAGTAAAAAGTGAAACATTCTTCCTTTAAGCAAACATATTCAAAAAGGTAATGTGCTGTTTTCCCTTTGTGTGTTTCAGTACTTTGAACATAGGACAAGGTTATTCGACACATGGTTATTTCAAGTCCCAGTTCAGGTTAAAATGCTTACCAGAAGACTGGAAGCAGAGTTTAAATCTCTTAGGCTCACACAGGGTATTTGCACGGACCAGGATGTTCCATTCTTGGAGAATCTGCCAGTTGCCTATTTTACAGGTCTAAATTCTGCAGTGGGGTAGAAGCTCTGTGAGGCAAACTGCTGTATCCCTCCCTAATGCAGGAAGAAGGCTATTGATGGGTTGTTGGCAGAGCAGCAACCATAACATCTCAGTCAAATTAAGTTTGTCAGGAAAGGCTACAGCAAAACTGCAGACCTACCTAAGTAACTGGCACCTGAATCTGAATTTCCTAATTACCATAACCAAGACAAAATGCAGCCACACAAGTGAAGCTACCATATACATCTCACTCCCTTTTCTGCATGTTTTGAGGATGCCTGATCTCCATTTTACATCTTTTGCAGGAAAAACTCGGGCTCTGTCTCAGAAAACTGGAGGGAGGCTGTCTGCAATTGGAGGGGAAGGTCTGAAACCTCACCCATTTTGGTCAGTTCGTTTGAGAGCACCACTTTATTATCAATACTAACGTTTTTTACTGTGTCTATTTCAATCAGTAACAGCCAAAGATACCAAGTACTAGGACCAGTTAGATTAAAACAGAGTAACAGTCCACATGTTACTCCTTTTAAATATCTGTGCAGAAGAGCTGCATTTCTGTGCAGGAAGTATTTGTCAAAGACAAAAACTACAGGAGGAGTGGAAATTTAACCTCAACCGTGCTTGCAGGAAAATCCACCTCTCTCTTAGCCATCAGTTTTTGAAGAATCAAGGAAGAGTAAAACCTGTCTCAAGTGAAAAGTTTCTAGACTTTGCTCACATCAAGTACTTACATCCCTCTTCCAAATTCCATGACTATTTTACCTTTCTTACCTGTACAAAGACTTTCTGTAGTAGCGCTCGGCGCTCTGCGAGAGGTAGTTCATTCTGTGCTCCTCCAACTACCTCAGGCACGTGTGGAAGGTCAAAAAACAGATAGAGACATTTAACAAGTGTGGAAGGCACTGACATTGTAGTCATGCAGTCCACAGTTTTCTGAGGAAGAAGAAAACACAGTGGAAAATACCAGTTCAGCATACTATATATTCAAAACATAAATAATAATGCAGTTGATTGAAATGCTGGTTTTTCTTTCTCACACCTTTGGTGAGGTGTTCGCACAGCAGTACAGAGTCATCATCTATTCCTGAGTGCCTACCCAATCATTCCTGAGTGCCTACCCAAACAGTAATTTAAAAAATAGGATTATTTATTTACATGACAACAAGCATCTCAGAGCCACAGTTCAGATCAGTCATTGCACAGGACAGAAACAAAACCTGTCCATCTCTGCCAATAGAAGTTAACAAGTTAATTACAAGACCTTCAGCCAAGCCCTCATCAGCTACCAATTCTTTGTAGCAGTAGAAATGAGAGTGGGAGGAGGACTATTCAATTTATGCTCTCACTTGGCAAGAAGGTGTAAGCAGCCGTAAGAAGCAAGGCAGTTGAAAATCTGAAAGCATCAGTGGGAAGAAAAGACAAATTGGAGTAGAGGCTGATGACATACTAAAGCAGAGATAAGATGATGTGCTGAATTACAAAGCAGATTAGAGCAGAAATAACAAACCACACAGCTGCTCAGTACACTGCTGGAGACAGCTCTCCAACGGAGGGCAGCACCAGAAGCAGAGGCAGGAAGGATTCACTACCACCCCCCCATCACTGCTGCTGGCCTTGCCTTTTGCAACTGCTGTGGTCCTCCTCCAGTGAGGTGTGCAAAGTTCAAAGGCTGAACTGTTTAGGTGCTCTATGTGCCATGCATCTCATGGGGCACTAAGCAGCAGTATGCAAGAGAAGCCTTTGGGCAGCAATAAAAGGTGCATGCATAATTCAAAAGAACATTATAAATTAAAGCCTCAAAATGACTATTTTTTTTCAGGCAACTGAAACCACAAGGAGCTAAACCAGAAGTCCTGGGGCAGTATAAGAGAAAGACGATCTTAACACAGAAAAGCAGAATATAGGTATACCTTTAAGTGATAATTTGTTTTTAGCTTTGCTGTTTCAGACTAACCTGTCCTGATGAAGCTAGTAAATTGATTGTGGTAAGCAGCATCCAACCTCTACTTGCTTCTTCACTTTGATTGACCTCCAGAAACTGGACTATGGCACGACTTGCAGCCTCTGTAGGGGGCAGGAAAAAGAAAAAAAGGCAGTAAGAATTCAGTCTGGTAGTCTGCAGAATGGGACACACCCTCTCAGCAGCCCCAAGCACTGAGCATAAATTCACCCTTATAGCACTACTTGAATAAAGGACTAGGCTTAGGCCTATACTTTCCAGACACACATTCCAGTCTTACACACAGACTTGGCTTTGACACTGGCAAGGCTGCAAAAAGTACATTCTTTGGTCACACATCATCCTTTGACCAGCAGACAGATTTCAGTAACCTCCAGCGACTTCTGTTTGAGTAGTTTTGTTTTATCAAATACACAGTACTTTTCCAAAGACATGAATTCACCATCACTTAGTGGCCTCTGTGAAAAGAGCTGAAATTTCTGAAAAAAAGCACTGCATTGAAACAACAGTATGGAGGTTAATGGGAATTGTAGGCAAGGAGAGGTAGGGAAAGAATAGAAAACAGGAAAAAAAGTAACATTAAGATCAGCAATTTTCGCATCCTCATCCTACACTTTTTGAGAATGAAAAGCAGCAACAGCTTATGGATAATTCTTATGATCAAGACCAACTTCTGGATGCTATGCCATATCTGTCAGAGCCAAAGACAAATATTCAGCCTAGTAAACAAGTTATCAGCCTCAATAAATAAATCAAGAGAAAATGCAATCCTATTTCACTGCTACCTGAAAATACACTTATGTAAGAAGTCTATAATGCTAGTTGTGATGTCTGCCCATTACCTTTAAGAGAAATCTAAAACCATTTTTCATTAATAACTCTGTATCAATCATCTCCTGTGCTTTTAGTGTCAGCTAGGATGGAAAAGGAAGGTGAATAATATCACATAAAAAAGAGATTACAAAGGAATTACTAATGGAGGAATAAACCTGCAACTGCAGAAAAATCCGATTTTAATTGGCTCATTTGCTTCATCTGCTGTTAAGATGCCCCAGCACACACCTGGGAAGGAGTTTATTTGAAAGGCAGCACATTTCCTATGGCAAAGTACTCATCAAACTTGTAGCACCGACTACACTGAGAAGATAATTTTCTGAAGCACCACACTGTCACCACCAGTGATTTGGTTCATTTCAATGGCTCCTCTCCCATGTTTTTGTCTGACAGACTTATTCCCATAACAGACTTCTGTACAAACCACTGGCCTTTCCAATTCTGGTGCTAAAGTAAGGAGAGGCCTCTATCACTTCCCTGCATGAGACTGAGGTAAAACAAAGCTTGAGATACTAAGGTGAAAGGAAAGGCAATTTATAGAATTCACACAAACAAGGACAAGTAGCCATTTCCCAGCATGCTGACCTGAAGTACCTGGTGGGCACTTTGTCTTCCAAAACTATCAGTGCAAAACACTGCTCAGGTGGTTGGGTATATGAACAGGCCAACTTAGAAAGCACAAAAGCCATGACACAGTTGCATTTCCTACACTAAAGGCATAGGCGAAATGCCAGAATTCCTAACAAAAGCCATTTTTCCTCAATTCTGAGAGCCAAGCATGTCTAAAGCATGCACTGATTCTATAAGGACAGTGCCCCACCAGCCCAGCAGAAGATGTGATTTTGTAGGCTGGTTCTCTTTCAGTCCCACCACAGACAGAGTTGGGCAATCAGTCTTTGACTGCAAGACTGGTACCAAACTGGGCGTGCACAGCCTCCCTTGTCTCCAAAGCCACCTGTGGAACAGGGGCTCCTTTAGTCATCCTTGAAAGTGAGACTCAAGGGTTAAGCTCATGCTTCTGAAAAAGTTGTCACACTGCTGGCATCCTGGCATAGCAGTTGAACACTATAAATAGCAGTTTCAAAACTGTCACTCTTAATTAAGCACTACCTAAAACACAGACAGCATTTTAAGTGCTGGAAGATGTTCTCTTGTCATCTGCTCTGAGCAAATTTGATAGCGCTATCCTTTAAGATTAACTTCTATCATCAGCACTAGTCTTAATTTATTCCTTGTACCTTTCCCCTGGTTTTGAAGTGCCCAAGTCATCATTTAATATAACATCCTCTATGTGCCCCACTCAGATGTCCTCAGCCCTTCAACTTCTGCTGCAGAGGAGAGCCAGTACAGGAGTGGGATATGCTAACTAGTAACAACAGCAAAAAAGCTAAGAGAAAAACCTATAAAACAATATGTAAACACACCTATTGTGACAACTGTGCAAGCATGTACACATGAGTATGATCATGATTATGTGGTTACATGGTTAATACACAGGAGTCAGATTTTCTAGCATGGATTCACGTGTAAGAGGTACACTGTATCCAGGACTTCAGAAAACCAGCAGGTAGTAAGCAGTGGGAGTAGACTCACTCAGATGGGTAGCAAAAATCAGCACTACAAGCTGATATAGCAAGTGCTATACCAATAGCACTAAGGGCAAATTCAGGACAAGAAGCTTTTAGTTAGATGGTTTAGAACCATAAACAGCATCTAATAGTGTCATCAGACTTTTGCATAACTTATTCTGGAGGGGAATATCAGTGAAAAAAATATTTGTGCATGTGCCAAGGGTGAGAGGGGAGGTGGAGTAAAAGGTATGGGCAGGTGTGTCAGGGGGCGGTGAAGCTGAAGTCAGGGATCCCTTCTGTAAGAAGAAAGAACCTCTTCTCTTTTAGAAGTCTCTGCTACTTCTTGTGGGAAATGCCTGAGGACACAGTCAGGTACCTACAGTTACAGAGTACAAATAATTCCACCTACCTAGATAGTAAGAGAGGAGTATCAACCCAAATAAAAACGTGATGCCACAAAGCCTGCCTTCCATCACCAGGAGCAGTGTTGGGCTGTCATCACAAGCGGCAGATATGAAGTGGCTGATGGCTTTACAGTGTGCAGAAATGGAGGGCTGCTCATCCAAAGATAAAACAAGTCAACTGTGCCAGCTTTCAGCCTCACTAACCCAGATGATAAAAGAACAGGCTTTCTAGGATCTCTTGGAAAGGCTCTATATCGCACTACACTTGCCTTGCATAAGATCTGGTAGAAAGCACCAAAAGTAAAGAGAAAGTTGACCAAAAGTAGTAAGATATAGCAGTTGTTGATCAGAACTGGCTCCTGATGAATAGTAGCTGATAGGACACTTCTTTTTACCCTTTCAGAGGAATTTCAATAAACACAAACCAGAATAATCTTGTAAAGAAAAGTCACCCACAGAACAGGAAAAACATACATATATAATGAAAAAAAACAAGATGTATAATCACAGCATGTGAAATCATTTGCAACAGAGTTTCTTCTCAGCAGAAGAAAAGTTAATGTACCAAATAAAGTCTGAAAGCAGCCCCTAAGTGCACTTATTTTATTGACAAAGATCCTCACTATCAGGAAAACTTCAGACTTCATTATGGGAGGAGCCCAAAATGCAGCACAGTAGCAGAAGATAAGAAGATTCCTTCAACTATCATCTGTAATCCACCAAAACGCAAGACGCACTTAAACAAATTATACCAGCTTTTGTGGATTTAGGACAAACATAAAATTAGTTATGCTGATGTGATAGAGATAAACTAAAAAAAGAACAATAGAAACAGAGTTTGCAAATCACTGGAACTTTAAGAATAAAGGTAGACATTGTCAGAGGGAAAATATAAACCACTGATGCGGTTTTCTGCAACGATGATGAATGTTTATTGACTTGATCTCCCAAAATGGTTTGAAGATGAGATAATGATAGTCTTTCATCAGAACTGCTAGAAAAATGCCTGAAGAAGTGCAAAGCATTTTCAGTGGAGAAACAGTTTGAGTAAATCCGTGAAATTAAGAGGAAAATAAAGAAACCAGAGGATATTACCTCTCCCCCAACAAAAAACCCACAAACTAAAAACCCCAAACCCAAACAAAAAAACAAACAAAGAGAAAAAACCCTAAAAACTAAAAAGAAGGGTGAAAAACCCCCAAATTGAAAACACTCCCTCCCCCCCAAAAAAACCCTTTAACAAAGACCAAAACACTACAACATTCAGTGGGTATAAACAATAACTGCAAGCGTTGTTTCTGGAGGAAGGAAGGATTAGTTGAATAGTCTAATAGTACAGTAAAAATAAATCTAGTATTAAATAGCAAGTACTGAAACAAATACAGAAATTCTTGTAAATATGAAATGAAAAGTTGACTGAAATTAACAGAGACACAACTACATTGAACTCTAAAAATGTACAAAACAGTGATATACACAGACTAGCACATAAAAATATCCTAAAAAAATCCAAATGACCAAACTTTTGAAGTTGACCTTGAAAGAAGGCTAAAAAGTTTCAGCTCTGTGATGTATCACTTTGCTTTCTCATTGTTCAGTTTTCTACCCTTCTTCATAGTTTCACCCATCCTCACAATCACTTACCCATATTCTGACTAGGGTGTGACTTTCCAGATTGCAGGACTGCCCATCACTTAGGGAATCATTCTGAATCTCCCTGAGATAAATGTTAATGCATTGAATAATGGGCCCTGACTGGATGTCATTCAGTGAGCTCAAGATGCAGACAATGGAGGACTGAAACCCATTTTAGTAAAAATGGAATAACCACTACCAGGTACAAAATCACAGGTTTGCACACTCTCAACTGACAGAATATGAGAAGCTGTTTAGAGTGCAAGAGAGGTGTGGGTGAGAGCCTGGTGCTAATAACACCAGGTTATTAGCACCAGGTTGTGGGTTCAGTCCTCATATGGGCCACTGACTTAAGAGCTGGACTCGATGATTCTTGTGGCTCCCTTCCAAATCAGAATACTGTGATTCCTTCCCCAGAAACTTTAAAGACATGCTGTTGGAGTATCTGCAAAATCACAGAACCACCAACTGCATTCAGGGTATGTCTTTAGAAAAATACATTAAATGAAGATGTTGCTTTCCTTCCAGCCAAAGCAGCCATTAGTAGCCACACTGGTTCTACCAAGATTCCAGCTGTCCCTGTCCCTTTTTTCATAAGTCTTTTTCAGCTCTGAGCCAGATGCACTTGCTCCCAAAAGAGAGGTTCATTTCAGCACTGAAAATATACTAGAAATAGACATTTGAACATATACTTTACATATATAGTAATACCACAACCTTTTGATCAATTCAGACACAAAACTGGACTTACTTGTGGAAAATGTCTCACCTAAAAATCTCAAGTATATAGAGCTATCTCATCCATGACCCCACCATCTTCTAAATAGACTAGGTACTCCATTGCAAGGGAAACTATTCACTAATCCCCATGAACAGTAACTGCTGTCACCTGAAAATCATCACTCTTGTACAGCAAAGACTGAAACCTGCAAGATAATTTTACTCAGATTTAACTGCTTCATTTTTCTGACTCCAAGATTACATCCCTACCAGAGAAATAAGGCAGTTGAAACTGTAGCTGAACACTGAACTACAAAGACAATGTTCAGAGACCACTTAAGACAGGGTGCTGGCACAGTTACTACTGAATCACAAAACACTGTTCTGAGAAAACTACTACAGTCTGCCAAGAATAACTGAGATATGCCTCCACCATAGCAGGCATTACTCACATAGCTATTAGCATAAATATTCAAAGGCCTGATGAAAATAATTGCCCTGTGTTCCATTATCAGATGGAGTAGAAAAAAAAAAAACAAACCAAAACACAAAGGACAAAAAAAAACCCAACCACAACATACTGACAGGCAAGATTTAACCATATTCCCCACTGCAAAATACTGCCAACACATTTACAGAAATCAAGTTCTTGCAAAATTTCTTCCCTGTCATTAACTATTGAAAGTTGACTTTTGATTGTATGGAAAGCTTGTCTCTAAAAGAGGCTCAGCTATTTTCTTGATTTACATGGAGCACTTCACACCATCAGGAATTTGCACTTGTGTATTACCAGAGACATTTCCTGAATGTTGTTATTGAAGCTTTATACTTTTCAAAAACATGCTAGGAGATATAATTAGCTGTCAACAACTACTAAAATATGTTATATCTTTTTGTTTGAGACACAAAAAGAATGGAAGTTTAAAAAAAATTATGCAAGAGTCTTTACAATCCACAGACATAATATTATGTCTTTAACAAAAAACATATTCTAAAAAACCAGTAATTTCTAATTTTTTTAAATCAGAATCACAGGAAGTATGGATTAGCTCTAATCATTTTAACACAGAAGTCCATAAACTTGAGTTTTGACAGCTTGTTAATTGGTTATTTCTGGAGAGGAAACTTCAACTCACTGGTCCCACCAAGAGTCATGATGCAATTGCAGAACACGGACCCATGTGCCATGTGGGTTTCTTGAGGTATAAAAAGGGTTTATTGACCACAGTAAGAGCAATCCTGATCACAGAGGAAAAATGACTGCCTTCTGTTTTAACAGAAACATTGGTATTCAATACATTAAAGCTTAGAAGAGCACCAAACTGTCTTTTTAGTCATTGTGGTCAAGTTTGTAAGTGGGGTGGAAAACATGAAAAAAACCCCTAACTACCACCATCAGAAAATATTTATCTCTTACTAGCGAGGTTTTAAGAACTGGATTATCTTGAAGCAACAA
>VZTN01004284.1:275057-315782 GCA_013400515.1 Erpornis zantholeuca | reverse complement strand
ACTGACTAGCAGGCATAACAGATGCTCCCCAGGAAAAAAGGTCAAGCGAACACCACCATTCTGCCAGCATGGCTGTTGGACATCTACTTCTCCCTAATACTCAAAGAAAAGACATTTTGCGCCTGTTTACCCAGAGATAACAGGTTTTGTCTATGATATCTCTTTAGCCATCTGCAATGTTTCACTGTTTCACTGTTAGTCACTCTACTTAAAATGGAAATATATTGTAATTGGCACAGTTTGTGACTCCTGACTTCCTGCATAATAATTTTCACAGCCTTTTCCAGTCCTCATTTACCACCAAATCCAAACTGAGAACACAGCACAGATCTCAAAATTATCTAGTAGGCAAAGACTTGATACTTCTTGGAAGCACTCCTCTTCAGAAAAGGAAGTCTAAGAGGAAAGCTAATGAAAGTGCCCTGTTGGTGCATTGTCCTCAGTTATGCAACTGCCAATACGAGATCAGGTTCTGACACATTCAGGGTGCAACAGAACCAAATCTCACCCTGACATTTAATAATCAGAGAACAAGTCGAATCCACTGACATTTTTCTAGGGCTGGCAGCACTGGTCGTAATGTGGGACTTGCTGTACTTCCACATCTTATTAGCTTCCAAGCCAGCAGCTAATTTAAAATGCAGAGTTTTGGAATGTTAACATATCCAAGTGACACAACACACCACCAAGTGGCACCTCAGGCAAGATACAGCAGCTGCCCACGTGCATGTTCTTGACCACCTTCTCCTGGTAGGTCATGCAACTCAATTCACTCCTCTCTCTCTCATCTGTTGGAAGTTTGTGGAACTCAGCTTTCTCCATAACTCAGGGAGGAAACCTCTAACCTCTTCCTTCTCCTCCTTCCTCTTTCAGTCCAAAGAAACAAAAGACAACACCTTTTCATTGCTAAGAATTCGTTTTCTGAGCCTGCACAGTTGCTGTGAATGGCAGTTCATAGTACTCTGTGAAAATCATGATGCACAGGTGTGGAAAAGCCCACCCCCCTGTACCCCAAGCAGTACCTGTGGACTTATTCGATGCTCTCCGTCGAATTTCTGTCACCATCAGTCGTGACACTTGAGTAGTAAACTGCAGGAGGTCTGAAAATTTCTCTGTCATTGTACTTGGAGGAGCATTTCCAAACACCTAAACCAAGAGAAAAATGGATGCATTAAAATCATTCACAAGGATCAAGCTACCATGTTCCTTTGTGAAGAAGTATTCCTATGGAGATTACAAGTTTTTCTTTTCATGCTTCAGCATTTATCACTGCACTGGTTTGCACAGTGCATGCTCTAAGGTATGTTATGAGCTGGAACTCAGACCTCATTCAGGGAGGTAAAATCTGATGAATGGAGGGGAAAACAGAGTTGTAAGTTTTCTCGCAAGATGAAAGCCCCACAGAGGCCCAAAAGACTGAGATTGCACTTAATGGGGTAAAGATCAGGTACCAGACCAAATTCTTCAACAGGACTTCTGTTTTTAAGATCAACTACTTTACTGTCTACTGTACCTAAATGGAACAAAGTACGTAAAATCTTTTAAAAGGACTAAGAATGGGAACTGCCCTGTCATGTCCTTCCTCAATAAACTGACAGTACCAGGAAGCCTCCCAAGTTGCTGATACCCCAAGGACTTACCCTCCTCTTTTGAGATCCTCCTGAATATAATAGCATGCTTTTTTTATAAATTGTCACTTAATTCTAGTAACTTATTCTTCATGATAAGCATTGATTTTGTTATTAAATAATGTATTAGATCACATATAACAGGGAGAAATGCATTAGCTCTGTGGTATTGCACTAAGCTGTGGAACACATTATCTCAAAATGGATTAGCTAGTTGCTGCAGTAATTTACTCTTCATTCAAGACTGCACACAAAAAGGAGTCTTTATCCACACTTCCAAGTAAAACATGCACTAAAATGGTCACAATAAACCCACGATATTCATTATCAAACAAAGCATGCAACCCAAATTATGGTATCATCACTTGTGTCAGTGCCTAAGAAACAGAATAGCCTGCGCAACATGTGAACAGATTCTGCTTGTTTAAATTTTTCTCCTGTATAGATATTTATGTAACCTCCAGGTGTGTCCCTGATGGGCATAAAAGATGACAGGATTTTTCTAGCAAAACTTAAGTTCAACAGGTTATACTGGCCTCTCAGAAGGAGGATGTGTTCTACAACAGTACAATTGATTTGGACTCAACAGCTATTTCACCCCTGTCTCCTTTCTCTGGGTGCCCCAGTTATCCTATTACAGCTGAGCTGCTGACATACTTGGCAGAGGTCATTCTCAAGTCCAGGGACAGCCAGTGAAGTCCATGATTACAGCCAGCAGGGATGTAAGGTAATTGTGGTGCCAACTTACCTTGGAACCCCTAAGTCACTGCAGAAAACTTAAAAGGCAGAAGAAAGAATAACCTTTGTCTGACTTCTTACCTCCCTTAGTATCAGTTGCTCTGGCACATCACAAAACAGCCAAAAATATTTTTCCTGTCTACTTGCATTGCAAAGTCATGATGAAATGAAGCCAGAAATACAGCATTGAAATTGAACACTCAGTTTCCTCAAAATAAAAATAGGTTTCACCAAAGGCATAAGTATTTCTCATACTGGAAATTTCAACTACCATTATCATTACAGCAAGCAAATGGGAGACATTACAGGCAAACAACTGTTTTCTGCAGACCAAGAAAAACACCCCTCAATTTGGATTACAGACTACACAACATTCCCAGTACAGACAATCCAAGTTTCCCTAAATATTTCACAAGACCTCCTTTTGCAGTTGTCTGCATCAGCTCCCAATTCATCCAAGAGCCCCTAACTTCCACAAGGCTCTAAGAAGGGAAGAAGGCCTTGAGGCCTGCATGCTTGCTGATATAACATAAGGTAGATTATCTAGACCAGAATGCACATTAGCATCTTGTCATCACTAATGGTTTAAAGCTCTTTCACCCAGACCAAGTGAAGAGGTAAAATTAGTGGCCCTGTTACCTGTCCCGAGCTTGCTCAGATTTGTCAGCAGTTCCCAGGAAATGCAGAGAACTCAAACTTACAGTAAAAGGTTAACTGAGGTCAAGTGGGTTTCAATTAGTTGCCCCATAACCAAGTTTGCACCATGTAGAATAAGCATCTCCACTGGATACTTATATACTCTAGGACTAAAAGCGGTAGTAACAATCAAGAACAGGATGCTACACATTTTACCAGTAAATCATCTTTTTAATAAGGAAAAGCAAGGCTCTTTCAAGGTAATGTAACAATGTACCACTTATTCAAAACCAGCCTCTTCATCATTCCACCCATTTTTCTCACACTGCACAAGCGTTACTACGACGTTGGTAGAGCAGTGCTTCCACAAACTCACTGAACTCTGACAGGAGCCTTTTGAGTACTCTTCCACGGGGCCAATCTTTTGTTAATTATGCACCAATTTAGCTTTTCATTACTATGTGATTCATCATTTCATAAGCCTCCCTGAATAACAAAGAAAAAGAAATGGTCTGTAAACCCACTCGTTACCAGAACTAGCAAGATGTATTTATCCACAGCACATTTGAAGCATGCTCTATCTATAACCCAAACTTAAGAATGCTTTAGGTCAGCTGAATTTACTGATTAATATTCCTCAAAATAAAGAAAAAAAAAAAAAAGGAGATGAAGCTTCATTTCACACAAAACTTGAGATACCTCTGATGAGAGGAAAAAACTCAACCCCATGGCTAAGCAAGAAAGCCTCAAAAGAGCTCCTGGACACACTGGTTTATTTAGCTGGCTGCCTGCTGCTGGCCACTTGGATGCCTCTGGGAAGCAGACTTACTTTCTTCACTCTAGATCTCTGCACTCAGCTAAAATAATGCTTCTCCCAGAACTCCTTACTGCATTTTGTGCACACACACACTGATTCCAGCCAAACACATGCAGCTCCCACTTCCAACAGCTCACCACTCTGGTATAAGAGATATCCTATATTCTGGAGTACACATTAGGGGATGGCACAGAAGCTTTGATCTGAGCTCCACAATTTGTTTGGAGTTTCTCCTCCTAACACAGACATCCCAATCTTGTGACAGATAATGCTTTTATGATACACTATTGTAATCTTTGCTTAAGGCAGTAACAGAAAAAGTACTCAATCACACTTAAAAATCTTCAACAGAGTAAAGACAACCGTGGAAGGTAACGGATGGATGGATTTAGAGTGTGCATTTGAACGAAGTTATTAACTGATCACTTAAAACATCTGCAGCTAAGGATTATGTCTAAGAAACAAGAAAAATTTTGGAAAGGAGCTTCTAATAATATTTTAGTGTTTCCTGACAGCAAAAGTATCCCTTCTCAGAGAAAAGTTGTGTCAGAATTTTAGAGTGAACCAAGATTTACCATATCTGCCACTGA
Source organism: Erpornis zantholeuca (assembly GCA_013400515.1). Taxonomy (NCBI): domain Eukaryota; kingdom Metazoa; phylum Chordata; class Aves; order Passeriformes; family Timaliidae; genus Erpornis; species Erpornis zantholeuca. The sequence continues at coordinate 311,373 of VZTN01004284.1, read as the reverse complement.
AAATCTCTTCCGAGATTCCCTAGAAAATGAGATTTTTTTCTTGTACTATTTTTTATTCCAGTCAGTGATTGTCTTGCTGTGACCTGGAGAGTTACTAAGCTACCAGAATTGTTCCAAAACAAATTGTACCATAAAGACTTGACACTCCAGAAGAAAGAAAACTAGATAAGCTGAGGAAGTCACAGGAGACTCTATACCAAAACATCAAAAGAAGAAGGTAGCATTAACCAGGAATCTAAAAAGGTAAACTGTGAAAGTAGAAATATATGCCATCACAACTACTCACCCTCTTGAACACAGGAAAACCAGACAAAATAAAGATGAAATGCAAGGGAAATAAAACCCTATAACAGTGACAGGATGAGATCTGACTGATCAAGAAAAATCAGTTTTCTCTGGGTTACATTAGCCCCGTTCATCAATGACTGATAATAGTTATCAAGGTCTGCAAGAAAGGAAGCGAAAGAGCAGAAACAACACCTGCTTGCTTTGCTCAATATGCCAAGCTATTATCAAGATTCAAGAGACTGAAAACTGAAGCAGCAACATGTGGCAACAGCTTGTATTTATGGCATGAAGGACAGCTCCAAGAAGCTCACAAGCTCAAAGCAGGTAGAGCTTGAGGACAGTGATGTTAAAACTAAACNAAAAAAGAGAAGGGGGGGGGGGGGGGGGGGGGGGGCAGGGGGGAAAGAGGAAGAAAACAACCAGAAGTAAGACTGAACAACAAAACATCTGGCAAACACGTAAGAATGCCTTCAGCATCAAGTTCATTTCAGTAAAGAAGGGTACAAAAGAGTCTCTAGCACTCAGAGAAAAGAGCCCATAAACAAAACTAGATGGATTCTATAAAGAATAGAAAAGACACATAGGGAACCTGGGGAAGGAAAAGCTACTCTAAACAAGGGGAAAACTGAGGAAAAGAGTAGCCAAGATGCATTCACAGAAATGGAAATCACAGAAACCATCATCTCTTCAAGAATATAAATTGTATCTGAGCTTACTTAGACAAGAGCTGATTTTGATGAAGTAAAAAGAAAACTTGGAGCTACTGATTTGGTTTTCAGACTGCTTCAACACATGGGCTGCATGAAGGACAGCGAGAACCAGTGGTGCAAAGACATGAAGTAACTTCAACTAGGCTTCAGCAGAATCCAGAGGAAAGGCTGAGAATTAGTACAGAGCCAGCAAGTGGCATAACGGTGGGGGGGGGGCACGCAAGTGTACTAAGAAAGAAAACAAGAAAAGAGAAAAAGCAGAAACAACGGAAAAATTCAAACTTAACTGCTCTTTTTCATCTCAGAAGTATAATCACAGTCTTTCCTTAGACTACTGTACATGCATTGCTACACTAGTTTTACTTAAACCCAGGAATATCACCAACTGCAATTTCTATACTTACCAGTAGTCTACCACAAAGGCTAAGAAAAAATTATTCTCCACCTGCAGATCAGAGTTAAATGCTGAAGAAGCTCAAGTGTGGACATTCTATTTTCCAGAAGCATCAGCCTCATGTAACCACCAGAGGGAGATTTCTAAGTGTACCTGCATCAAAACAACCTTCATGGGCTCAAGGCAAGATTAAGATGCCACTCTGCTAATTTGTAAAAACAAATCAAGAAAGCCCATAACTAAAAGGCATATAATCCAAGCAGATAAATTAAAGAGGAGGTATATGAAATGAGCTTACTTCTCCCAAGCTCACACAACAGGTTACCTGTAGAAATAAGACCTAAGGCAAAAGAATAGCATTCAAGTGATCCATCCACTAAAGCACACTACCTAGTCAACTGAAATCCTAATAGTGCTATGTCTTGACTAGGATTAATATTTCTACATAGCTTTGTTGCAGTTTAACCTCAACTGGGAGCTAAGCACCACAGCTGCTCATTGCCCTCAAGTGGAATAGGGCAGGGAAACAGCAAGGTAAAAGGTAGAAAACTCATGAGTTGAGACAAAAATGGTTTAATAAGGAAAGCAAAAGCCACGTAAGCAGGCAAAGCAAAACAAGGAATTCATTCACTGCTTTCCATGGGCAGGCAGGTGCTCAGCCCTCTCCAGGAGAGCAGGGCCCCATCACAAATAACAGTGACTTGGGAAGACAAATCACTTTGAACATCCCCCTCACCTCCTTCTCCTTCTTGCCCATTTCATATGTTGAGCCTGACACCATATGTATGGGATATCCACTGGGTCAGCTGGGGTCACTGTCCCCTCTCAGTTGCATGTGTACTCCCAGCCTCTTCACTGGTGGGGTGGGGTGAAAAGCAGAAAGGCTTTGGCTCTACATAAGCCTGCTCAGCAGCAAATAAAACATCCTCATATTATCAACATCATTTCCAGCACAAATCCAAAACAAAGCCCACACTAGCTACTATAAAGAAAATTAACTCTGTTCCAGCCAAAACCAGCACAAGCATGCAAGCAGCTCAGTGTCTAACACCATCATAAGCCATACTTTCAACAAAACATCACTTTAGTTCTTGCATTATTCCAGTTCTCCGTGGTAGCATACACAAGCACAAATCCATCACCCAAGAGGAACTTCAGGAGTAAGAGCTTGGGTCACAGGAGGGGAAAAAAAAGCAAGCTAGATCTGTACCTACTGGTCTTTCAAGACCCTAAAACTACCATTAAAATTATTATTCACAATAACCTGGTAGTGTAACTGAATGATAGAAGACATCACAAGGATTTAGTTCCTATTAATTCCAGTGACAGTTGCCATAATTCTGCCTCCAAACAAAATCTCAATGCCTGAGTACAAGGGAGTAGTAAAATATGAATGCCACTGTGAAAGTGACTATTATATCTTCCCTACAGATTGCATGTTTAAAATCTTCCTTGTCCATGAACAGGGATCCAGACTCAATACACAGAGAAAGGCCTATAAAGGTGATGAGATTATAGAGAATATATCACATAAGAAGATTAAAATTGTTCAGCTCATGTAGCCTAGCAAAACCAAGTTGACAGAACACATTACGATTGTTATCTCTAAATATGCATCAGTACAATAAATGCAAAGAAGGGAGAAGAGCTATTTAGATTCAAGGACAGTGCTGTCACACAAAAAAGTGAGTATAAACTTGGTACCAAAGTTTGGGTTGGAAATCAGATGACTGTAGTAACAGTGAGCACTGCAGAAAAGCTGTTGGCCTACATGCATCTGTGGATTACACTTGAGAAAAAGTGCTAAAAAAAGGGAATCTCCAAAGGTAAGTTTATCCCCTAACACAAGACCGTGTGAGAAGAAGGGGAAAACTGAAAGGATGCCAGACGGAGAAAACCTGTTGTGCCAGAACCAAAAGGTCTTGGGAATACAAAATATGGACAGACAATTCAAATAAAGAAAACACCTCTTGCAAATTGCCTGGCTTACCCTGTTGAACACCGGTAACATCATGTAAAGTTTTTCTTCCTGCTCTTTCTGGGTCATGTGCCGCGGAGGGTGACAGAGCTCCGTGAAGAGGCGCCGCAGATGCATCAGGCCCAGCGCGTTGTCCTGGGGGCTGCACTCTTCCTGCCGGGGCCGGCCCATGATCCTCTTCACCATATTCATCTTGGCTGACTTCTGGAAGCTCCCTTGTATCCTGTTCACAAAGGAAAATGAACTTGCTGAGTACAAGAGACTGAGGCATTATTCCATCACAGCCTTTAAATACATAGCACCATCTCTCACAGTAAGTACCACACTGCAGTTAAGAGCATTAGCTAATTTTATATGCTACGCATTGATTAGGACGTGCCCAGAGGATCTAAAGCCAACAACTTGAAAGCGAAAAACATCTGATATTCTCCAGCAGAAAGCATGGCTGGCCAGGCTTTGAACACTGAAAAATGCTTTGGTGCTTTTTATTGGACGAGTTTTACAATCCTTTGGTGCACATCCCACAGCATTTACAACAGTGTTATCTACATAATGCAAAGTATTCTCAAATTAATTCTAGAATAAAAACTGTACTTTAAAATCTAATCACACAAGACCTTCAAACTCTCTCAGACATTGGCTTTATCACACAGAGACAAGCAGAGATTTTCTCCTGACTTTTCTACGGCAAAGAGACAAAGCTATTCAATGGAGCTATCATTCATCTCACACCTCAGCTATTGGCTCTGCAGAATAACACCTCAGTCTTCAAAACAACATAAGCCAAGTCTTCCAGCCATGAGACTGAAGCCTATCAGGCAGGACTTTGCACAAGAGGTGTGAGGGTCAGAGCAGATAAATCCCTTAAACATATGTAATCAATCAATCAGGTGCTCAGTCAATCAACCAATCAATCTCACAATCATGTTCAAGTTAGGGAAGGAGTGAAGGGGAAAACAAGGGAAACAGTTTCAGTTGCGATAAAAAGTAAAGACCACCAATAACGAAACACTCCATAGAATTGTAATGCCGACATCTGCTTAAATGCAGTTGAAAAACCAAAGGTCAGTAACAGCTATAAAAATTATTCAAGAGTAGAAAATGCCTTGCAGCAAGAAACTTAAAGAACTTAATTAATTAAATTATCAAAAAGAGAGGCTACCGTGAAGGGTCAATTAATAAAAGGAGAAGTGGTGATTCCAAAGGTGCCGTAATTAGAGTAACATAGGGAAAGTAAACATTACTGAAGAACTCCAACCCAAAGATTAAGTTGTGATGAAAGACAGTAGCTGGATGCTAAAGCCAGTAAAATAACATCAATAACAAATTGGAGATATACTTGTAAAAGTGAAGGCAATTAAATACTAATGAGATTCATTAATTTAAAAAAATATCCTCTCTCTAACCCAAGAAAGAGATACCTTTCTGGAACATGTTCATAAAACTTGTTCATAATGTATTTTACCAACGCATGGTAAAACACTCGGAAGTAATGCTAAATAAACATTCTGGTACTATGCAAAAAGTAATTCATGAAATGAGAGGTCTTCAAGAAAGCTAAGTTACAAGCCAACAACTGTCAGTCCATAATGGAAACGTGCACTGGCTTTTCACAACTGAAGAAAAATTAGATAGCATTGGATGTTGTCTTTTAGTGTATCATCCCTAAAAAATAGCACAGGTAAGACTTCAAATCAGCATTAATCATGCAGCTAAAAAAAACCCAACATGGTTTCCTCCAGAAACCTATACCTTTTCCCAAACTCCTCAGTTTAGGAATGCTTCTCTTGCTGTAACAGGTAAACTAACAGAATACCACATCTGAGCTAAAAGACCCAAACCTTCACTGCCTGAGGAGCAGGAAAAAAGTCTACATCTTCTTTTTCATAAAATCTTTTAAAGACAATATTTTAAATTTCTTTTTATGATTCACAAAATGCTGAGAACTTTATATTCCCACCTAAAATGCATATTGCCATCAAATCTACAACTGCTGTGGACTTTTGCTAGTGTGGCAAATTTTTCTTTTAAATCCTACTGCTTTATTCAGCTTAAGCACACACCTAAAACTGAAATTTACGCTGGTTCAGCCACACACTTGTAGTTATAGATCTGACTATTTCTGTATAGTCAGAGAAGGCCAAATAAATATTACACACTGTTTTCCTAGTGTACAGGAGCCTACTGGGATGCCATTTCTCAGCTGTGATCTACCCACCTCCACTGGGGCAGTTAATCCAAAGGGATGCCAAATGCAGAGAACAATTAAAATAGTCCTCACTTTCCCAACAGTCATGGTCCCTCCTGTCTATTCCCTACTACAAGCAGGTATTCAACCTCAATGTAAAAAGAGGAAAAAGGATGTAACATACAATAAATAACAATTAATTACTATTTTTTTTCCCCAGAAGTAACCAAATTCCAGAGTAGATACTACTTCTGGAATTATTCCAGAGTTGTCTCTTACTGTCTTTCTCTCGTATTAGAAAAAATGTTAGTGTGGGCTCCATGCACTGTCATCTGAAATGTATTGCACATGAAAGCTGAAAGAATTTCTGTGATCTATTTTTGCTTGTCCAAATCCAGTGATATTTTCTCTGATTATCACAGCACCAATTATGGGAAGAGAGCTGTGGGCTCTGGGACCTGCAGCATTAGGCCCAAATCTTAGACATGTGAAAGTGAACAGTGAAAGAACAGTGTTATATTGCTACTTTGTCCTGCATAAATAGTTTGACTGAGGTTTTCTTTGTTTAGGCTTAGGCCTGCAAAAGAGAAAGCAGTACACCTAAACCTTTTACTATAAACAGAAAGTATCTAGAAGAAAGGGTCTTCCTATTCTAATAAGTGAAAGCATCTGCACAATCCTCAGTCAGTTGAAACCATCACACGTGACTTGAATTCATCGTTAAAACCTGGCAGACTCCTTAATGCCAAAAATGATAAGATTCCAGTATTTTCAGTAAGTCACTTTACCTGTTCACAACTGCTTGTTTATAGCACATGACAATCAAGCACCCTTCTCAGCAATTAAGAGAAGCAAATCCAAAAGTTAGGGAACACTTATCTTGTAATTGATTGTAGAGCTTGAATTTGGCCTGGCTCTGCACTTGCATTGCAGGAGAGTCTTAAATTGCAAACTCGCTTCCTACAGTCCCCAAAGAGCCTCCTTTCTCTCTCAGCAGATGCTTCATGAGCAGCTGGCCAGTGTTTTGTTACTTCATCCCTCTGAGCACGATGCTACACCTTGGTTCCTCAACTGAAAGGCTGCTCTGCAAACCCAGCAGTGCATTTCCCCAGGGATTCTTCTGTCCCACACAGCCCTGCCAGATCCGAATGCATCACAGCTAATCAAGCAACTTTCTTTCACAGATCTGCCCCACAGCACAGGCATGGCAACAGCCTCAATATACACACAATGAACACACACACCCTCCCTTGTGCTAAAACTGGTGATGTCTAATAATATGGTATCTATTTGAGAGTACTTTGGAGAGCAGCTAATCCTACAATCTTGTAATGCTTGAATCTTTCTCCTTGCTTGTGCTGTGTCCCTTAGAGACCAGCTGATGTCCTTCTCCTCTCAGCTTGTGATCCCAGAGCTAAACATCCAGCACACAAAAGATACAATTAGAGGGCAGCTCCAAAAAACCTCAAGAGGAGTTTTGTGGAAGTGGCAAGGACAGAAACCTGTTCTCAGCACAGGAGGCTCTTCCCTGCCTTTCATTCCCTCTTCTGGCATGTACATCCCACTGCTGTCCCACATTGTTTACTACACAGCCCTGATGAGTTTCTTCCACCAGCAGGTCCAAGCAGGCACACTCTTCATAGGGAACCTGTGAATTGGTCATTTCAGCTGTTGGGTGTTTGGCTTTCTTAAGCTGAGGAAGAAGTTAGAAGTTATTCTGAAAAAGCAAACTAAGCAAGTGGAATTCCTATGATGCAGCCCCACTGTGACAGGCACATGGTTTATCAGGAGGGTTGAAGCAGTTCAACCTATTGTACCCACAACCACCTGCTACTAGAGCTAAAAATGTGAATTAACGGCAGTTGCAGAACATCATGCTCTGTACAGACCAAAACAAAAACAAGACACTTGGTGAGTAGATTACAAATGTGCACAATAAACCCACTGCTCTTGCAACAAACATTATGGTTTTCTCTTAGCAGCAGAAGAAGAACCTCTGTGCGAGGAGAAATGAAGCAAGCAGTGAAAACACAGCATAAGCATCCTCACTTTAAAAACACCCCTTTGATTTTTTTCCACAGGCTGTCAGATGGCTGCTCATTTCCCCGTGAGCGTAAGTGAGGCCGACCCATTTGAGAAGCTCTCACATAAAGCCAAAGTTCTTCACTTTTCTGTTAAATTTATATGGGAATCCCACAAGATGAACCCATGAGATTCTTCAGAAGTTTCACTGGAGTTAGTGTAAGAGGTAACTTCTACCCTTCAAAACATTTTAAAGTGCTACTGTTAGTGGAAGCTGGAAAGTTGCAAAGATGATCATAAATTATGTTACAAAAAATACCAAAAACTTACAAAGCTCAAAGACAAACACAGCAAGAAAAACACAACACACACACATAATCATTAACACAAGTTAGGGTATGATAATGTATGGGTAATACTACTGGAACTATCAAAACATTTGTGAAGAAAAAAACGTAGACAGACAGAAGCTGCATGAGACACACTCATTTTCACAATAGCTATTACAGGTCCGAGCTGTGCATCTAGTTCCAAAAGGATGTTATTTAAATAAGCAGATAGGTAATTATCTGCTTAGTAATTACAGTCACAAGTGTTTCTCCAGGCACTATATTGGTATTACATCAACAGTGAAACAAGAATCAACTTCTTTCTTTGCAGATTCTAATGCAACACCAATACATACCTCTATCCCAGCTATCTCAGGAAAATGAAATTTAAGTCTTCTTGCTATAATGAGTCCCTTAAGTCCATCAGGATCAGTAAATTCCACACCAGGTAGTTCCCTCCCCACTAGGTCTGTTATTTTTTTCCTGAATTTCAGATTCCTTATCCATGTAGTTAATACTAACATTCTGAAGATGATCACCAATGTGCACTATTCAAAAGGACATTGTCTGGCCTTCAAAGGAAAACAATAAAGAGCTGTTACTGGCTAGATACACATCCATTTGTGCTTAGAACTGAGCAGGAATAAAAAATTCTCTTTGTAGACAAAAACATCGGCAGGAGGGGAAGCAAGGAACACAACTACTTCCTCCCATTCCCTTCCCCCCCACCAGTCCTGCCACCAAACACATAACAACTCCTCACACACAAATGATGCACAAGCAAGCTGTGGTGCTGAAAAGGATGCCATGAGCTCTCCCTGACAGATTGAACTGGCACACATGCCTTTGGGGAATGTTGCTGGTCCTTGTAAGACAGGGCCTGAAGCAAACCCCATGTTCTGCCCCAGTAATAGAAGTGCCTATTCCCATACTATGATTTCCTCTTGTTAAACATCCAGTCATCTGGCTGAGACAGGAACTATTCTGTTGAGCAATCCCCCCAATGGGAAAACTTTAGTATTGCTAAGTATCGTTATGGAAGCTAAGGAAGGTGTGCAGGCAAAGATTTGCAAGGTCACACTATGATTTCAAGGTTATGACTTTTTTGTGTATGGGTAGGTCTTCTTCTCCTTTGCACTGAAATAATTCAAAACTTATCTCAAGGAACCTTACGTTACCACCTAAAAACTTAACATTGACTTTTTAGATGAACAGAAGAGTGCAGAGACCAACATATTACTGGTCTGTTATCTGCAGGTTGAAGAGCTGCTTACAGAGGTGTCTCAGTTCACAGGGTAGCATCCAAACCTGAGAATCAATGCAGCTATTTTGTGCTTTAACACCTCTAAGGAAAAAAAAAAAAGCCTTGCTATCCCAATTCAGGACATGTTTTTCCTGTTCTCTGAACTCCAGCCAGATGACAGTTAAAGATACAATTCCTCATTATTTGAAGTATTAGAAATGCTATTGTTATGCTCAATCTGACCTTAACACCTTGAAATCCCTGCGAACAAAAATTCTTAATGCTTCAACAAATATGAAGAACTTTAGTAACTGTTTATTAAGAAAAATAAGGATATAAAACATGGACTATCAGTCTTCTTCCATTTCCCACAAATTATTCATGATAATGACACATAATAGCAAGTGCTGATAGAGTAGATTTCCTGTGGTTTGTACCCTCCTGAAGGTTAATGTTTTATATTCAGTGTAAAAGGACAACAATTAAATAACAGTGATACTTTTGACCTAAGCTGCAGGGATGGAGGAGAGTTGTCTCACTAAAGACTAATAATGTACATATTCTTACTTAGTAATAACTTAAATGAAAATGACCTTTAGTTATATCAACTTTTTGCACTTCACTTTGTTCAAATAAGAAAATAAAGTACTGCTTTTGACTTCTGCAAATAGCCCATTCTTTTCCTGACTTACAATGTAGTGCTTGTATCTAGAAGATAACTCTGTCACTGCACTTTTTAATGTTTTAATTAATAACCACATTTCCCAAAATTACTTGCACTACTACACCAAAACATTTCCAGGCTACGAACATTTCTTCTGCCACCTCCAGAAAATAAAGCCTGAAAACCAAAGCATTAAATCCAAGCCCAGCTGAAGAGAGTGTGTAGTACTTCTCCAAACCACAGCTCAAGTTGCATCACTTTTCTTCATTTCTATTTCCGTGCAAGAAAAGCACAGACAACTTCAATACCTCAAGTGCAGTCCCACCATCCAGACTGCCCTTGGGACTGGAGAGCCTGCTTCAACATCATTGTCTGGAGCAATGCACAGAACAAGAGCTACCTGGCATGAAGGACTAGGCCTGCACACATGGAGGCAAAGGATGTGACTGCAATCATTGTGCACAGACACCTGGGGATGGTGTACAAAACTCACATCTTGAGGAAACAGAAAGAATCTACAAGTTACTTTCACAGAGAGTAAAGATGAGACAGTGCACAAGGAAGCAAATGTGTGCCTCCTTTTCCTACGAGGAACAAATCTGTCCACACTGCATCTAGAATGTGATTTTTGGATGATGATAATTCCACTTCCTATATCTTTATTTAGCATTCATTATGATGTGTCACCACCATGAACCCAATTCTCAGTACTGTTTTTCTTTAAGGAAGCCTTTAACAAGATTTAAGGACTTCCATGTTCTCAGCTCAGTAATAAATTGATAATCAAGCTAAAGAATTGCAAATGCCAAAAAAAATAAACTGCCAGAAAGCTCACATACAGGCTATTTAGACTGGCCACACATTCATGTAAGATGTCTGCCTTTCTACACTACTTTTTCAACTAAAATGAAAAGATGAATTCTTATCTTGTCTTGGACTATCACACACAATCCTGAGAACCAGAATGTAAATCTGCTGTTGTAAGCATTTGAATAGGTATATCCACCACTTGTTTAAAAGCAGGTTTTGAAAAAGGTCAGGGGAACTGAATGAGTAATTTTGACTTTTCAGAAGTCAAATGGCACGTAAAAAATATTGCATCAACATCCAACTAGGAGGAGCGGAAAAGCTCTTTTTTGAGGTATCTGTAACAGATGGTCCTCTATCTCTCCTCAGAACAAGACCAAGAAATACCATCCAACCCTAAGGCTACCTGAAATCCATATTTGATTGCTAGGCTCTACACACCTTCATCTCTGAATTTCAATGCAAAGTCTTAAACCACTCAATCTGCATATAAACACAGATCTGATCTCCAAAAACAAGTCTGGGTTTGCTAGCCATCAAAGAAGTTGGAAATTCCGTACCTCAAACTGTTCTTGCTCCACAGTATCTGCTTAGGTTGGAGAAAAAAGGCAATATTTATACCAGAAAAAGATTTTCAATAATTTGTGCAAGGCAGAAATATACTCCCATTGGAGGGCTGAGGACCAAACAAAACATTTTATGTGTAAAAGAAGCCTTTCTGCTTTATAACATGAGGAATAGTCATTCCAGAAAATAAATCAATCTTGCCATGTTTCATTACCCATAATCATCGGTTACAGTGAAGATCAAAGCACTGGGCTCTATACAGGTATTATGTTAGAAAGGAGACACCTGCATTAGCACCTTCAGGTGGTTCATTCATAGACATCCAGGCTCCAAGAAACCATTTGCCCGTGCTTGTGCAATCACACCATTAAGGCATTTTTTCCACTCCTCTGATCTGTTGCAGTGTGGTCTCCAAGCGGGCAATCCAGCTCTGACTGCCACAAAGTCTGGACATACAATTCCCCCTCTACTCGAGGAATGCAAAGGACATTTTTTACCAGAGAAATATGCTAATTGAGGAGACAAAAAAATGTGTAACGCAAAAATCCTGACAGGCAGAAGCAAAGTCCAACTTGGCTGGAGCAGACACAAAACACGACAAAAATAGAGACATTTCTCCACCAACATGTATTTTTGGAACACTTATTTATAGAAAAATGATGCCTAGTGAGTTAACAGGTTTTGGACTGAGGGAACAGAAACTCTGTTCTTCAGTGTAACCAGTATGAATATGTTATAAACACAGCAGATTACTTTTGGAACCTAAAATTTGTCAGATTTGTGTTAATCTGGAACTTTGTAACTGGACATTTGATGTGAGAATGATCCCCATTCACACTTTCTGGTTGTCAAGACAGCAGATAACCAAACTCCTATTATCCTGCAAACCTCAATACTGCTATAAACACTAAAAATCACATGGAGGAAAAGTAAGCACTGAAACATCATTTTGGTTTTGAACATATGCTCGAAGAGTTGAAACATCTCAGAAACATTTGCACCTCAGCAAAATCATCTGAAATGGAGGAATCAATCAGAGCATCTCATCGGAAGCTTATACATCAACTAACCTAAGCAGTATCCGGAAAAATATACAGAATACTATGAAGATAGCTAACAACTGATTGAAAAACACCAACAGAACAGACTATTTGCTTCCTCAATATTCTTGGAGAGCAACTGCTAATTGAATTCTTGACTTGTTCAGTGGCAAAATATCTTGAACACCTCTGAATGCTGGTTTTCTTGTTTTGTTTTTGTTTTGTTTTCAAAAGGCCTAAATAAACTGATTTGCATTAATTGGACAAACAGAATACTAGTTACAGCCCACTGGGAATAGAGCAGAACTGAAATTTTAGCTTGACAAACTGAACTGCATAGCAATGACTAAACTACACAATTCAGGGGAGAAAAGAAGCCCTAAAAAAACAAACAAAAAAAAAGGGTGAGCAGATGAGAGGGGAGGGGACCCACACAGAAAAACAAAGAAAAAAGCAAAATAATCTGGGATCTGAAGAGACAAGCATGTGCTTGGTTGGCAAGCAGACATCAACGAATGCATAGGAATAAAATGAGCAAGCAAAGCAAAAAAGCCTTTGTAGGAAAGTTACTTAATTCAAATCAATAATGAAACAATGAGCCACCATCATGAGTGGGGAAGAGTGCTTTTGTCTGTTCACCTTTCCAAGTAATGGGGAATGGGAGAGTGTGGTGGGGAAGATGGGGAAAGAAAGCAGTGAACCTGGAACAGGAGAGAGCCTGTACATCCTCAGAGTAAGGCCATGCAGGAAGCAACGAGGCTCCAAACAGGACATGCTCGGTAATGACAACTGTGACTCCAAGCACAGTTCTCATATTTAACTAAAAAAGCCACCGAGTTTTTTTAACAGGAGTATGGTATTACGGAAAGCAGGTCCCTATTTGTGGTGCCGGTGGTAGTCGGTTTTCTTCTCAATAGCAATCTAAAGCCTGAACTTCCTCCAGCCATGCAAACCAGCCATTTATGCACGCAAAAGAAAACATTTCTTCTGCCTTTAGGAAATTTGCATATGAAGGAGCAGTAAGTAGAAGCCCATTACCTGTAAAATTTGTCTCCATGGAGCCGCCCTTGTTTCTAACAACACGGGTAAGAAAAACAACAAAATGATCCTACCAGCACATGTTTGGCTGATGTAATAAAATTCCTCTCTCTGCTACCATCGAGGCAGAAAGATTGCAACAAAAACAGCAGCGAATCTGCATTTAAATCAGAATTAAACCCTCGGCACAAATGCTTGTTTATTTCTGAAGCAATGGGAAGTAAATAAGAGTGAAAAATCCCAATGTTTTAAACTGCACGTTCACAGTATTCCTAAATGCAAAACAAAATAAAACAGCCCAACACCTTATAATTAGCAATTCAGTCCAGAGATGAATGGAAAAGCAACAGAAACACTTGCATACAGGTTTCTAGTGCCTGAAACTAGGATGGTCCAAAGGCATCCACTGAGCTCCACTTGGAATCAAGTTCTGCACACTATACAGCACAAAACCAAAGGACCACTTAGGTTGGAAAAGACCCTTAAGACCATCAAGCCCAATCTGTAACCCAGAACCGCCAAAGCCACCACTAAACCATGTTTCCAAATGCCTCATCTGCACATCTTTTAAATACCTCCAGGGATGGTGACTCGAGCAGCCTCCTCTCTGCCAGCCTCTTCCAATGCTTGATAGTTCTTTACAGAAGGGATTTTCTCCTAATATCCAATCAAAGCCTTCCCTGGCACAACTTGAGGCCATCTGATGGCTGGAGCCAATGGGGCCCTGGTGTGCATCCAGCAGATTGGGAGAGGTGATCCTGCCCCTCTACTCAGCCCTTGTGAGGCCATAGATATGTTCAATCCTGGGCTCCTTAGGGCAGGAAAGACAAGAAGCTACTGGAGAGAGTCCAGAGGAGGGACACAAAAATAATGAGGGGTCTGGATGACCTCTCATGTGAGGAGGGACTGTGGAAGCTGGGCCTGTTCAGTCTGGAGAAGAGAAGACTGAGAGGGGATCTCATCAATGCACATAAATATCACAAAGGTGGGTGCCAAGAGGTTGGTGCCAGACTTTCTTTGGCAGTGCTCAGTGACAGGACAAGAAGCAATGGCCATAAGCTAAAACACAAGAAGTTCCACCTCAATATGGAGGAAGAACTTTACATTGAGGGTGGCAGAGCCCCGGAACAGGCTGCCCTGGAAGATTGTCGACTCTCCCTCTCTGGAGACATTCCAACCCCACCTGGACATGTTCCTGTGCCACCTGCTCTTGGTCACCCTGCCTTGGCAGGGGAGTTGGGCTGGATGATCTCCACAGGTGCCTTTCAACCCTAACAATTCTGTGATTTCCTCTCATCCTGTTACTTGTCATCTGGGACTGAAGACTGACCCACACCTCACTAGCACCTCCTTTCAGGTAGTTGCAGAGAGCAGTAAGGTCCTCTCCAAGCCTTTTTCCCCAGGCTAAACAACTCCACTTCCCTCAGTTGCTTCTCACAAGAGGCACCACCACTGGGAAAACCAGTAAAGATTCCTGTGCTTTGTGTAACTAAGCAAGTATTTTAACAATGGGAGAAAAGTACTGTCTTTGCTCCTCATCTTCCCTCTCCTGCTTCTCCTTCTCCTTCCCCTGACCCCTCTCTGTTGGGTGGCAGAAGATCCTCTGGGGATGACAGTCACAAATTTCAGATAAAAGCAATTCAACCCCTCTCAGTCTCATCTTCAGCCTTCAAACACCTGAGAATCACAGGTAGAGCTAGATTACATCTTGGGCTCCCAGCCTGGTTTTGGATACAGCTCCACCAGGAGCCTCAGATGGAGCAAGTAAAGACAAAACAGCTGATTGTGAATCTTTCCTTACAGAAAACAGCTCTAGCTCCCCAGTAAGACAAGAGACTGCTGCTCCCAGAACACTGGCTAGAGTCTATCCTGCAGAGAAAGCCCATGACAGATCCAAGGCAGGACAGAGCTGTTTGGATTTAGAAGCAGCCCATCAGAGCTGCAGGGTTTCCATCCCCAGCAGGGAATGTGTCAGATAAAGGATTAAACAGGAAAAAAAGAAAAGATGGAAAAGACAAAATACCCCCCACAAAATAAACACTTAACATGAAAAACCACAAACCTACAAATCTGACTAGAACTGCAGACTTTTAAAGCAATATTAAATACTCAGGTGAATGCATTCTTCCAGTTCTCCAGTGAAAATTTTTTTCAATGGCACACTTATTAAATAACTGAAGTGGGCGTAGATATTCTTGTATATTAAAAGTTGTTGTTTTTCATAAAGGGACAAAGCTGCAACATTTTAGAAAGTCCCTACTTATTTTGCTTATTTTTGATTGCCAATGAAGAGGTTGATATATTTACTATTTACCATAACTACTTTCAAAACTATTTTTGTTTTTCTCTTCATTACTCATATTCTAGCCCTGCTTGGCAGTAGTGTCAAAATAAAAGCTGTATTTCACAGTGAATAAATGATTTCTTGACACCAGTTTACAGTGTACTACAAGATTAAAAAGGACAGCTAGAAATCCTCCCAAAAGTGAGTTTCTCTTATTCAAAGGGAAAAAAATGAAGTCTACAGCACTCAAGAGACAGAGAAAATACTATCTTGATACTATTTTCTCCAACTGTTAGATTTCTTAGAACGTGTGTAATATAACTCAATAACAAGCTTGCTTCACAGCACAACTACTGCACTCAAGGCTCATATTAGCTGTATTCTGAAAACTACCCATGTGACAAGCTAAAATCAATTATTTTCTTCCTTAGGTGGAATGATAAATGTAAACTACCTACTTTTGACTTATTTCTCCAGAGCCAACACCTTTCAGGTAGTAAATTATACACTGAAAATTATACATTATTCATATTATTCAAAAATATCACTAGATTTTGACTAAATCTCTGATCAATCTCAACTTTGGTTCAGTTTCAGCTCCCATAACAGCAAGTCTGACAACAAGAGGTACAACACCACATGCACTATTCATGTAATTAAATGTTAGTCCTGGGTGGGGGGGTGGAAGTATAATGCAAAGAAATAAAGAGTAGCTGGGATTCATTTAGGTCTCATCCTACCTTGAATTCTTGAAGTTCAGTGCAAGCATCTTAGTTTCCAAGTCCTCCCCTTGTAAGATACTAGAGACAGGAGACAAGCCCCCGTGCCTCCAAGGCACTGGCAGCCCTTGGTTAGTAAACATCCCTGTGGCAGTCAGGCGGCTCTCCCGAGCTTTGCGCCGCCAGCCCCCCGCGCCGACTGTACCAGTGCCCGGGCGGGTGTGACTGTGAGCGGGGAGCAGCTGCTCCCTCCCGGCAGGCTGGGACACCAAGGGAAGGGATCCCTCCTCCTTGCAATGCACAGGCCACAGAAACTGATACAGCTGCTTTACAAAGAATAAGCCAACAGCACGCAAGCGCCAGATCAAGATGAGAAACTGTGTGCTCGAACAAAAAGACATCTGGTCGGCAGCACAGTCACTACAAAGGAGAATGATGTATCATGGCTTACAAATTAATTTGCAAGATGACATTTTTCTGCTTCTCTTATCTCATGTGAAAGTAAATATGTTTCAATTTTGGTTACAATAGAACTAATTATTCTGGGGAAAAAAATAAATGAAGGACAAGAGACACCCCTTATAGAATCTAGATCAGATGCAATGTGGATTTTCTTCATTAACTTTTCTGCTTTTCAGGGGTTTGTTGTTTCGTTGTGGTTTTTTTAACACTGTTTACTATTCTAGCTTGCAATGCTACTTTCATGCACAGCACCATACAATCCAGAACTGCCAAGTGTTTTGTTTCAATAACAACTATTCAGAAGCGGTAGTATTTTCCAAGGAAATCCATTATGTTACCCAAACTCACATGTTATGTCTCGCCACTATACTTGCCCCTTTCCCTAGTAATAACAAGGGTATAGAAAACAAATTAGGATTGAAGCTGCAGTTCTCTGAAAAGAATTCTCCCAGAATGATACTCAAATGACTACATTGGATGCTGCCTTCTAATTAAATTTATGAAGAAGAGAGCTTGAACATCCACTTAGTAAAGGCACAACTACTGATATGGAGTTCATTCACATTTTTCCCTTGGATTCACCTAAACATACATACAATAGTCACACTAAGGAAATGGACTTCCTAGCTGGAAGAAAAAACGTCAAGAAGAAAACAAAAAATGACACAGTAATTGTCGACCAAATGTACTGCAATGTCATTTACAGAAATCACTGGGTAGTTATTTAATCCAAGTCCTGGCTTCTGCAGTGCATCTGTGAAAGTGTATGGGCTCACTTAGATAACCTGCACTATGCTTGGCTGTTTCTGGATGCAAAGAACCCAGGGACAGAACTTGCTCCCCACAAGAGACAAAACAAGGCTTTTTCAGTGCTACCCCTTTTCTCTGGTTTTGTGTCCCTTTTTAGCTTTACAGTAATCAGTGCACAGAATGAGGATAACTACTCTTGTTTATTTCTAAGACAAACAATGCAGCAAAAAGAGTGAAACCGCACAATATGTTGACAAACAAAAGCACATGAAAGAATTAGGAAAATAAATGCTCAATACTAGGATTTAATTCCAACAATAGTATCACAGCAAGGGGTTCTTCTCTTATACACCCATATATTCCTTCACAATTTTATCATGTATTTCTTTCTTTAATTTGATTTTACTTCTCTGTCTTCTCCTAAGGTGACCTTTCAGCAGCACTGAAGAGTAAACAGTACTTCTAATATACCCCCACTGCAACAGGCAGGTGGTAGCCCACTTCTGCACTATTATTCTCTCACTTATAAAAATTGCTGCACATCAGTTTCATCTCCCAGCACTCTGAACACTTATTCCTGCATCTACAGGAATGTGCCTTTGAGATTTCTCCCAGGCAGCTTCTTGAAATTAAAATCAAACAAAGCTCTAAAACTAGGTTTACTGTGCCTGCCGTTTGTTTCAATTCATGGGACTTAAAAGGCTTTCCAAGGGACTGCCTAAGGCTTGCCTTTCACAGGCAATCACTTATCAGCAGTGACTCTTCCAATATCCCCCCTCTCTTTAGGACAGAAGATGGGGCATGAAACTTTCACAGCATTCTTGTTATTCCAATTACACCACTGGTGCACCACTCTCTGCTGCTAAGGTGTACCTTCTTAATTTGTAGTTTTGCTAGAAAAACATTTGCTAGGATTCCAAAGTCATACCCCAAGAAGTCAGGAAAACAGCAGCAGGGATCAGAGATCACAGAAACAGAGCAGTGTCCCCACAGAGACAACCTAAACAGATTTTTTTTTTTTGCCTCACTATGCTTCACATCCGTAAGAAACTATGGCATCACCAACAGATGGGAACATGTCAAAAGGAGTTTCAAGCATTAATCTATTTCTAGCAAAAATTACTGACCCAGTGTGAAATATTAGTGTTTACCTCTAAGGGAGCCACGAAATGAATCTTTCGTGATAACCTGACAACTATGAGAAGAGCATTGTGTATGCAAAAGCATGGCACACAAATGCCCCTTTCTATCACAGGGAATTTAAAACAAAGCAATATGTCAGACTTCTCCAACACCATCCCAAGACAACAATTATTTCCATATTTCATATCTTATTCTACAAAAGCTCTTAAAAGATATGGTCACTCCTCCCTACTCATACATTTTTCTCCCTGTGGCAGAATAAATAAAGTGCTACAAATAAACAAATGCTTCCTTCCAAGTTCTAGGTTTCAGTGCTGCAGTTTTCTAAACCATAGAAAAGTACCACAAGCTGTGTGCTGTGAGTGTTGGAAGAGGCCATCCAACCCAGTAAACTCAGCATAATTAGGTTATATACACTGACAGAGCTCCTGTGGTATAACTAACAAACACAGGGTGAGTCAGGTCAAGCCAACACACACACTTAGCTTACCCCAGTGACAAACAGCTTCAAATCAACACACGGTACTGCGCATTCTGTCTGCTCCCAAAAAGACATCACCTGCACATCTCCTAAGTAAACTCTACTCCATGTACTAAAATCTAAATCATGGGTGTCACTGACAAATCCAGCCATGACAAGCTAGTATGGAAGACTATGTCAAATGCCTTTCCAAGTGATCCTGAATCCCTATTAAGTGCTCCACAGAACCATTTTAAATAAATTTTGCTCCCACAATATAGTAATTTAAGGAAGATCCCACTTAAAAAAACCAAAACACTGCACATATTACACTCAAAAGAACATCCTTCAAAACCTTATACATTTCTATTTGTATCACTTCTATCCCTTGCCTCCCTTATGCACTAATCTAATTCATCTGTCAAGGAAGCAAACTAATCAGTTTGACACAATTTTCTCCCTGGCAAATTCATGTTGGTTGGCTGTCTTCCCTTATCTCATTATCTCTATGTGCTCATAAACTGCATCACAATTTTTACTATTATCCATGTAGCTGCAGGTAAGTCATGCCACAGCTGGAGAGAAACTCAACATGGCCCCATGGAGAGCTCAACCAAATCAAATACAGCAGGCTTGGGTCTGAAAGGAATATAACCACAACCCTAAAACCAAGCTGTTAAGCTCTGCCAGTTCTTGCATGTCCTCGGAACTGGAAGAACAGGATGCATGAAGTGCCAAGGAACTATTTTCTACATAAGTATCTGAATAGCAGATCGTGATTCTAACAAGACAGTCTTCACAGATTCACAAAATAGTCTGCATTCAACAGGCTGCTTGAAATCAACTGCTTTTACTAAGTCAAGAGGGAGACTAACATGAGAGGAGATGAACCTTTGATCTCATTTTATTCCCCATAGAGAGGTGTGTATATATATATATATGTATATATAATAAAAATCTTAACACAACAGGTTGCAGGGAGCTAGGTATTTTCTATTAAAGTAAAAAAAGGCATACTTCTGTCAGGCCCCTTTGAGGATGTGGTTGTGGTTTTTGTTAATTAATAAAACATTGGAAACAAAATCAGCAGCACAGAGCTAGAATGAAAGCATTGATGTTGGAGTGCAGGTTTTCACATGGAAGGATGTGCTTTGGGGTTTTTGTCTTCTGTATGCTTTTGTCAAATTAGAAGTGATACCTCCCCTTGAACACTTTACACCTCTCAGTTTTATATGAAACAGGATAAAGATGGTGAGAATAGTGACTAAAGCTCTTGATAAGAAGCGGCAGCACTTGCAGTTGTTGATCTCCCCATGCCTCAAAGAGAGATGCCAACTAACATTTCCTTGTACTAACAAGTCTTTTCCCACTGGGTCACCTCTTCACTTTTTGTGTCTGTGACATGCAGCCTTTTTTCTACTGTGTTCTTTTTCGTTTTGCTCCAAAAGGGTCTATATGTTAAAGGGTATCCTAGCAAAGCTTGGACATTACTTTTCAGTAGCCACAACATACAGAGAATCATTTACCAGTAAACCAAACAGATTTAAAAGATTTTAACTCAACTGTTCCTATGGAAATTCACCTCTTTGCTTTAGGAGCACTTTAACAGGTCTACATCTTCCCTCTCCCCCTCCCAGTCCTCCATCAAATTTTACTTGCTACATTCATTTTTCATCAGCAAAACCAAGCCTCACTGAATTCCGCAGTTGTACAAGCTTTTTTTACTTCACTAGTTAGAAAGTAATCCACTAGGTGATATATCTACACAATCATTGTTATCTTTCCAAAAAACATGGAAGTAAACTAGACTGAATGTTCTTGTTGCAAAAGGAAGCCTCTTGTAGGCTGTAATATTTGTACCAGGACTATAGAGCTCCAGGGAAAAGCATACACAGCAAGCAGTCTATAGTTTGTACAAACCCAAATAAACTAGGATATAACACTGAAATACAAGTCATTTGAGGCAGAAGTAGAGGTAACATTACCTCTATGTGGATACAGAATGGACCCTTCCTAGCCTGTCAATTCTACTGAAGATCAGGAGTATTCTTCTCTCAAAGCAGAAATGAAAGACTTGAGAAACTCAAAGAAGAATCAGGCACTACAGTCTCACGTATTATGATCATTCTTACCCTTTTTTTTAACCTATTGATTAAAACCTCCAAGTTTGATGCAGCTTGTCTCTAAACATGCATTATACCCACACAACTTTCTATGCCCACCCAGCAATGGTATTTCCATACCATCCACACAGATAAACAGAATCCTAAATCTTGTTTGGGTAGAGTAATTTTAAGCTGTGTTCTGACAGTGCCTGAATTAACTCCATTTCTGTGACAGGCAAATGAACTGCTTCACACAGAATTTATTGAAGAGTGTGCCAATTACAAATCAAACAGCAATTTCCACAAAAGCTCTTCAGCATTCACATCACTAACCTCTACAGCATTCCTGGGATCAGGGCAAACAGCTTCAAGAGAACAGGGCCCATTCCTTTCCAAGGTTTCTCTTCAACACCAAAGCTGCTCTCTCACTAGGTAAAAGAGAAAAAGGTTAGAATATAAATGTGACAATAAAGTCACAAAGCTCTGCTGTTCTGAAATGAAAGAGGAGTCATTCCTATGACAACTGGACTTTCACAAACTAAGAAATCTTTTAAATAGCTCTGGGAAAAGGAACTGTAGCAAACTAGAAACTGCCACGCAGCAGTATTTCTCTGATTAAATGATACTCACTGAGAGCACATGAACTGCTAAAAGAGTTAATACAAAGTGCAAGCCCAGTAATTAATGCACTGACAGCCCGTGATCAGCAAGAGCATCCCTCTGAGGAACCAAGTGATTTCTCATCATTACAGCAGGGGAATAAGAACTAAGCTACATTGACACTAACCCAGCTGAACATCTGTGAAGCTACTGAACCTGCAGTTTTCCCTGGCCTCTCCCCTAGTTTGTCTGCCTCTTGTTTTCAGAGTAATAAAACGTTCGTCTTTGAATTTGCAAGCAGACACACTCAAGCTAACAAGGGGCACCCAGTCCAGGCTCACTTCAGCACAACTCCATGAATCCATCACAACAAGGTTCTCCAGCTAACCCAAGGCAGGTGGTAGAGGCAGTAAACCCAGCAGTGGCCATTGTAGGACCTGGCAAATAATTAGGTGAAGTGCTGCACCTTGGTTAATTAGCCATGAGATGGCAGACCTCTGACTATTTTACCTCTGATTTCCAGTCAGCCCCATTCGGCACCTGGTGTTCCTACACTCCAGAGCACGACACGGTACAGGCATAGCTAAAGCAACTGGAAAAACTTCATAATACAATTTATATAATTTATTGGTTTATTATTTTGTATTTTAAAAGGAGCAGAAAAGATTTTAACGTGGGGAAATTGACTTGGGTAAAAGGCAGTACAGCAGCACGTACCTCTACAAGGCTTTGTAAGAGAGATGGCACTAATATGAAAATCTTGCTCAAAAGAGGCATTGCAGAGTTTAAAACAGTACAACATTTTGTTAAAATGTTGTTATATGCACTAAAATCTTAAGTAACTTGCTGGTAAATGCAAGAGTTCAGCAGTAACAACTAAAAAAGAATTTCTCTCCTAATTCCATCCTCCATGACCATGAAACCTTCTCCTTCCACTTTCATCTGTTCATGGGGAAAAATAAGGAGCCACCAGAACCAACTACCACCTGCGTGCCCAGCATGTAAAACTTTAGAAATTGGACCATGGAACTCAGAAATACAAGAAGTAGGGTGAGCACTTTGATTTTATCTCTACAGAAGCAAGTAAATATTTAAACTAAGACAAACAAATGGTCCTTTTGTCACAGTAACAGTTATTGGACAAACCTCAAAACAAATAGGGAACTGCAGTTTCAGCTATCTTCAACTGCATTTCACTCTACTAAGAACTTTATTATATAACCAACCACCTCTCAGGTTCAAAATGACAGATTTTTATTTTTAAATACAGACAACGGAGGTCTCAGGCTCCAAATCAGATCAGACTGTGATTGCACTAAATTTAATTAACGCTTACTATATTTGCAAAGCTCAAATGACCAGTTACACTACAAGTACTCAAAACCCCCAAGCCTCCTTGAGCAGAAATTAAAGGGTAGTACCAGCATGTTTTCCAGCTAAAACTGTAAAAAAGACCATGAGGAAATACAAATCTGAAGACAGCTTGCAACTCACTTTCATATGTGTCATTTACTTGGTCCTGAACCAAAAGTTTATCTATATTCCCACAGTACATTTGGAATGCCTTGTCTCTAAGCCCTGATTCCCTTTCATTTATCCTACTTCCATATTTTGTCAGGGTCACAATAGCTTGAGAAAGACTTTATCAAAAGCATCTGCAAAAAGTGAATTGTTTTGACTTGCAGTCTCAAAACCAATAAACACAGGGGAGCAGGAGGTCCTGTTTAAACATAGTTAACAAGAACTAAATGCCCTCTGTGGTGCCAAAAAAATAAAGCACTCCTACTTTACTTCCACCAACCAGTCTTCACTATTGTCCAAGCTTTAATTCTCCCTTTGGTCATCAGTTAGCAAAAGTGACTGCACAACCAACAGCACGCACCATCTATACTGCAGCAATGAGAAAAAGGAAAATGTTTTCAACCTCGAATATCCCAAAACACCAACATCCTCCAAAGAAATGTAACTAAATTAAGTAACAAAACAGGTTCATTTTGCACCTGCCAGTCACAAAGAGCAAAACTCTGGAAACACCAGACAGTTCAAAAGACTTCAGTCTCCTCACATCCCCCAGCCTAGTGAAGGCACAGAAGCCCTCAAGCAGAAATCGCAGCTACTCTGACAAAAACCCTGCTGCAAGCTCTGAGAAAGGAGAACCAGTTCTGGTCAGCGCCAAGGGGGCAGCATAGCTTAGTCACCTTCCCACTTAATCAAGTCTCCAGTGTAAAGGAGAAATATCTCTGGGAAACAGACTGACTGGCATGTTAAACAAAACCTTTCCTGGAGGAAATGATCTGTGTTTTACGAACAAGATTCAGATTTAGCTTTCCAAGATGATTTCTTATGGCATTCACCATCTCTCCATCCGAACTAGGTTCCTGACTTTCCACAGGGACAGTGGATCTCCTGGTGGCAGCCAAGCAGTATGGAACTCCATGGCTGTGCTGCCTACAGGCTTCCTTGCCCATCTCTGTCCACTGAAAGGAATATAAGTTCACCCCAAACCTCTCCAGACAGGCAGCACCTTGCTCTCTGGCTAATGGCTTTCCCATTTGCAGAGCACACCCTATACAGAGGCTGCTCGAACCCACAATGGAAAAGCAGCACAGCGAAGAACCAAACTGCCCCTTCTGTATCCGGTGTCTGCTCCTCACCACTTCAAAAGCGTCTCAAGTGGCAATTACCTCATGAAAAAGTACACCATAAGTAACAAATACCACAGGGAGTTACGGTGGTTCCACTTGCAGTGCAAAGCAAACAGGGTGGCGATTTCTCCCCAGCACGCTGCACGCACAGGCGGTGTCTGATTCAGCCGACACCGGCACAGCCGAGCTCTGCGTCACCTCGTTTTCATGACCCACCACTGAACCCTGGCAACAGCCACGTCTATTATTTTCCAGAATCCAAATGTCATTCAGAAAACAAGTCTCAGCCACCATAAACACCCCCACCCATGGCTTACATAAAGCTCCCTGCTGCACTGAAGGGCTTTCCTTTGGTTCAAAGATTTGGAACATGTCATTTGCAACTATTTTCTCAAAACATAATATTAGGGCAGCCAGCTTGAGCGTGACCAATAAAAACCTAAGTGTCACTTCACAGCAGTTACCATCAATTTTAACAGACATTTTCTTTTTCACTCAAGTCCCAGTCTACAGGCATTTGTTGAAGAGTTTATTTAGGTAATCTGTATAATTACATAAGATAATTAAAAATATTTTTTTCATCATATGAATAAAAGCTTTTTAGCTTTTTAAAATGCAAAGTCCATTGGGTCAACACATATTTTATAACAAATGCACTCTTGCACTATAAGATTTTTTTCATATAAGCATGTTTTTGTTTCAGTGTCAACTGAACTTGGACTACTTCATATCCAAACATATTTCTTCAGAACTGATGCTAAAAAGTTTCAATCAAGTTCTAATACTATGTATTTATGACTTGAATAACTTCTCTTAGCTGCCATTACTCCTTTGTCCTTGTCATTTAAATAATTTGCTTACTATAACAAACATTTCCAGACCTCCATCCCTCTAGGTATTCAACCAGATGTTTTAGGTCTCTTTTTACTTTGCCCCAATATCTCAGTACTCACTGTTTCTAGAGCTTAACAAATCAAATAGAATTTGATTGCTACCCTTACCAGACATCATACAAAAAGTGCTGAATAACAAAACCTCAGCAATCATGAACCCCCTTGGTTCCTGCAAAGAAGAAAACTGATAAAGTAACACCATAAAAACTTGCTTTTATATACATCTTATTTCTGAAAAATAAATACAAACGTTATGCAGACTTCCATCGTAGCTGCTTTCACCTTATTTATTTTCCAAGTATTCCTCTCTGGATAAACTATGTTTATCAACTTTATGCATACCATACTGGTGCCATCAGAATATTAAAAAATGAAAGCCCTACAAGAGCATGAAGTTTCTTCTCTGCCTACATACACCACAGGTATTCAACAGAAACCTATTCAGACCTAACCAGCCATCTTCCTCCCTGCTTCCATGTTTTGCAAAGTTACAAAACTCACTTACATGCTACATCAAAGAGAAGTCAAGGAAGACATTACATATAAACTGTTGTTGAAAGGAATTACAGTAGCTGAGTGCTAGCACTTACTCCATGTCCGATAGAGATAAAATCCTGCCTCTGCCAGAAAGAAACCAAAAGGATCATAAGCATTGTGTTATCCAAGTACATCTTCTGCCTTTTGTAGCAGAGATATGTGCTTAGTATGCATTCTCTATCTCACTGGTTCACATTCAGACACACTGCAAGGGATGTGATGTCAACGCCTGTCTTTAGCCAGATGAGGTGAGAGGTCAGGACCATAGACCAGCAGGAGCCTGGATCTGAATCCACACTGCCTACTATGATGAGAAGTAACTTTGGCAACAAAATATTTCTGCTGTACATAAAATGTGAGAGAAGGAATACAAATGTGGGCAATATGTTGGCTAAGTACTTCCAGCTGTTTTAACAGTAGGATCAGGATGAAAGAGCCAGATGTTTCCCTCCAACAAAGACTAGACCTTAAAAGCCAACAAAAGGGTCAACCCCATTTGTAAAAATCAAACAAACAAAAACTTCAAACATGTTAAAACCTTCAATTTCTGGCTCCCTCCAAAACACTCTTTTAATTACTGTTTCTTATTCACTGCTTCTGCTAAATCAAACTCTAGTTATAGTGTTGTAGAACTGCATGTAGGAAGAAGTAAAGGTACCACATCTGTTTCCAGTAAAGTTCACAACTCCAGCACCTGAGCACTTTCTTCTTCTCACAAGTATTCCTGGATTCTTTCGCTTTTTGTTTATAAATCCTACTCTCAACATTCTCATTGTAGTTCCAAATGAATGCATACTTTCTAGTGAAGACTCCATTAACCTCCTCCTGCTCCAGATGGATGAAGGAAACACACTAAGGCACACACTTCACCTTCTCAGAGATCAACCCCAGAGGTTCACAGGAGAAAACTGCAAAAATGACACAGCTAAGTCTACAGACACCTGTCACCACAGACTGCTTAAAAATTTTTACTGACTATTATTCCATTCATCTTCAACTTAGAATATGGTTGAACACCCATAACTCAGTGTTCTTGCTGTCCCCAAGACTCAGTGTAACACTGCTTGGAAATACTAGAAAGAAGATACCAGTGGCAGGCACAGAGGAAAAACCACCACATCTTAAATACAACTTTCTGGAGGTGGAGAGGGAATATATAATCCCAACAACTAATCATGTTTAGACAGATAAAAATAAACTGGAGGGGAAAAAAATGAAGATACCCCACTCTGTGCAACAACAAGCCAAGTTCCACGCCAACCCTCAAAACACCTTCACACTCGAGCAAAGGGAAGAACCCTCACAAAAGGGGTCTTAATGGCAGATTATTACAGCCACCCTACTATATACAACTCTTAAATATTCCTCCTGTTCACTGAAGTCATCCAAAAGCTAAACACAAACAACAGAAACTCTTGGGCAGATAGGTCTCTTGGGCACCATGCACTCTATGTCTTTCAAATAGCTCCCGTTTACCCTAAAAAATTCTAATCTTGCCTTTCAGCCAGGCTCTTCTCAATACACCAAAGCCTCAGAAGATGCAAATGCAAATGGCCAACCAGATATAATACAAGGAGAATATTAGAAGAACCTGCTTGAACTGCAGCTGCATTCATATCTCCTCCAGAAGCATCCTCAACACAGAGAGGCAGACAACTAAACAACGTCAGCAATCTGGGTACAATTTAAAAGTAAGGAAAGTTTAACACCAACAACTTGAGCTTTTCCAAAGCAATACAGTGAAAGTCAAGGAAATAAATCCAGTCTCATTTATTGCAGGCAGGCTCTGTTGGACAGCCCAAGTCTTGCTTCAGTGTAACTGCAGTTATTTGGAAGTCAGGAAGACTTAATGCAACACCTGATTTCTATGCTGCTGGAAAGAAGAAATGCTCCACAAACTGCATTTGTGTTAAGTGAAAGCCAAAATTAGTCTGAAAAAGGAACAAGAAAATTGTCATACACGCTTCATGTTACCTCACCTTTTAATTATTCCCTAATTAAATTTGCATGCTTTGATAATATCTACTATTATAAGTTGATGCTCCAAATGGAAATAAATGTTAATTCCCTCTCCAAATGAACCATCAAAACCATCTACATTTAAAACTATTAGTAAAATTTATTTCAAGCTGTCTTCAGAATGCTCTCACCTACCCTACTCAATCCTCAATTTACAAAAGTCTTTGCCAAAGATGCATTAATTTGGTCACCCATAAACAGCATTCTGCTCTTAACAGCAAAGAAAAGTGCTTCTTGTAGAAATAAATCACAATGTGTCAGTGCTAAACTTCAGATGCTCCCTACACAGACATGCTGAACTGATTCGCAGGTCACCTGTGACACAAAATTTCGTTAATTATATTGCTTGATAAGGAAGCACTGTCTTTTTTACATAGATGTTTTCAAATTAAGCAGCTGGGTCTTAATGTTACAGCACCATGATTTACGTCACTGAAATGCTGGATGTTGTTAGCATATAAGTACATAATGATACAGGATGGAAGACTTCTGTGAAGCTCAGTGTGGCCCAACCTCTGCTCAGCCCAGGGGCAGCTTAGATCAGTTGCTCAGTTGAGCTTTGAGCATCTCCAAGGGTGGAAATCCCATCGTCCCTTTGAGAAACCAACTGCGCCGTTCACTTTCATGGTATGAATTTCTACCCTACTTGTAACTGGCCTTGTGCTGCTTGTGTCCAGGGCCTCTCATCTTATCCCTGTGCATCTCCAAGAAAATAGTCAAAATTTCTACAGTGGTCATCTCTTCTGAAATACAGATTGGTGCCCATAGAAATACTTTATAAGCTGGTCAGATATCTGAGGACAAGGCCTTTAATCAGATTAGTTAAGTACACACTGAAATAGTGAGAGCATTTTTTATTCAAGCTATTATTTTATTTATTAACAAAATAAAATAAACCTACACGAATGCACGTGACACTTTGCTTCATGAATGAGAAACAAAGACCAGAATGGAGAGGGGTTCTCTATTTCAGGAAGCAAATGCTTGGCTAGCTCTGTAATTTTCCACAGGACAAATAAAAACCTCTGGATCCAGAGACATTCCCTGATTATCTAAATCACTGGTATCTAAAATTCTGAAATCCAGAAGTGAAATACCTGCCTGGAGGATAGATGCTCTGGCATTCCTAAGAATAGATTAGCTACCTTGATATTTGGAGGCTTGCAACACAATTTTAAATCCTGTGTTCAATTCCCTCATTGATGTGGGTATAGTTATTTGTTTCCTTTACAAAGAGAAGTGTGTAAGTTGTAGCAAACAGCACACTCAAAAGTAAATAAAGATTTTTCCTTCTCAATTAGTGTCTACATGCTAGCTTGCTCAATATAGCTACACTCACTGATGTTATATTGCATAATGTAATCAATATATCACTATGTTATCCCTGCCGTTACTTCCAAGCTCATATTAATTTTTATTTACTTTAATTAATCACAAAGTTACAATTTCCTAACAAGGACTGAAGGCTGACCTATATTAAAAAGGTGCCACAGGCTATTGGCAAACCAAAGACAAAGCCAGGCTTTTCACAGCATTGCATGGTGGAAGGACAAGGGACAACAGACATAAATTGATACGAGAGGTTCAGACTGCACATAAAGAGAAGCTTTATTCCCCCACTGAGGGCAGAGAGGCACCAGAATGGGGCCCAGAGAAGCTGTGCTGCCTCCAGCTTGGAGCTTTTCAAGACATGACAGGATCAAGCCCAGTACAAGTTGGCCCCACCTCAGAGCTGTGAGCAGGAGGTTGGACTACAGCCCTGCCAAGGTTTCTCCCAACCTGAGAGACCTTGAGAGGTTCTCTTCTCTACTGTCATGAATAGACAGAGTCTTAATCCCAGTGTTTCTTTCTAACATTTAACGTCCAAAGTCAGCTGACTTGCTGCCCTGCTTTCCCAAACCTCCCAACTGCATTCTTTTCACCCTGCAGCCTTCAGCTTCCTGACTATCCTGACACTTTACAACAGGGAAGGTAACCTTTCACCAGTGGACATAATTTTTTCTCCAGGCATCTACTTGGAAGCCAGAAAACCAGTCATTAAGTCTACAGCACATGAAAAACAGGAGGAAAAGAACAGAAAGCAGACTGACTATAAAACATGCTGGGCAGAGGACAGGCCCTGCCCAACCATACATACCTCCTGACCAGCAGCGTCTTTTGTATTTGACTCACATCCAGCCCTACAAGTTCCAAGCAGGTTCCTCCAGAGGTCTACCAGTCACCCAGTCCAGCACACGAGTCCTGTGACAAGTTTTTCTCCAACATCTCCAGTGTAGGGGTAACAATTTGGCCTGTGCTCACAACCTTTCCTTAACAAGGATCACAGAGAATCCACAGAGAATCCATTTTGGTGGTCCTACCTGGAGTCAAGACTAGGGTACTACCAAAAGCAGCTGTCCCGGTGAGCTGCCTTTGACAGCAGCACAATCATTTGCATGGTGCTGTACTTCAGATAACATTTTCATAAAGGCAAGAGCTGTCTTGCATCAAGTTAATTCTTGCATCTGTGAATCTCTGCTTTTGTCCTCTGCAACATGGAGAAATCGTCCCAGAGTAATGAAGATGTAGCTGTGCTTCCTGGAGAGCAGCTTTGGCCTATATGCACCTCCTCAACAGTGTCCTCACCTTCAAACACACTTGCTCAGTGTGTTCAGAGAAAGGAAAATTAGGGCAGCCAGCAGAAAGGAAAATGACTTCCAGGTAACTGGCCAGCCAGGCTGCACACAGCCCACCAGTGCTCCTGAGCTCAGCACACAGACCCCAGGCTGTGTGCCTCACAGCTGGTGTCCAGGTATGTCCAGGGATCAGAAGAAACAATTTGCAGCAGAGCTTCCATTTCTGGGTTTCCAGGTAGCTATTTCTGTTCTACAAGAACTCTTTTCTGGTCAGTGACCTTCAACTCCAAACATTGAAGGGCATGTATTTTAATATATTGTTTCCATGATGTTAAATTAAATGTTACCATTCTCAGAAGGTCTGTGGGTCACGTCTCTTTGTGACTGAGAATTTTGCCAGCTCAGAGAGAGTTAAGGCAGTAAGCAACCTGTCCACCAAAGGAACAGATCAGTATGTATTTAAATGTTTATGAATAGCCTAAAGATTTTGTTCAACATTGCAACTGAACAAGTCAAAGTTGATGATATACATAAATCCTAATAATATTTATTCTATCACACACTATACCATGAATCTTAAGCTCCCAGGTTCTGTTTCAAGGCCCATGTATAGCTATAAAATGTTTTGTAGCTAATGTGGTGCTAGACATGTCACCACAATTTGCCAGCCTTCACCTCTCAGTAGAGTGCTGCAGAACTCTGTTTCTCATCTCACAGAAGAGTCTTTTTACTCAGCTCCTTGAACTCCCATAACCAGTTGTTCATACCCAGCAAGTTTGCAAGGCTCTCTCCAGGTCCAATTTCTAACTTAAATGAAGTAAACAATCATGTTAGAAAAGGAACATTAAGACAACAATTTCCACAAATGCCGATTTTACAGCACAGTTTACCAGCATCTGATAGTAAACGAGATGATGCCTTATTCTAGTAACTGCATGGAAACAAAGAAATCCACTGAACTACAGCCACCATCCTGAGAGAAGACAGATATTCTGAGTATCGTCCAAGATCATTTATGGTGTTCCTAGGAGAGCTTGTTCTGCAGACTGCCTGCAAAGTCCTCACATCTTTGGATTCCACCTTCTCGGCAGCTGCCAGGGATCTCATTTTGAATCACTTTTCCTGTCTTGCCCAGCTAACAACAAGTGTTAGAAATAAAATTTTTTAAAAACCCAACAAACATCAGCAGACTAAAATGATACTGAATACCCCAACAACTGCTTCAGTCTGTAATGGGAAATCAAAGAGCGCCCAAAGTAAAACGTCACCTTATTTAGTGACCCCCAAGTTGAACAGACACTTCCCCACAAATGGGGTCAGACCTTCCCTTGCAGCTCATCACTAGCACTTAATAAACTAAGCTAATTGACTTTTCTTTTTCCTTGAACCAAAGGGAAACTAAGGTACTGAAGAACAAGTCCTGCAAGAAAAGAGAAGTGTCTAAATGGAGTCACTCATAAACCATATGAAAAAATTAACACCATGTACTTCTTTCTCTTCTTTCAGAAAGCAACACTCACGACTTGAAACATGCCAGTCTGTTTCTCAAAAGTGTCTCCCTCAACCACCCCTTCATTCCTCAACTCATTAATTCCTTTTTTTCTGAGATTTTATATTGGAGGGCAATAAAGATCTCATAATACCCACTCCTGATCATTATTAACTCAAATCAGATTAGATGAGTAAGTAATACCCACTTTTATCCTCCAATTAACAGTATAATTTGATGTACTGCCTAGCAATCCTAAGAAGCTGAAAGTGTAAGAAAGCAGATGCCAAATTTAGTTTCCCATGTTTTCTTTCTGTCCAAGCATGTATTCCACACAAAAAGCTTCCTGCCGAGACTTCAGACATGTTGTCTTTACATAAAAAACCACGGGTGAATGTTCAGACCAAAATCTGTACAAACACAGGGATGCAAATTTCAGATCCAGACCATTTCCAATGGCTAAGTCTTAATATACAAAGGGGAAAAAAAAAATAGACACTGAATGACTTAAGGAAGTGTCGCTTGCCAATATGAAATTACAATGTCTCTTCAGTCACCCAATAACCTCAATATTTGTGTGATCTGCATAACCAATCATGAAGAAACCTCTTAAGAGAAAAGATCAACGGATCAGAAATTTAACTCGTTTTCCACAGTTAACTAGTTATACAGGCACAGAATTATATCATCACAAATAAATATTTCTAACAGATTTGTAGTTACTGAGTTTGTATGCATGATGTTTTTGCTCCCATCTGGCTCTTTCTGGGGGCCAGTTGTTTGGCTTGATTTTGAGTATATTGCTGAGGAAGGGAAAGTGGACAACATTTAGGAAGAGGAATTTAACAGCTACTTGATGATCCATCTTGATCCTTTCTTCCTCTTAACACATTCTAACTCAACTTGCTGCAAAAATAACTTGAAGAACTTATTCTTCCTCTGCCTGTGAACTACCATCAATATCATTCTTCTACAATTTTTACCTCTACTACCTGCCTGGAGTATTTCCCAAATGAAGAAATCCTACTACTCATACTAAATGCAATATAATTTGGTTATAAATATTTTTCCTATTGAAAAGTTAAAACTATTTGAAAATTCTCCACTAGAATTATCAAAGTAAACCAGAAAAGCATGATTCTGGCTAAAACTGTGTGTGCCATAACAAAGTGTACAAAAAAAAAATATCTCCATAGTGGAGAACAAGAGAAACAAGCCCCCAAGCCAATAATAAAGTTTCATTACCAATCTGCTACATGAGAAATAAGTGAACATGAAGTAAAAAAAAGCTAAGAACTGCTGACATATAAAAGCTGCCTGTTAACACGATTTAAACTGTTGTTTATTTGTGTTTGGATATATTTTTCCGGGGGAGAGGAAGTGCCTTTACAGTTACTCTGTAAAATACCATTAATGACACCAGGCAACCATAATTTGGTGACTGTAGATTCCTACCCATTCTGTAAAGAAATGACACATTTGGCTTGCTGTCCACATCACTGAAAAACAAACCGAAGTTCACGTGGTGTTATCTCGAAGGAATTAAGCTTTTCACAACATAATCAGAAATATTTAGGTTTGCTCTGACAAAATGAACACTGCTCAACACTGCAAAGTGCCAAAATAAACACATTTAAAAACTGAGACATGGTGAAATAAAGCTGAAGAAAGGCATCGCAGAACCAGGAAATGCCATACATACTTCTCTTGTATGAGACAAATCATTAAGCTTACTGATGTCATCACCTTCCTAGTTTTTAAGGGCTTCACTTCTTTAAAATAAAAGTTTAACCAAGATAAGATACTAGGCTTTCATGATTTTCAATGTTCAAACAAGACCGATTTTCATATTGCAACCAAAGTTTTTAGGAGATGTCGTCAAGTTGGAGTTAGTTTCTTTAGAGAGACCAATTCAGGCAATAATATTTTGCTGTATTTGCAGTGAAAAGTTACCACCTCGGTTCTCTTCTTGATCTAGATTTGAAGTGTAAACAGTCTTTGAGTTGTGTAATCAAGTACCACTCTTGATCAAAATTCTTCTCATGTCTCTCCCTGTCAGGTAACACAATTGAGATTTACCTCTTGTAAGAGGAAAGGTACAATGGACAGATTAGTCTGAAATCTCTTTTAAAAGAATTAACATTTCATTAATATGTCCTTAGTAGTTAATCAGAAAATCCAAACAGCACTTAATAGGAAAGACAGTACAGACTGGAAAAGAAATTCTCCAAGAATGAGAGATCATTCTGATCATTTCCAGTGTGCTCCTAACACCATTGTAAAAAATGGTACCAACCCTCACCTGCAATTCACTAGAAGCACGTGTGGAATTATCACTTCCCATTGCCTTCAACATAATATAAACTCTCAAGTAACCAAACTCAACTCTGCACTAAGGGGAGATTTAGGCAATGGCAACTCAGAAATGAAACCACCAGATTCAAAAACAAACAAAAAATCATTTCTCTGAAGTAGCAAAGAAACATCTTCCTCCCAATTTGTTCAATTCCTAAGATTTCTAACTCAACTGCTGACAACTTTTGAAAACAATAGTAAGAAAAAGGAAGTCTTTCAAGTTACCAGTCTGCACCAGACCTTGTCAGCCAGTCACACACTAATTTATGCACATATTCATTGATACAGTTGAACAAGTTAAATGCTCCTCAAGGATCGTATCACTTAAACCTTGATGAATCAACTGGAAAAACCACATATATAAAGCAGAGAGATGGACGCAAACAATAAATACTCCAGGGACACACTGCTATTAGGACCACGGAATATTTCACTAAGGTGTGAAAAGCAATTTCAAAATTCCCAATCAAGTTTTCTACCTTACAAAAGCACTGTTTTTGTGAACTCTACATTAGACCAAGGCATTCCCACCACCATGCTGACAAGGAATTAGCCATGATATCAAGTTGGAGTTTTTTGGTTTTATGTATTTTTCCAGAAAAATCTTTTACAACCCTTCCATTCTCATCATTACTTTCTGGATTACTCCAGTACCAGGTGCTCTGATAAAGTACAACATTCTGGCATTTACAATGCCAGAACTGCAGGGCTGAGGTAAGAATTCTAGCAGAACCTTCACTAACAATGGAAATAATCAAGTAATCCTATGATAAATGTGGCTACAGAATACAGTCTCCTCTAAGCCAGAACTCAATGTCCCTGTCATGAGAAATTAGAGGGGCAAGATATGAGCAGACAAGATTGAAGTATACATGCTCTAGATCCAGTCTTTTGGTTGCAAAATGGAATGTCTTCTGTGTGCCTGGTCTGTCAAAACAGACAGGGGGAGACTGCTGCCAAAGAAATTGCAACAAAAATAGGCCAGAAGAAAGGACCCAAATTTCCTACAAAAGACAGCACCCTGACACCTCTCCAAATACCCAGTCTACAGTACAGACAATGTGAGCAAGAAAATACAACCTTTGCACTCCCTATAACTTAGTTAGCATAAGATTTACAAACTAAATAAGGGCCTTAAACCTTTAACCCCAATTTATTTCCTGATATAGGACACTAAGCACTAGAGCCTATTTAAGACTGATGCAGATCCCATTTGACACATCAACGAAGAGTGCAGCAAACAGTGCAGTATCATGGATCAACTATTATTTCTTCTCTTCTGGGACTTGTAGATGTTATACTCAGTTCATCTGTAAGCAGGGGACAGCACTGTAGACTACAAGTCTACCATCTCTTCTCCCATCTCCAAATGTTTCACTGAGGATCAAAACAGCCTGCCTTGGTCACTTATGCTCACAGGAAGCCATGTAACACAAAATGGAAACGACATGACATAAAACTGGGAATCAAAAATGAAGTGTGAATAGGGCAAGCATTTTTACATTATATTAACTGCCTTTATTATACTGCAGTGAGATCACTTGGCTGTAAAAGCGTGAGATTTACAACTACCTCATCTTATACACAGGAGTACTGCATTTTATTTGGTGTTCCCAGGGCAGGGGGAGAATTAAATTTTCTCTCAGGCCCACACTTTGAAGGAAGGAAAGAAACCCCAACAAACTAAACAAACACCAGTTATTTACATGTTTCTACAATCATGAGAACATTAACTTGTTACTTTTGACCTTAACTCCAACAAAGGCCATCTGCAATATTTCATTTAGATCCAAGCAAATGCCTTTTCTTATATACTCATAAAGTATGAAGCTGTTTTACTTCTCTATACATTTCAGACTTCCCAAGATGTACAAGGGCACTTTGATTTTGCAGCATAGTGAATTGAGATTGAACCCAAACAAACCACTGTCTCAATGGCATTGAAAAGCGAAGGAAACAGCAACATGGGAAA